>JAGFMF010011828.1:5764891-5797162 GCA_019455555.1 Galemys pyrenaicus | reverse complement strand
TGCTCTCTGTGGTGAATCCTCTCACCCCCCACACCTCTGGCCTGTACCCCAGTGCTTGTATGCATAAATAAATAAATCTTTAAAAAAAAAAAAAGTCACCTAAAATGCAGTTCTCTTAAGATATCACTGTTATTAGGCAACACATAACAGTATAAGGCATTAAAATATATTGGATATCATACTTCACTATTGAAACCCATCCTTCCCTGGAAGGCACCATCTCTGTGACAAGGAAATGGAAACAGCTGGAACCCCCACAGCCTCGACTTGATTAAGTGTTTTCTGTTAGCATTGTATACTCTGCTGACAAAGGCAAATGCTAAAAGTCTTAAAAGAAGAGTTTTTAAGTCATTTAAAAAATCTTAAATTTAAAACTAAAATAATTAAATAGTTACGTCTAGAAATTGCTTTCTGGATATCAATGTTTAAGGCTGATTTCTCCTCAACAACCAATTACTACAAGTACTAATGCATCTAAAAATCATTTAAACCAAATTACAACAGGCAATTTAAACAACCAACAATTATATATGAATAAGTGGCATCACAATTACTTACCTGCTATTATTCTAGCAGCTGTTCCAGTACTCCAATGAGTCCAGTTAAACACTTGCCTTCTACCAAAATAAGGAACTAGTTAGTATTCTGAAACATGATAGAACTACAATGAATTCCCAAGAGCATAAATGCAGGTAATTCCCTTATTGCGTAAGAATTATAAATTCAAGAATACATTGTCAAGCCTTTCAAAGTAAATATATCACTGAATTTTATAAATGCAAAGTGTTTCTACTTGAATTGAGATTAGTTTGTCAACTAATCCCCACAGTAAGAGCATCTGTCTATAAAAGCCATAAGTACCTCGGGTGATGTAAAGGTGGTCTGAAGGCTGCCATAAGAGGCTGAAGAACTGCTAACGTCATCACTATACAACCAAGGTATGGGTGATAACCTGCACACTGAAGGAAATCACATCATTTTAATGCTCTCAACCTCCCCATCGATCTGAATCCTCAAGTTTAAAATAGCACACACAATGCATTCTTAGCATTTTTCTGTAGCTTTAAGCATTTGAAGATGATGATGATGATAGCACCCTTCACTGAGTGGCTACTTTATGCCAGACAAACACTTTACACCATTATCACTATTGCTCACAACAATGCTTGACAGTCAAGGCTGTCAATATCCCACTTTCACAAATAGTGCGACTCAAGCACAGAGACATTAAGCAATATATCCAAATCCACACAGTGTGAAGGGCTGCGGTGGACTCCATACACAGAATGCTGCCTCGCCCCATCAGGATGTGAGATGACTGCCAATGCCTGCATAGCCATTTGCAGCCATTATAGAGGTTCGTATGCACATGTTAAGAACAATCATCCCAAATATTATAATTATTTATTTGGGCTTCTGTGTTTTCCCTAAGGTGTGGGTTCTTTATGATTCCCTATAATCCCAGTTCTAACAGAGTCGCAGTCAAGTAATAAATGTTTGCTGATTAAATTGAATAGCCTATATAGCCAATATAGTAAAATCTTAATTTCTCAGTCCAGAATAAAGGCCTACATTTAAAATGCAACACTTTCTACCACCACTGATAATACCTGATGGATTTGATAGGGATGTGCTAGAGAATAGAGTGGAGGATAACTTCAAGGCTTTTGCTAATAAAAGCACAACCAACAATACATGGGGATGATAGCAGGGGGGGCAGGATTGGGACAAAAGATCAGGAATTCCAACTTAGACATGTTAGGTTTAAGATGTTTTAAACATGCAAGCTGAGACCCAAGTAGACAGAAGTATGAGTCGCGAATCAAAGGAGAAGTCTAAGCTGGAGATAAACATATGAGGAAAAGTCTTAGTTTTTTCACTTGTAAATGGGATCATTATGAATAAGTACTTTATTTGAGGTTTAAACATCATAACACATGCAAAGCACGAAGTCATGTAGTTACATAATAGGAATGCAACTAATATTAGCTTAGTGGTCATCATAATATTAGAGAAAACACAGTGTTCATGTTCCCTAGATACCACACTTTGCTGTTTCACCTCTCTATTTGAAAAAAGAAAAGAAAAAACTCACTAAAATTAAGTAGTGCATCATAACATATGATGTAGACTAAAAATAAATTTCATTACAAGTAATCTGCACTGACACCCTCACTTCATCCATGATCCCCAATCATGTGAAACAGTCATCAAATGACTCAAAAAAGATAAATGCAGATATATATTTTACCATTATTTGAGAATGAACAGCAATCACCTTTGACATCAAGAAAGATTTACAGGGGCCTCCCTGGTGGCACAGTGGGTTAAGCAATGCACTATGAAGCAAACCGCAACCACTGCAGCATGAGTTCAATCCCTGCTGCCGGCCAGGGGGGTGACCCACATGGCACAGCAGACCTCTCTTGCCTCACCCGCTGCTCCCTTCAGCAGTGTGTTTCAGTTGATCTGCCTGTTCTGCTCCCCGCTCTGTCTCTGCTGAATCCTCTCACCCCCAGTACCTCTGGCCTGTACCCCAGTTCTTGTATGTACAAATAAAATAAATTAAAAAAAAAAAGAAAAATTTACATAAAACCATGCAGTTTAAGATATACTTACCCGACTCCAGCCTCTTCTATAAATAAAAGGCAGAACAAAAGCAATGCAGGTGAGGACAGATGTAGTGAGCATGAGCGTTCGATGCACCTGCAAGAGTAAGGAAAGAGTTAACTATCTAAGAGAAAAGAGCTGGTGTTACCATGGGGTGAGATTCACTAAAAGGCAGCATCTAACTGATGTCTAATCACAGTTTGTGTTCAGCTTAAAATATCTTAATAAAGCACTGAACTTTCAAGAAAACCTGAAGCGGACATCCTCATCATTCTCAAACATTTGCCAAGACATTTGCTGCACAGAGTTCAGGAATGGATATTTCACAGAGAACCTTCATTTTTTTCCCAAAGATAACAAGTTCCACCACCAAGCACAGCACTATACCAGATATACAATGAGACAGCAAAAGAAAACAGACAATTCTGTCTAGCGAGGAGCCTGGGGAATAACTGAGTGATAAGATGAATATATGTGGAATGTACTTCCAAATAAAATATTAAGAGTGAAAATGGAAACTGCTAATTAATTACATCAGGGTAGCTGCAAAAAAAAAAAAAAACAACCCTATCCTGCAAAAAAAACAAAAACTATTCCTAACCAGGAAAAGTAGGACATATTGTCATATATGTATGTATCACCTTAACAAGTATTTTGCCACACACACACACGCTATAGTTTTGAAGGCAAAGAAAAATTTTAGTAAACACTAAATTCTGAAAATACAGAGTTTTACAATAGCGAGCGTTCACTTGAGGAGATGAGCACAGAAGAGAGAGAGAGCAATCAAAGGCAGAGACACATAGGAACAAAACATGCAGAAGTAGTGAGAGCAAATGAAACAGATTGACCCTGCAAGCCGATGGTGAGAAATGAGGTTAGAAAGAGTAAATTTTAAAAGCTACAAGTCAAATGAGTATGAAGTTTCAAAAATACCCTCTTATCAAACTAAAATTGTTCCAATAAGCAGGTTTTTTTCTAGAAGCAGACATGTACATTCTCGTTCAACATATACTTATTGATCTTCAGTATGTGAGCAAGTCTCTATACTGTATGATACATGAAGAATAAAGTTTATTTTGTCTACAACTGATTCTTACTCGTATTCCTAATAAAAGACCTCTGTCCCTCCCCACCCCCATCTCACAGGTTAAAAAAAAAAAAAGAATAAAAAGGAACACTCTCAATTTTTCTTCCCACCCATACAGGAGAGAGAGGTCTTGATTACTGAGCTAGAGAGAGTTCCAACATCCACTGGCTCTTCAATCCAAAGACAGCTCTCCCACCCCATTTTGAATGCAGTAAGTGCCCACTATTTCTTCCTCCTGTTTTCCTGCCTTCCTTGACCCATCTCTACATAGTGAAGAGGGTGAATGCTTTTCTAGCCTCTCAACTGCAACTATACCAATAAGGCAGGGTCATTTGGGCTGCAAAGTTATATTAAAAACAGATGCAATTCAGGGTCTCTCTGGTGGCGCAGTGGGTTAAGCAATGCACTATGAGGCAAACCACAGCCACTGCAGCACGAGTTCAATCCCTGCTGCCGGCTAGGGAGGGGACCCACATGGCGCAGCAGACCTCTCCTGCCTCGCCCACTGCTCCCCTCAGCAGTGTACTTCAGTCAGTCTGCCTGTTCTGCTCCCCACTGTGTCTCTGGTGGAGCCTCTCGCCACCCTGGACTCTGGCCTGTACCCCAGTTCTTGTATACATAAATAAAGAAATCTTAAAAAGAAAAAAAACCAAACTTGTTAAAAAAAAAAAAAAAACCAAACAGATAATATTCAAATGGCTCTAAGATATTTTCCTATCCAATCTGACCCTTCATAACACTGTCTCTACTTTGTTTTTTTTGTTTGTTTTTTTTTACATTAAAATATTAATTTTTTATTGAAATAACATTTCATTGTAGCATTATACAAATTTCAGGTGTGTGTCTTTAAAAGTCAACATGTGAAAATTCTACGTTAAGTTGACAACTAAAAATCTGCCTATCCTTCACCAATCTTTTATCCCAATTTCCTCATCCACTCCTCCTTTCCCTGCTGGTAACCCCTAATAATTGGTCTTTAATCTAAAAGCCTACATTTTTACTTTAACTCATCAGTTAGTTCCTCTAGTTACACAGATGAGTGAAATTATATGATGTATGTCTCTCTCTGTCTGACTTCCACTTTAGATTTCACTCTACTTCGCTTCATACACTTGTTTAAAAATACTATTCTTAACAATATCATTCTTTTTTTTATTTTTTTATGTTAATTTTTTTTCTTTTATTAAAATATTTTAAAACACTGTCTCTACTTTGATCTCTGTCAAATATCTTGTGTCTATTCTCAACTGGTTATGAAACCAAAAGGCAAAATATAAAAAAAAGCATTAGGTTTCCAAAACTATATTCTACATGCCATAAATACACCTGCATACACACACACAAAGACTACATATTTCATATGTTCTTATGTTGTAATAGTCAAACAATATGGAAACTGCATTAAACTTTTCTCCTACCTACCTGAAACCAAACTGCTTTACCGAAGAAAATCTTTGACCAAACAGGTTTGAAGAAGCGGGCAGTCAGCACACCTATGCTAACAGTCGTCACCCACGCCACAAACATTAAGGCACCTACAGGTAAGAAAATACACAGATGACATCACAAACTAATTAAGCTGTTTCTTACGTAAATGACCAAGTCAAAATCTCAGAAAATAGGAACAAGAAGCAAAATAAACTCAATTGACATAAGTAGAACCTAAAAGGATCTCATGTATCAGAGCTTTTACCACCACCATTACTACATCTAATAGCTAACACTTCCACAGACCCTCCATTACATCCAGACACTGTCTCAAAGTGCTTTACATATATTAATCCAGCTTATCTTCACAATTATCTTATGAAGTATTTACTATTATTATTCCCATTTTGCTAGATATGGAAACTAAAGCAAAAAGAAATTAAGTAGCTTGCCAAAGGTTACAAAGTTGTAACTAACCCAGTTAGGCAACTATGCCTAATAAAGCCTGTCTGAAGTTATCTCACCTATCACTCCAAAATACAACACTAACAAAAAAAGAAAAAAACAAATAGGTATATTATTTTTTGATCCAATTACTGTCAGATTAGAATCACTAGCAGAAGCAAATTAACAATAAAGTTATTTTCAAACTAATTGTGAAGACATTTATTGAAACTACCCGAATGGATAACTCTAGAGAATATAATGGAAATATACCAAATAAGGTCAGTTCAGCAAAATAACTAATTTCTACAACAGCATAATATAATATAAGCTACACTAGACCTCTACTTTTAAACCCCATCTTTCAACATCAAGCAGAACTATTTTTCAGGTGGAGTCAGCTTTCATCTGTACAACTAGAACATACTAGAGCCTCGTCGTGAGGCTATTCCTCTTCCACCTTTGTTCCCTTCATCATTTAAATGCATGACACCTAAGTATATCACAAAGTACTTTGTATACCTTCAAACGCTTGCACATCGATAAGTTCTTCAGCAATAAACTATATCTTTGAAATCAAACTACTGTTTCAATTAAACAGTCAAAATCATAAATTGCTCTTTTATTAAGCATTTTCTTTAATAATGACATAACAATGATCTCACAAAAGTAAAATTAATTTACCCAAAGATATTCAACCCTGGCTGCAGTTAGAAGAAACTAGGGCACTTTTTAAAAATTACAGATATCTTAAAAGCTCCACTGGTGATTTTAATGTGCAACCAGGGTTAAAACCACTGAATTATTCCTACATTTCATTTTTAATAAAAACTAACAAACATTAAGATAGATAATGCTACCTACAAATATTAATGCTTAAATATAAAATATTCATGAACATTTGCTAAATTACTTCCACCACCTTTCATAATATAACCAGCACAAGTCATCAGGAGGTTTAATCCACAAAGAAATAATAATACTACACATGTAACTTACCATGAGCCTTGAGAATGAATACAGAATGGGATCCTCCTATGTCCTTTGGATAGTCTGTCACATCATGTTTTTCATATGTGATCAAAGGTTGCTGAGAATGCTTATAAATCTTACCTAAAGTTAGCAAAAAATTAGATCAATAAGAATTACTTCTCCAGGTGAAGATGAAAAAGAACTGGAATAAATAAAGCTTCTTATGCTAATAAAAAATAAGTATCAATAGAGATGTTATTCATATGTAAAAGTAGTGTAAATAAACATATATGCAAGAACAAATGACCTCTTGAAAAATATTAAAGAATATTAAAAATATTAGTCTAAGGACTAAGAATAGAGAGTTATGATAAAAGAACTGGTGGCATGCAAGAAATCAATGTTAATATCACAAACTGTTGAAAGAGAACTTGTCTTTAAAAATCTGGAACCTAAATTAAAGGAAAATGAACCTGGCATAAGAGGATGGAAGGACAACGAAAACTATTTTGAGGTTATGTTATTTGACAGGGTAGCTTATGATAATGAGGTTATGACAGTGAGGTTATATTATTTGACAGTGGAGCTTTTATATAATCAGTTTGCACTGGACTTCACTAATTAATCAAATCCAAACAATAGTGCAGTAAATAAATTGAGGATGTTATCCTGTGATTATTATTCTTCATTACGTATAAAATTAAACATATGAATAAACAGAGTTATTCCAATTAGGTTGTGTACATGAGTATGTACAAGTGTGTTTGTTCTAGGAGTCTATCCTACAGAAATTCTTCTTTTAACCAAAAATATATTTACAAATGTTCATAGGTAAAAAAAAACTAAACAAGCTTAATATCGATAATTTTTAAGAGAACAAATAATTACACTTTGGAATATATATTATTTTTAAAATGCTACTGATACATGTGTCAAAAATAAAAAATATTTTAAAAATATGATATAAAAAATACATATGAATATTCATCCCCAAAATACTAAGTATTAGACCACAGGTTACATCTCAATAATTTTCAAAAAGAAATAATAATACAGGGGCCTCCCTGGTGGCGCAGTGGGTTAAGCAACACACTATGAAGCAAAACGCAGCCACTGCAGCACGAGTTCGATCCCTGCTGCTGGCCAGGGAGGGGACCCACATGGCACAGCAGACCTCTCCTGCCTGGCCTGCTGCTCGCCTCAGCAGTATACTTCAGTCCATCTGCCTGTTCTTCTCCCTGCTCTGTCTGGTGAATCCTCTCACCTCCCACGACTCTGGCCTGTACCCCAGCTCTTGTGTGCATAAATAAATAAATCTTTAAAAAAAAAAAAGAAATAATAATACAGGATAAAGGTTGTATTGTCTATCCAAATGTTACTAAGTTAAAAACTAATAAAAAGCTAGAAAAAAAATTGTCCACCTAGATATGTATAGTTACTCTATAAAATAATCTTTGTGTTAAATATGGAATCAAGAGTAAGAACAACAGAAGAATTTTTCATAAAGCAAAGTCACTGTACAGGCAAAAAAAATCTTAAGTAATATTTCAGTAAATCATATCAACTGTGCATTAAAATAATAATGAACCATAACCAAGCAAAATGTTTATTAAAAAACCCAGAAATATTCAACCCTGATTGCAGTTAGAAACAATGAATTCAAGGTTTCTCCCAGAATGTGAGCATCATTAATCATTCAGAAATCTGTAATAGTAATGAGAAGACATCATCTCAATAGCTTCCTGGACAAAGTTAGATGAAACTTAGGTGGTATACGGGTTAAGTTGCAGTACTATCACTGCTGTGGCCTGAGTTCCATCCCAGCCAGGGAACTAACCCACGTGGCACAGCAGACCTCACCTGTCTCCTGTCGTTCCCCTCAGCAATGTGTTCAGTAGATCTGCCTGTTCTGCTTCCCACTCTGTCTCTGCTGAATCCTCTCACCCCCTAACTCAGGTCTACAGTCTAGTTCTTGTATGCATAAATAAATAAAAATAAATATTTTTTAAAAAAAAGAAGTTAGATGAAATACAGCACATCATGATATCAAGTCTTAGTAAAATTAGAAATGACACACTTGCTAAACATGATGAAAACATTCACCAGAAAATGACCCTTCACAATGAAGATTGGGTGCATTCCCATCAAAACCAGGAACAAGACACAAATTCTTGCCTTATCACCACTGGCATTCCACATGTGCTAGCAAGACAGAGTATGCAATGAGACAAAAAGAAAATGAGGGCTATTAACCCAGTTGTTATTTTCACAAGATATGAAGTCTATCTGAAAATTCCAAGACAATCCATTGGAAAACAGTGGCGCAAATCAAGATATGGTCAAAAATCAGTAACTTTTGCATACATCAGCAAATTTAGAAAATGTAAAAAACAAAAAATCTGTTCATAATAGTTTTAGAAATCTACAAAATACCTAGGGACAAAAAAATAAACAAAAACAAAAAGAAAACTATAAAACAAACAAAAAAAAAGAAGAAAACTATATAATTTCCCTAAAAGACACAGAAGTACAGGATTTAATAAACGGAATAACCCAATATATTCCTGAAAGATTTACTATTACAAAGCTGTCAGTTATTCCCCAAATTAATCTAAAATTTCATCGAAGTTCCAATCACAAGCCAATCCAATAGGATTTTTAATGGAATTTGACAAATTATTTATAAAGTTCATTTAGAAAAACAGATATACAACAAAGAGGAAAGAATTCCTAGAAAAAATGAAGGCGAAGAGGAATCGTGGTCTATCAAAATTCACCATCTTTATAAAGTTATAGTAAGTTCAACTACTGAGAAATAGACATATAAATCAAAGGAATAATAAACTAGAAATACTTTGATTGAGTTTTAGTATATGATAAATGGTCTTTTGAAGCAGCAGAGATGAAATGGACTATTCAAAAAAAATGGTGTTAGGACACCAGATCATTCATTGGCTAGTACTATTATATCACAACTCACTATAACAGAAAATCAGAAATAAAGCAGAAAATGAGTTTTATGTATTGTATACCTAGAAAAGAGTCAAGAAGAAATAAGTAATCACTATCAGAAGCTACAGAAATGTCAAAAAACGAAGATAAAACTTGAAAATCTCAAAAAAAAATGAACAATCTAATAATACTGCAAGAGTAGAGTCTAAATCACTGTAGAGTGATAATGATGAAAACCAGACCACATTCCCAACAAGCTGAGAGAAGTTGGAAGTATTTTTAAATGCTGATTCACTGCAGAATCATGGAATAGGCATGAACTTAACCTTTATTAAAGAGGTCCATTATAATTTTGGAATCCCGTTGTCTAGCTCCATTATAATTTTGCTCTAAGGGAGGTTGGATTCATGTCTAGTACAGGCCCAATAGTACCAGATTATTAAGAGATCACATGATAACAGTCTCTAATCTGCTAATTATTTAAATCTGGAGACTTCCTAACTGTGAATTATTTGTGCACCCAAACAAGTTCCAACTTTTAGCTCAAGCACTCTGCATTTCACATGATTGCTTATCTCAAGATAGGGCAATGTCAGCATTCGAGGAGGAAAACAGCAATTAGAAAAAGGTTTTACATGAATTTTACTGAAATTCAGAATATTTTACATTAATATGGATTATAGATATTATTTGATTGCTTTGAAAAAGTTTCAACTTTTAGGCAAAGTGTAATTTATAATTGTTCACTTACAAATAATGAGATAACAGTAGAGACCATGATTTATTTGATAACTGTACTTTGTTCCCGAATACAAAGGAACTGGAAATTGAATTCCCTGAACCAGTAACATCTCGGTCTGGGTCTTTTTGTTGTGGAGGTTTTGCTTTGTTTTGCTCAGGTTTTATTTTGTTGCTTTGCATGCCACCATGTTTAAAAAATGAGGTTATAAAAATGCATTTTCAAATACTCATAAAATCATAATAATACAATTTACATACTCATAAATGGGAAAATATGTACATGTATATGTACTACATATATATGTGTGTACTTCTTTTATAAATACATTCATGTAATATTGTTTTAATATATTACGAACACTATAAACAATAAAATAGAATTTTCTAATGAGATGAAACTTAAATAGTACCTACTAGTGTTATTCCCTAGATCACCTGAACTACCTTATAATGTGTCCACCTTAACTGAGTGACCCTCACCCTAGAGCAGTTATCAAACCACAGTATACAGAACAATAACCTGGGATGATTAAGAATTCAGGTTCCAAGAACCAACAACAGCGATTCAATAGAAATGAGTTCAGGAATCTGCATTTTTAGTAGTCATCCTAGGTGATTCTAAAGAGGTATATGAGCCCAACACTCTAAGAGACACCACAAAAGATAAGGAAGATAATCTCCCCACCATTGGTACTGTTGGCACAGCAGTAAAACAGAAGACGGACATAAGTCAGTGCTCTTATTCATGCCTGAACTGTCTGTGAACGAGGTTTATCTGAAAAATGCTAAAAACTATCACTGAAAACATTGTTTCTATCAGAGATACATCTAATCTCCACAATGCTGATCTAAGAAGAAATTTTTAGCATTGCCATACAACCATACACACACCCAATTTATTATAGAACAGAATTCATCTATTCAAATGAAATTGCTTTTCTTTTTAAAGCAAAATTTTCTAAATTTAACATTTTTAAATATAAAAGCAAAGTGTTAAATCTCCATTTGTTCAATAATCATTTATTAGCACCATAATATGCTAGCACCAAGTAGTAGTTTGGCTCATATAAATAAGCCAAGCTTGGTTTTAATTTCTAACTCTATTTCTGTTTGCTTTTGAATAAGTTATTTAGCCTTTCTAGGTTCCAGTTTCCTTATCTCTAAAATGGGCAATATAATTTCTGTTTCCAAAGCCTCTGTGAGAAATGAATTATATTTATATATATATCTTATGTTATATATATATATGTTTGTGTTTGTGTGTGTATAAAATGTACAACCAGAGACAGTTGCAATAACAACACACTTACCTGTGCCGGTAAGTGGTATCTACCTAAAACACAAATATTTGACCTTTTCCTCACAAAAATTCCTTTTCTACATTTTTCATGTTCAAAAAGCACTGACTACAGAAATGTTCTGATGTCAGAGTTCAGGTTCAAATTCCAATGCTACCAGTAACGTATCTGGGCAAATAACTTAATCTGTCTAACCCTTTAGTTTCTTTCAGATAAAAAGAGGAATAATACTAGTATATATCTAGCATAGTTTTAATGACACAAAAATAAAGAATGTTAACTATAGTGCTGAGCCAGTGTCTGACACTCATTAAGCATAGAATTTTCTTTACTCATTAAAATCAAGACATGATTTTCAAGCCGTATTTACTATTGCTACTGTTAGGGGGAAAGAATCTGTATCCCACTCTTCCCCTTGTATTATTCACTATGCTATTTCTCCTTCCCTTGTAAATAAAACCCTTTATTAACCTTTGTTGTGTGTGCCTGCAGTTGGGGCATTATAAGTGCCGTTCGAGCGCGCAGGTGAGGACCCAGTCAGGCAAACCCATTTTATATTAGGGTTGCCCTGTAACACTACTGCAAATAAGAATACATGATTAAGAATTTAATGTAAAACATGATGACTATCGTTACTATAACACGGTATTATATAACTGAAATTAGTTGCTTACAAAAACTCCAGAAAAAGAGAACTACACTAAAATTTGGGAGAACTAAACTGAAATTCACTGAGTAGAACTTTCTTGTTCTCACCAAAAATAAATAGATGGCTAAATACATGAGGTAATGCATGAATGAAGATAGTAGAAATTCTTTCATAGTATATACATTTATCAAATCATCACATTGCACACTTTAAATTTGTCAATTATACCTCAGTAAAATTGAAAAAAAGCAGTGTCAGTATGTTAATGTTGAAAAAAGGTAAGAATGTAAGATTTGACTAAAGATAACTACACATATCACCTACAAATAAATCTGTAAATGTTCCTAACTTTTTTCAAGACTGACTACATATTTCATTCTGCTTTGTACCTGTGGGTCTCCAATTTAAATATCACATAAGATGTAAACTACATGACAGAATATTCAAGGCTTTTCACAATTTTGCCTACACACTTTTTATCCCCCCACTCCCTCACCCTCTCTATTCTATATGCACAGTCTCTCACCATTTGCAAAGTAAGCTATATTTTCAAAGTTTGGGGGCAGTATTATCTCCAGAGAGGTTAGTTAACATACTACATTGGCATTTTCTGCAGTTCTTCAAATTATCACTAGCCAAGATCTCAAACAAAATCTACACCCATTGAGATGTGTTACAATAACCAGCAGAGTATTCTTCCTAAATATAAACTAAACATTCAAATTCACAAAACTACCTTGGGCTGCACTTGGCATCAGATTCACCTAAAGAGAGGTGGGACAGGAAACAAGAGGTGGGACATTAAAGAAGGCCTCCTTCTTTAATGGAAGAGCACAAAGCACTTTTATTTGGCCGTCAAAGAGCTATTCTCTTTACCCCTCTCTTTAACCCTGAAGAAAGCTTAGGTCCAAGGAGATGAGGTTTATAGAGGACAGGTTGTCCCATAAGAGTCAATATCTCTTGCAACAAGTCCAAAGTCACTGATCAAGGATACTTACAAGGGATCTGCCAATGTCACTATACTCAAAAGTCCAAAGATAGTTCTTCTTGGTCGATATGCAGTTTACCAACCAGAAAACACTTTCTTTATTTTGTTTACATTTTTATGAAAAGCAGCTATAAGAAAATCAAAATATAAATCTGTTTTTAAAAGCTACTTTGTCCACAGGGGGAAACTAAAAGCAAATCTTCCCTGGGGTTTGATACAAGTTTGTGTGTTAAAGAAAATGACTTAGTTTAAAGGAGCAACAGAAAATTTCAAATCCCCACCAGAGTTGGAAAGACCCTAGCAACAGGAATAAAGCCAAAATGAGTTCTATTTAAGCCTATGAGAAAATGAGATTAAGAAAATAAACCTGGAATTGCTACCCTTAAGGACGGGCATGAGAATACAACTATAAGTTAAATATGGAACCACTGAAATCATCTAGTTCTAACTTTCCCCTTTACCTCACAGGAAATTGACGCCTAAGGCACACAGTGCGAGCTGGCGGAAAAGTGCAAAGTCAGAGATTGGTCAGTTCCCATCCCAGCACTTTTACTGCTCTCAGTGCCACAGATCATTCTTGTCACCTCTCCAGTATCGACTCATCTCTTGTGTTGCCAATAGTTACTTGCTTTTTCTTGGGAGAATTCACCCTTCCTCAATCTCAATTGTGTGATGTATGTGGAATTATCTCATGCCTACTCTAACAGATGAGTATGACTGACTAATTTCATCAGCAGTCCATTTCTCCAAAGAGAAGCTTCAGGGCAGTAAGATTTAAAATGGCAGATGAGGGCCTCCCTGGTGGCGCAGTGGGTTAAGCAACGCACTATGAGGCAAACCGCAGCCACTGCAGCACGAGTTCGATCCCCGCTGCCGGCCAGGGAGGGAACCCACATGGCACAGCAGACCTCTCCTGCTTCGCCTGCTGCTCCCCTCAGCAGTGTGTTTCGGTCAGTCTCTCTGTTCTGTTCCCCACCCTGTCTGGAGATTCCTCTCACCTCCCGCGACTCTGGCTTGTGCCCCAGCTCTTGTATGCATAAATAAATAAATCTTTAAAATAAAATGGCAGATGAGCAGGAGCTTAGAGTCGTATCTTCTTCTACACACACGGCAAACCAGCATCAGAGAGGGAGTGACTACTCCTTTAGAGAACTGAGGATTGAGTATCGATGTTTCCACAAGAAGCTGAGACAAATAAAAGAATCAGAAAGCCTGAGAAATGGTTCACCAGAACGAATGATTCAGGGTACTGGGAGAGGTACCAGACCCTCCCCCATTGGAACTCTAGGGGCTCCTCTCCCACTCCAAGACAACCTCTAAGCCCTGATGCACCTGGGGTACTGGCAGCTAGTTTAGAGACCAGAAAGAAACCTTCCCTTCTCTAACTAGATTCCAGGGGCTTCCTTGGGGCTCTAGTCTACTGCAGCCTGGTGAGCCCTGCCTCTGGGAAAGAACAGTGCTTGCTGGATGAGCATGGAGCTGACATACTTGGGACTGCTGGTGACTAATTTTGCACATGACCCTCCCTCTTCTGCCTAGACTCCTGGGGTTTCTGGTGGCTCCTAACTACCACAGAGGATGAGCAAAAACCTTCCCAAAAGATCACAGATTGTTGGGCAGGGGGTAAGTTGATGGCAGCTAGGACTGTATGCAGCTAACTTGATGGTTTCCAGACGTGCCAGTCCCTCCCCTGTTGGGCTTGGCTGGTATCTGGACAACCTAACTACAGTACAGACTACAGTTCTCCCCAGAGCCTGCCTGAGGCTCAAGAGCATAGTCCCCTGGTCATCAGCTCATGCCTAAGCTTCAGGGGAAAGGCAAAGTCAGCACTGTTCCCTGGGATCTGAACTAGGATGCAGCTAAAGCATCAGTGGAAGTTTGGGACTCCTGAGTAGAGTATGATTTGAGTTACCTTGACCAGATGGTGATTGCAGATCCTCCCTTGGCTCATGCAACTGCAGGACCAAGACAGCCTTAAGCCCCTGACAAGCTACTGCAGCAACCTCACATCACCCCATATATCTGGCTCTCCCCCTAGAGTCTAGGTTCTTGGATCACCACCATGAGCTCCAGTCATGCTGTTAGTGATGTGGTCTCAATCAAAACAACAACAAAAATCACAACATCCAAGGACAACATCCTAAGACAATACCCTATCACCTTCAGTTCTAAGACACAATCATCACAACAGAACTAGGAAAGAAGACAGTCCAGTTAAATCCATAGAAATAATCCCAGAGCATCAAACTGCATGAGGAGGGAGAGAAATTCACCCCAATAGATGAATCAAGACAAAGACATAGGAAAAACTCTAATATAACAAAATTTACCGAGAAGACTTCAGAACAACAGTCTTAATGATGGTTACTGAAATTAGGAAAACAATGAATGAACAGAGCGAAAAATACAATGGCAGAGAAAACAGGGGATGTCAAACAGAGATACAGAATGCAATAGTTTTACTGACAAATACAAAAGTGGGGCTCAACAGTACACTCAAGAAAGCCAAGGAATGAATCAGAGAGACAGAAGATAGGGTAGCAAAAAACATCAATAAGACCCGCAGTAAAAGAAAAAGCTATTAAGAAAGGTGAAGAGACTTATGGGACAGCTTCAACAGGAACCACATTTGCATCATAGGAGTTTCAAACGGAGAAGAGAAAGGAAAAGGTCAGAAATTCTATTTGAAGAAACAATGGCCAAATGGATATTTCAAGAATGCCATGACCTAAATCAGACCAGTGAAAGAGACAGTAATCCCAGTCCTTGCATAAACAGTGTTGAAGGAAATTTCCTGTCCCTCTAGATTTGGTGGAGTAAGGGTATGAGATCTACAGCTGCTGCAAATATTTTGCCACCACATGGGGGAGAAACCACTTTTCTGATTATAAGTATGTTGCTTTATAATATAGTTGACACACTACCTTTACCTAATTTCCAGAGAAATGTCTTGGTCAACCAAAGTTATAATGTCAGGCAAGAATGGAAAAGGCTTAAAATAACTATTTACCCACAATGTCTTTCTTAAAAGTGGGAAATTACAGTAGTCTATCCAAAAAGAAGGGAAAGGGGGGAAACTTAAGACAGTTTTTGTTAATATACTTACCATCATTAGCTGCACCATCTGCTAGAAATATGTAGTAGCTCATGTTTAGATCAAATCTGTACTTAACCTCAGGCAGGGTAATGTTTCTTCTGAAAGAACACTGCATAACACCATCCGCCAGCCTCCAGGACATGTCCTTAAGAATATCCTACAAACACACACAATGGGTCTTCTCAGTACCTTCCAAACACTTGCTAAAAATAAAATATGATCAAAATCCTGACCTGTTCAATTTCCTTTGTTTAAGATACTTTGTGCTTATTTTGTTTGCATGTCATTGTTTTTCTACATCCTCTTTGAAGGTGCACAAGAAATATTTTTCCCAGCTTATTTGTCTTTATCCCACTTGGCAAAAATATTATTTTTACTTTAAGTCAGCATCCCAATTCCTCTACCTGGTTAGAAACCTGACAGATTTACTAACTCTATCTGGTCACTAACGCACAATCAAAAATAATGAAGAAACAATTAGCAAGTAACTCTACTGACCCAAATTCAGCATGGAAAGAGGGTAAGTTCCAATCTCACGGCAGAAGTCAGCCCTGAGAGAACTGTGCAGAAAACACAGTATCATGAAGTTGACAGCCCTGTCAACAGGCATTTAAGTTGGTTCTATGAGTTGGCTATTGTGAATAATAGAGCTGTAGGACACTGGAGCTTTGGTGGAGGCTAACTGTAACAACTACACATATGGAGGTGTGAAGGGAAAAATGAAAAACAATGTACAGTTTCAAAATCTTTAGTCTAGCTCAGCAGAGTTCATTTGTCAACTGCCAAGTGAAAAAGATACTTCTCTACCAAAAATAGGTGATGTCACCTTGGTCACAGATGCCAAAGTAGGGGAGCAGGGGAGTGAGGCACATATGACAACTGACCAAGACATTTTCTACCATGTGTGCTCCTCAGTCTATAAGTTTTTTAAAATGCGTTGATGATGCTGTGACCATTTAACAAACAATAAAACATTTTCTTAAGATGTAACAAATAAGATTTAAGTGACACAAACAAGATTTCATTTTTCCCAAAGAGAAATCACTAAGTCTTGTGATTTAGTGTCTGAAAGAGGAAATGTTGGTCAATGGGTACTAAGTTGCAGTTACGTAGGATAAATAAATCTACATATATAATTACATATGCACACACGGTAACTAATAAGATAATGGTTATGCCAATTCACTTGACTGTAGTCAATCATTTTACCATGTGTATGTATATATCAAAGCATCAAGTTGTACACCTTAAATATATGTCACCGTATTAAATATATATAGTAACAAAATAACAATAAATCACAGAAAAGCTTCTCCCAAATATTATAAGAGAAGAACCCACTGCCAGGCCCCTGCTTGGGCTGGATGCTACAAGCTGGCTAGGAGGCTATCTTGTAGCACAGTCGAAAGATGGGCTTACTCAGGGGAGGTTCCCAGAATTTTCACTCCTACCTCAGGGTCCATCACAGGGTGATGTCGTCCCACCAAATGGGAAGGTTTTATGTGCACAACCTGATCTTCATGAATACACACATAAGCATCATCATCACCCTGAAAAATAATTGCAAATGAGAAAAGTTCAAAGAAATGTCAACATTATTTAAATCCCTAATGAAATAAAATAAAATTTGATGCTTTTAAAACATTTACTAACTTAATAATGATACTATGACTCTAGAGAACTGACTGCCCAATCTATTAGTTTTATCATAAAAACAATAATTCCCATGTATAGATTACATAGTAAAATATTTATTAACCACCACTAATTGAACATCACTGTTAAATTTGCATATATATTCAGTTAAACCTATTTGTATTTATACAAATATTTTACTCCCCAAATGGGAAATAAACTTTTTCATTATGTTTTTTCATTTATCAACGTATCGTGAACTTGGTTCTAGATATTTTTAGTGACTATAAGTGTACCCCATTATGTTGAATTTTAGAAGGTAATTTTTACGATAGAAGACACTAATCAAATAGTTAAAATTGTACACACTCAACAGATTAATATTACATATTGAGACCAAAATATCTGAGCTCACGGAGGCATATTTTGTCTATATAAGTGAGTCTTTATAAGTGAGCCTCCTAAATATAATAGAGGATGACAGGGATGGAGAAGAGGTAACTCAGTTTTCACCACTCTACAGTGAGGGGTAAGAGAAGGTACTGCAACCTAGGGTTCCAGGCAGTTGGTAACCCCAAGTTTAGAGTACAGGAGCACACACATGAGAAGTTCCACTAAATCCCTGAATTAGACAAACCTCTTTTCCCCCATTTGTTCCCGCCATTCAAGCATTACAATACACTGAAAGAAAATACTGCACTGAATACATGGAAAAAATAAAGATGACTAGATGGTCTTTATGATCAAAGACAATGTTTTCATGGAGGAGCTAGATGGTTATAATGTACATTAAATGTGATAAAATAGAGATTTAGACAGTACTATGGAAAGACAAATTATGTAGGGCCAAAGGACTGACATGGCCTATCAGAAAAGATAATAATTAAAACTTAGAGAATAAAAATGATCTATAAGTTGGTAAGGTAGAGCTGAGATTAAGGGAAAATTTTCCAAGCTGAGCAATTTCCAAGACCAAAGATATAATAGTAAATAAAAGCTAAAGTCTTAGGAAACAGATAGTTTTGTTAAGTAAAAGCTATGCAATTTAAGACTAGAAGTTCTAACAAAGAACTTAAATTTTGAAAGCCATAATAATGAAAAAGAACATTTTTTATAACTACTAAGATAAGATTAAGATGATCTCAGTTGGGAATTGCATTCTTGTGGTTGTTGGATGAAGAAACGGACAGCAGAAATCACAGAGGCAGGATGCCTTAATGAGACGTGACCACAGCAGTCCAGAAAGAAGACAATAAAGGTACACGGCAAATCACAGACAGTGGCAAGGCAATAAATAGAATAAAGGAAGTATGTCCAAGAAAGAATCAAAAGTATCTACAATATTTGTAACAGTGAAACACATTGCACCCAAATATTAGTTTCCAAAAACTACTCCTATTATAAATAGAAGGGGTCCTTTAAGAAATAACGAAATCCATCCACATGTAAGATGAACAGAGAGAATCTGTTACATCAGAAAACAAGACATGCTCAAAAACTAAAGTAGACACATAAAAGGGCACGGAGTCAGCTAAAAGGGACTGCCACTGGTCACATTTGGGTTAATACGAGCATCAGAAAGAACGATTGTAATAAACTCTAACACAATAGACAAAAATAGTTCATTAATCCAGAGACTTTTACTCCAAAAGCAAAGGGATGTACAGAAAAGAAAGCTCTACCTTTCCAAAGAATGCCAGCTAATTAGTAATTAGAAAATCACCATTTTGCAGCCATCCAAGTAAAACTGATTCAGAAAAGGAACAAATAAATCACTATATTGATAAAATGTTATTGGAGAACAGAATATTCATATAAAGTATCACCTTACAGATTAGTTACTAATTTTAAAAAAGAAGATATACCTTCACAGTGGAGAGGCTGGCAGATGCCAGTGATTGCACTTAATTAATAATGAAAAATCTGACATTATGTACTTCTTGATATGATACACTGAAACACATTTCATGTAGCATTTATGCCAAGTATCTAAATTTGAATATATCTAAAAATTTGGCAGTTCTACAAAACAACTGGCCTGGAAAAAAAAATCAAGAAAAAAGGTAGGGCAACCACTGTAAAGAGACAGAGACAACAGTTAAATGTATTGACTGATAACAGATCTTAGATCATAAAGTTGTTTTGTTTTGTTTTTCAGTTATAAAGTACTTAATTAGGACAATTGAAGAAAGAAGAATATAGACTGTATCTTGCATACATTGCAAATAGCTATATGTCATTGTTAACTTTTCCCAATATGGTAAAGATATTCTGGTAATTATAAAAGGCCTTGTTCTAAGGAGACACATGTTGAAAATTTTAGAGACAATAGGTTATGGAATCTACAACTTATTTTCAAATAAGTTTGGGAGGAAATGTGTTTACATATATCTCCTAAGTCAATCTACACACACAATTGAATGCATACACACACACACACACACACACACAAACAAACAAGTACATACACTGAGAGGAAATGAAAGACAGTATAATTTGTATACTCAATATTCTTATCATTTAACAAGATATCTGAGTTGGGGAAGATGTCTGTACTTTGAAATCTAGTTAAAATTCAGATATTAGCAAGTCATTAGTAAAAATATGGAAAATTATACTTTTTGTCAATTTCAGTGATGCAGACTAATACCAAAACAATTGCTATCATTAATTTACATACCAAATTGAAAAAAAAGATATAATTTAGGTTACCTTATCAGTATTCATAGCATAAGATACCTTAAGCATTTAAATTTATATTACAAACTAAGGGGAATATCAAGTCAAAAAATATCCTAAAGTTTTTTAAATAACAACTAAAAATAGAAATAACAACTTCAAAAATATTTTTAAGGATAATTTATTTTCCCCAATTTAAGCAAACAGGTGTACAGATGATTTTAGTCATTAAATAGAATTGCTCTGTAAATCAACTGCACCTGCATAATTAAGTCTTTTTTATAAACATTTTTGATGATAACTATATTAGAAACATAAGATTTCTAAGTAGGGTAAATTTACCTTGCATTAGAGATAAATGCTTTTGTGTCATCTATGCCTACAACTTAGAATAAAAATAACTGGTCTACCTGCAAGTTACTCATCACCACATTCAATGCACTAGTGTCCTTCCCTCTTGCTGACAGATTTTATTTGACCAGAAAGGAAATGTGTTAATATATTATTACATTAAATTTGACTAAAAAGTGACTGGATTTTTTTTAATGACTAGAACATAAATCTAAATGAATATGGTATCTTAGACTTGAACCCTAATGAAATTATACACTTATTCCAACATAACTACCATTGTTTACTCTTGGACTCATTTAGAATTCCTTTATAGCCAGTTTCATCACATTCACACAAGTACTACTACCATCTTTCCATATTGCTTTATAGTCAAGATTTTAATTTTAACGCAGCCTCATGATTCAACTTGGTTCATTTTTGCCAGTACTAGGAATGTACAAGAGAATATGCAATAGGTCTGTGGCAAATAAGAAAAGGAAATGGGAAAATGTCTTGAACAATGGCAGTGTCATTTAAAATTTCCCATAAAGACAACTCTAAAGGGAAAATTATCATAATTCTTATACAGCCTTCTTTTTTGTTCTATTTTTTTTTAAGATTTATTTATTTATTTATACATACAAAAGCTGGGGTACAGGCCAGAGTCCAGGGAGGTGAGAGGATCCACCAGAGACAGAGTGGGGAGCAGAACAGGCAGACTGACTGAAACACACTGCTGAGGGGAGCAGCGGGCAAGGCAGGAAAGGTCTGCTGCGCCATGTGGGTCACCTCCCTGACCGGTGGCAAGGATTGAACTCGTTCTGCAGTGGCTGCGGTTTGCTTCATAGTGTGTTGCTTAACCCACTGCGCCACCAGGGAGGCCCTTTTGTTCTATTTTTTAAGGTAACGTTGGTTTATTATTTTTTTCATTTCATTGAAGTACCACTTATTCAAGTAGTTGTTATTATTTTCTCAGTATAGGATCTCCCCCCACCCCAGGTGTAGCGACTGTAGAGCACCCACG
This sequence comes from Galemys pyrenaicus, assembly GCA_019455555.1. Lineage (NCBI taxonomy): Eukaryota > Metazoa > Chordata > Mammalia > Eulipotyphla > Talpidae > Galemys > Galemys pyrenaicus. Next base: position 5,775,222 of record JAGFMF010011828.1, on the reverse strand, counting down.
ACCAAAGCACTCAGGGGTCCTCCACCATAGTCCATTGTGCTCTCTCCCCATTTTGTTCTTGCCCTCTGTTCTCCCACTCTGGAAGTCTCAGTTCTGGGGTCAGCTTCCAGGAGTTAGTTTTTAATTTCAGTTTACCTGACCTTTTGTTTGGTTTCTTTGTATCCCATATATGTGACACCATTCAGTATTTGTGGCTTAGAATTTTTTAAAACACACAACATACATTATATCTCATAGGTTTAAGTTATAAAAAAGGATGTAACAAATGAATTCAAGAACTATATAGTAAAATATATACTCACATACATACACTTCAATAGAATTGCCCAAAAAACAGCTGATTTCCTGAAATACTGGCAACCAGCGAGTACAAGGACTGATGTGATCAGAGTGCACTTTTAGAGAGAACATTAGTTCTTAAAAGAGATCTCAGAATTTAAGAATTTCCTTTTTTTTTTAAATTATTCCCTAAAGAAGTGATATTAAGTGCAGATCCTGACAAGAAAATTCCCAAGAAAAGACTCCTTCTTGCCTTTGCATACGCAGAACTAACAGGTACCATTTATGGTGATCTTCCACCCACTGCTGCCAACCTTATTTGAACAGGACTTCCATAGGTCCTAGCCACAATATTCTCCTTCCTGCTCCCTGGGAAATTAGGATGCTTATTCAGCATTCTCCTCTTCCACACCATAGGCTTCCACCTACAAAATCATCTGGTCCATTCAGCACTTCTCAAGGGAGCAAGAATCAGCTTAAAACAAATACTGCCTTCTGTAAACCTGACAAAGGAGTGTACTGATAAAAAACACATCTCTGCCTGGATATGGCAGGCTTGGTTCTCTTTGGAAAATGGACTAATGACTACCAAGATAGGACACCCAGAGAAATCACTGCTGGGCACTTGATCAACAAACTAGCAGTTGAAAAGTATCAAAGCAACATGAGATTTTATGAAGTTCTCGCTTTAACAAGAGCACATCTTGCTTTATCATAAAGAGATAAGTAGACAAAGAGAATAATAAAGTGGCAAATCCCCTAGAATTAAAGTGACTTTCCATCTTTTCTTAGGATAGTATGTAACTGCCAAATTGTTAAAAACATGCAACACTTACAGCTATTTAAATTAGAATCTATTTTATGTTTCTCCTGACCCTAGTCTCCACTGCTCCCTACAGTATGATCATTCGACTTTGGAACAAAGAGTTAAACCACCATTGATTAGTCACTCACTCAGTGACTTTCCTTTCATTACCACATATGTAAATGAAAAGTACAAACCATCCATCGGTCATGAGAAAATGCAAAGGATAAATAGCCTTCACTGGGACCACTCATTTCAACCATCACTGATTGGTTATCCGGTGTGAAGGACAAGAAGACACAGGCACGCTCCTCTGGATCACAGTTCATAGGACTTCTAATGCAGAATTTCTTGGTACCACAATCTAAAGCACTGAACTAGAAAAAAGACAGGAGGAAAAAAGTCTTAATTATTAAACAAGCATTTCATTCCCAATGACAGAAGAGCCACCACTTTGAAGTGCAAGTTTCAATGAAAACAGCATTTCATGACAAGAATTCAAATTAGGGAACAAAAGACACAACCCAGATTACTTAGGTTGTGAACTTTTAATTTTAATTAAAATTTGGAAGCCACACTAGTTGGACTGTAATTAAAGTTCCTTTAATATGCAAAATATCTCATGTTAATTATGTTCTGGAGCAAAGTTTCAAGGAATATTGAAATTCACATTGACATTCGTTCTTTAAGTATATCCTCTGGTTTTCAGATGTAATTTTAAAAAGCAAGCAAACACATCTTTAGCAAGGTTCTATGTTTAGAAGCTGGATTCTGCTTCTAGAATTCAGATTCAAATTTAATATTAAGACAATATAATAAAAAAAGTTCACTCTTCTGTATACCATCACTCTACAAAATATTATTAACAAGTTAGTATGGCAGAAACAAGAAGAGCCAACAGCGATTTGAGAGCTTAATGGCATGGCAAATAAAAGAAAAAGTCTCAATCTCAGTTCTACAATTTGACAGCACAAACAAGCAGGCATGTCTTAGAATGGGCTATGACAGCACATTTCAGAATAGAGCTAAACATTAACCTATGTAACCAAATGTAATGGAAACTGCATAGGAAAAAAAACACTTGTTTCTTCTACTCGAACCATTTTTTCCCATGCTGAACAAATCTGCAGTTCGATGTGGACACCAACTGGATGTCCTGTGTTTTGTTTCTATTCTGACACTTTCTACCTGAACTTAGATTCAGATTCCACAAGTATACAGTTCCACAAGACTAACCCCACTTCAGATGCCAGACACAAACCTTAGGTTGTCATCTGTACTACTGGCCAGTAAATTCCAGTTTATCACAATCCTCTCCTCAGATCTGATGATTTACTCAGATGCTCACAGGACTCAGGAAAACAATGGACCTACCAGATTACCAATTTAACATAAAAGAGTAGAACTCAGAATGACAGAAGTTCTCACCCTGCGCAGGTCAAGGTATGTGGGAAGGGGCACGACTTCTCAGAGGCAGCACCTACCATATATTCAATAACCTAGGAGCTCTCTGAGTTCCGTACTTTTGAGATTTTTTATGGAGGTTTCATCGTGTAGTTACAGCCAATTATTAACTCAATTTCAGCTCTTTTCCTTCTCTGGAGAATGGTGGGCAGCGTTATAAGCCCCAATCTTAGTCCTTCTGCTGACCAGCCCCTGTGCAGAATCCTGCCAGGACTTACCTCATGAGAAGTTAAAGATACTTCTATCAACCAGTAAATGCCAAGGAATTTATCTATACCATAGATACTCCTATCATGCTGGAAATTACAAGGGTATTAGGAGCTCTGCGTAATGAACTAGGGCCAAAGGCCAAATATTAGCAAGAACTAGGGACTATATTATACATAAAAAATGTCCAGGAACTTATTGCAATCATAGTATAAAGGTGGAAATAAGCCACTAGAAACAAATACACAAGGATTTGGGTCTCTTCTCTCCCCTTTAACCCACCATGTTTGCTAAAGAACTTACTCTCTTAGGGTTTCTCTACCTTCAACTTTGTAACAGGGACTTAAAAAAATAGAGCTTGAGGTCTCTTCTATGCTATCATCCTATGACACTGAATGAAACTGACTATAGAGATTGTAAAGTCTGTGGCACAGAGACATAATAAAATACTCCAACAAAAGCCTTTTTTTGTGACTATATAGGAAGACAACAACCTTCTTAACTGTTTCCCAGGTGTAACTTTAAATAAATAAGCATTAAGACTAAACCTAACTAGAGAAAAATAAAAGATCTGTTTGGTTAAATGAAAGTGTAACATTCATAATAATGTAATCAAATATGACTGTCATACCTTGCAAAATGTGAGTGATTACATAGGATACAAGTACATTACTTAGTTTTCCCTATGAGAGCAAAGATATAAAAAGGTAAGAAAGGAAAAGAGGAGGAAAAAAGAAACTAATGTTTACTTAATATCTATTAAGTGCAAAGCTGTTAGAAACTTTATATGCATTATAATGCTCAATGATGACAGTGACTAAAAACTAGACATCATTATTTCTCATTTTATAGGTAAAGAAACTGAGACAGACAATTAAGTAACTTGTTTCAAAGTCACACAGAAAGTAGGTAAGTCAGGATTCAGAACCAAGTTTATTCTTTCAGTTATAAAAACAAAACTACCTTAAGACATTTTTTGTTACACTAACTTCTGAATTAATAAGTCTAATTATCATACTCACTTTCAGTAAAAGCTCTGTAATATTTAATAAACATTATCCTTTCCAATATGTATTTTTTCAATCATAATTTGTAAACTAGGGGCCTAAATGGAATTCATGATGATAAACTTGCAGAAGAATTTCTGTGGTTTAGCACAGAGAATTCATTCCTTAATACTCACTGACCTTTAAGAAATAATATTTAAGAAGCATCACTGTTTCCAGATTCTCCTTTAAATCTTCTCTAAATCTGGCTTAAATTTTAAACTCCCTCTCCATGTTTGATATTTGGCAGTGTTTTCAAAAAAAGAAGAAGAAGAGGGGGCCTCCCTAGTGGCTTAGAGGTTAAAGTCTCAGCGCTATCAAGCCATCACCACCCACTGTGGCATGAGTTTGATCCCTGGCCAGGAAGGTAATCCACATGGCACAGCAGACCTCTCCTGTCTCCGCTGCTGCTCCCCTCAGCAGTGTATTTCAGTAGATCCACCTATTCTGCTCCCCACTCTGCCTCTAATGAATCTTCTCACCACCCCCACACACACCTCTGGCCTACATACCAGTTCTTATATGCATAGATAAATAAAAATAAATCTTTTCTAAAAAGAAAAATAACAAAGCTTCTACAGCTTTAGATTTATTTTCAAATGAAAACATACCCACTGCTAGTGTAGACTGTGTGAGTCCATAACCACATCTTGAACATCATAGGTCTTGCAAGTTCTAACCTATGGCATAGGGCCTCCCTGGTGGCGCAGTGGGTTAAGCAATGCACTGTGAGGCAAACCGCAGCCACTGTAGCATGAGTTCGATCCCTGCTGCTGGCTGGGTAGGTGACCCACTTGGTGTGGCAGACCTCTCCTACCTCTCCTGCTGCTCCCCTTAGCGGTGTATTTCAGTTAATCTGCCTGTTCTGTTCCCCACTCTGTTTCTGGTGGATCCTCTCGCCCCAACCCCACCTCTGGCATGTACCCAAGTTCTTGTATGCATAAATGGATAAATCTTTAAAAAAAAAAAAAAAAACAAACCTATGTCATAATGCTGCAATGAAGACTTCATTCAGATTGTCTACAAAGAACCCAAGTACTTGCTTGTCACCAGGACTCAATACAGCCACTGCTCCAAGTATTCCTTCTATTCTTTACCAAGAATAGAACCACATTTTCCAGGAAAGCTGTTACATTACAATGCAGATGGTAATAACATAAAATGTTACCTACTGATTTGGTTAAACGAGAGACTGGAGGTAATGTTGACAAAGGTGCTCTTGTAGCTTCAGGAGTGGTAAAAGGCAGTGCATTTGGCTGTGAAATTACAGGACTAGGAATCTTCACCCAGTAGCTTTTATACTTCTCAACCACTGTAGCACTGAAAGGCAATACCATTGAGGTTAGACAAAACCCTGATTGTGATCCACCACATCAAATCAAAACTTCAAAGAAAAAAAAAAAGGAATGAACCAAGGATACAAGAACTTAGTAGTACCTTACAGTAACACTCATTTCATACTACACTCTTCAAGGTAGCCCAAAGGACAATGTAGCAGACAGCTAGTGCAAGAAGCTATACAGAGGCTGCACAAGCCACCTCCCCTCTTACTGGTATCGCACCCCCCCTTTTCACATTCCATACAACACACAGGCACATGGCTGAACAAAATGAAGAAAATGGAGATACAATGGGAGAACAATTCTGCTCTTAAAATAAAAGTCTATAACACCACAAGGAACCACTATATGGCTTTATTATAGTCCACTTTTTCTAGCACATTGGGTTGAGGAAGAAGCAGTATTATGATTCTATGAATTTATAATCCTGAGGGCACGCAGGCCCTTATTTTCTCACAATTTAATCTATAAGATCTAGCACTACAAAATCGTCATTGAAATTTCAGAACTTTTTTTCTTATTCTTATACTAAGATAGAAGTAAATCTAAAAGAACTATTAATCAACTTATCATATATACTCAAGTATTAATTGATGGCACTACTGATAAGAGTACTTCATATTATTAGTATAAAGGCAGTACAAAATTTCATTCACTCAACACATACTTATTAATTGCCTATTCAGTGCCAAATCCTGTGCTAGATGCTGGGTATATACTTGTGAGGGAGAAAATAAAAAGGCAAAACAACAACTTACATCACTAAGGTGATGTCAACTATACCAAATCCATCCTATATTGCTGAATTTCCAATAAATATAAAAAATGATACAAATTACTACTGTTTAAATTATTTTAGTTACAGAGCTGCAAACTTTTACTCACAGAAACTGTATGTGATTTGGGGCATTGCTTGGAGCATTCCAGAAGACTTTAATTTCTGTTTTCTTAGATGAACTTGTGTGGCTCACAGCTGATCCCTGAAATAAAATGGAAAGGAACTACCATTCAGTCAATCAGTAGTTAGCATGGCTGAAACCACTATCATTTGCAAAGTAATTTATCATTGCATGACCTTGGCACTATGGTAAAAACTATTCATATAGAACAGGGACTCAGGTTCTCAATAAATACATGTCAAATGGTTAATACCAGATGAGCCACTAGCTCCAGGAATAAATTAAGAGCCAGCAGAAATTTAAAAACTGAAGGAATAATGAATATTATGTATGTTAATGCTATGTAGAGCTTGCTCATTGTTTTATTTATAGATAGAAATAGAATGCAGAAGATTTATCAGAAGAAAAAAAAAACGCTTCCAAATATGCAGCATTAGATTTTGGTAGTTACTTTTTCTTAAAAATATTGTTTCCTTCTTTCATTCACCTAGAAAATTTCTACTCATTTTTTGAGTCTTGGCGGTCACCTTCTCCAAGAAGTTGTCCCTCAATTCCCTGAAGCTTGTGGGTGGCATTCCACCCTATGCTTCCTTCCCACTGTGTATGCTTCTAAGTTATCACATTGTTCTACTTACATCTGTCTTATATTCATATATTCTACTTATTGTATATGTTATATGGCCAGATGTTCTACTTATGTATAAGGCTATGAACTCTTGAAGAAACCAGAGGAAGTCTTGTTCATCACCATACTCCTTGCTCCCCTGACAATTACTGATAAAATTAATTAATGACTAAATGAATGACAAAATTAGATCTTTATCCCACTCAAGAATTCTATTTTCAACATTTATACCCTTCACAAATCAATGAGTCAATATTATATAAAATATCAAAAACAATAAACTCCAAGCTATTGACCTACCTTCCCTAGGATGCTGATTTGTAACATATATAGCCAGTTGTGAAATGAGGGGGAAATTTTTGACATTAAGAATCTGTTTAGTTATCTACAACAAATCGGAAATGTACTTTACCTAGTAAGCACCACCCTATAGTGAAAAGACCCAGTTTTAAACACAAACCTGCACATCTTCACAGGTCAGAAGCTGTGACACTTGACTGTCAATCAACGTGAAGGAGCCAATAGGAAGGCCACTCAAATCCTCAGCATTACGGGCTTCCAAGAGAAAGCCTTTAAATACAGGCCCTGACAAAGTAACTGAGAAAAGAAACAACAGATAGGTTAGATAGGGTCAGCAACATCCCCAAAAGGAAACTATTTGGAGGAGACATGTCATAATTAGGACCAGGTTTATGTACAAAACTACTCCAGGAGAGAAAACAGAATTCATTCTAGAGACAAAAAAGTTCTAAACTGTCCCATAGACTGTTCAGTCTGAAATGTCAATAACCATACACAGAAGGATAAAGGTATTAATGGCCAGAATGTGGTCCGTGGAATCAAATTAGTTTGGAAACTGCAAGACCAGCAGGTCCTTTCACATCAGCTCTACAATGTAAAACTCTAAGAGACATGTTATATATAACACACAGAGCATTCCAAACTTATTTTTCCATATGTTCTTTCTGTTAGAGAATCTATTAATATTTTGTATTTCTAGAGTTGCAGAAAAGACTTTATAAAATGCTATTTTAGATATACCTTTAAGGGTCAGACTACATTGTGCCCAAAGATTCAGGGAAACATAAGATTTACACTATATCAAGAACAATAAGAGTTTGTTATATCTTAAGCCAGAAAAATAAACTTTATTTTCCATCTCTATTGCGTAATAGTACTATTAATGATGACACATTAAATGGTGATAAGAAAAAAATATGAAAGCCTGTTCTCAGTGGGAATTAATATGTATACTACTTAAGGAATACAGTCATCTGTAGTAGTTAAACACAAAATGGGATGCATAGAATGATGGAATTTTATCAAAATAGGATGAAGAGACTTAACTGATATTGCATAACTAAAACATTAATAAAAATTCACTATACAGTAAAAAAGAGAAAATTCAAACTATAGTTAATCTCAGCAGCCTACCTTCGATCTGATCTCCAGTTCTGAATGTCATCTGACTCACTGAAATGTTGTGAATTGGATCAGAGTGTGGAGTATGACCATGTGTAGGAATCATTCCATTGCATGATTCTGTTACTTTTCCATTGGGGTAATTAGCAACAGAACTAATGTGCAATAGAAGTATGAAGGAACCAAGGGTAAATTCTGGAACTGCCATCTCTAAAAAAGAAGATTATAGCACATTATTTTCTTAAAACTATATTTCTTAAAAATATAAAAGATTTCATAACATAGGATTATGATTCTAGAAAATGACTTGCTTACAATATTCAACAAACCATATTCACACACAAAAAAATACCTAAGAAGAATGTGATATGTGAAGTTAAAGCTGTATTTGACTCTCAACTTTGCCAACTATCACTTGTGAGACTTTAAGCAAATATGCTAGGCCTCCACCACCTTACTTGAAAAACGAGAAAAGTTAGACCCACCTTTACATGTTGTTTTTAATAAAATGAAGATAATAAATGTCAGCTTTCATTTGCATGATTGAGAAACAATAAACTTGTCAAATAAAACTATAAAGGTTTACTCCATTTCCTCCTAAAAAGCTTAAAAACAAATAAGAAATGTTTCTTCTAGATTTAAATATTGTCACCTCTGCTATGACCTCTCCTAACTTCCCAATAAACTAATCCTGGTGAAAGGGTGAATGATCTGATTTGCAATGCTGAAAACTTAGGATAACAGGCAATCAGTTGCAAGAGAGTCTATTTCTATTGCTTATGTGACCCAGATACTGCTGAATTAAGAAACACAATTGTTAGTCCACTCAGTTTTTCCCTCTCATTCAGTTTATCTGCCTCTTACCATCTGCCTCTTACTCACTACCTTATGTCAGTGCCAAGTTTTTCTAGCCTGTATCAACCACTTCACTTTGTGCTGTAAAAAGTTAAGCAACGCACTATGACGCAAACCACAGCCACTGAATTACAAGTTCGATCCCTGCTGCCAGCCAGGGAGGTGACCCACATGGCATAGCAGACCTCTCCTGCCTCGCCCACTGCTCCCCTCAGCAATGTGTTTCAGTCAGTCTGCCTGTTCTGGTCCCAACTCTGTCTCTGGTGAATCCTCTCACCTCCCTAATAATCTAAGCTTGTTAACACTAATTTACTCCTTTAACACACATCTCATCTTCACCTTTTCTTCCCAGGAAACTCCCAAATGTATCCCTCTGTGGGGCATTCTCCCTGGACTCTGGCCTATACCCCAGCTCTTGTATGCATAAGTAAATAAAATCTTAGAAAAAATTTTTAAAAATAAAAAGTTGACATTTGTGGAGCCATTTAAAACAGAGCAGAGCAGCCACTACAGAGAACTGCATTACCTGTCTTATTTGAAATGGGACGAAAAGCAATTGTTTTAAGAAACCATCAAGCAAATAATTGTTTGTGAAGTCATCCAGATCACAAAGATTAATACAGACTTTTTGCTGGAGGATAGAATCAGTAAAATATTATGTATAGCCAAGAATAATCTAAGCTTGTTAACACTAATTTACTCCTTTAACACACATCTCATCTTCACCTTTTCTTCCCAGGAAACTCCCAAATGTATCCCTCTGTGGGGCATTCTCCCTGAAATACAGGTTCCTACCTGAAATACAAATGTTTAATTCCAAATGAACACGTTTTGTATTATTAAATGCCACCAGTATCTGTAGGTTTGTAACAAGGTGGTCCCCAGGAAAGAGGGAAGTTCCAGAATCCCAGTTCCGCCCTGAGTGGGTGGAGCTGAGCAGGGATAAGAAGATGCTGGAGAGAGGAGATAGGAGGAACACAGCAGGAAGGGAGAAAAAAGGAAGCAGGATGGAGAGCAGCAAGGAGACCTGGAGGAGGCACATAAAGCAGAGGGATATGTGAAGAAACTGCACTTACTTTTTGGTCTTGGACTGGTTGGAACAGATGTGGGTGAGAGACCCATGGGTCTTATAAAACTTAATAATGGCAGCTTTCATCTTGATTTTGATTTTGCTCTTTTCCTCCCCAATTTGTCTGACTCTTTCTGACCCTTTTCTATGGGTCTCTACTGAAAGGTCCTTTAGACTTGTGGCAGGCTTTTGAGACTTGCTTTGGGTCAATCCTATTTGGTTGGACTTTTACCCTCAAGGAGATGGGTAACTTTGGATGCTTAACTTAGTAACTGTATTCTTTGTCCTTTCTGTATTGTACCCTAATTGTATTAAAGTTC
>JAGFMF010011828.1:5733753-5745922 GCA_019455555.1 Galemys pyrenaicus | reverse complement strand
CTGGTGCCTCAAGATTACCTAGTTTCCCCTTCCCCAAGTCCCCTTCCCCAACATTCTGGTGCCTCAAGATTTCCTAGTTTCCCCTTCCTCAAGTCCCCCTCCCCAACATTCTGGTGCCTCAAGATTACCTAGTTTCCCCTTCCCCTAGTCATGTACTCAGTGAAACAGCTTCTCAGAGTTTAAAATAGCTGTTCTCATGCTAACTTACTCTTACAACCCATTTTTTTGAGGGTAAAAGTCCAGCCAAATAGGATTGGTCCAAAGCAAGACCCAAAAGCCTGCCACAAGTTTAAAGGACCTTCAGTAGAGACCAAGAAAAGGGTTAGAAAGAGTCAGACAAATCTGAGAGGAAAAGAGAAAAATTAAAATTAAGCTCCCCACAGGTCTCTCACCCACATTTATTTTAACTAGATCAGAACCAAAAAGCAAGCGCAGTTTCTTTACATGTCCCTCTGCTCCCCGCGCCTCCTCCAGGTCTCCTTGCTGCTCTCCATCCTGCTTCCTGCTTCCTCCCTTCCTTCTGAGTTTTTTTTTTTTTTTGCAGAATTTTTCCCCCCTGGTCAGCTTCACCCACTGTAGCTGCCAGGAAGGGGGCACAGGAGCAAGGTTCGGCATGGTTCTAGGCAGATGGGTCAAGGAAATGGAGTCTTGGAGCCCTCAGTGGCTTTTCATACTTTTATTAGTAGAGGTGGCCAGGTACATGGCAGGCAGGGGTGCCAGGGGGCCGGGAGGCTGGCAGGCCTCCCAGCCCCCAGCGCATCTCACCCTCTTGGCTGCTTCTTCTCTCTCTCTGCTGCTGCTGCTGCTGCTGCTGCTGCTCATCAGTACTGCCAGTCTGTTGGTTCTGTCGGTCCTGGCATCCTCATAACGCCGCCCATTTATGCCCGTGTCCAACTCAGGTGCACCCACCTGCGCATGCCCACCCTGGAATGCTCACAGCACCACAGTTGTCCATCATCACAGTGGTGGGAGGGTGGAAATACCTGATTAACCTTTTACCCTACACCCACTTAGGGCGGAACCGGGATTCTGGAACTTTCCCCTTTCCTGGGGACCACCCTGTTACAGTATCTTAGTGTAGGATGGTGTATCACCTATACTTTTTACGCCACTAGCCTCTGTGACCATTGCCTGCAGCCCTGATCGTATTAACACAGAAGGCACTTGGGAGCATGGGCACAGTGCCTAATGATAGCCACCTGGAGCGTAGGTACAGGCATGCGTACGTATGTACGACTGAGCCTAGAGGCCAGGGATATAAGGGAGGATGGCTACAAGACGACAAGGACTTCACAGGAGGCAAGATCACAACAGAATGCCAGAGAGAGGTGGCCACCTGAGCTTCCCAGCCCTCCTGCCTGTCCTCTCTGTGCCTGGTTGCCCCATTACACTGAGGCAGAAGAAAAATAAATGTATGTGGATCCCAGAACCCTTATTCTAGGGATTTTGCTTGGCACCCAAAGTTGCTGCTGATTAAGCTAAAAGTAGAGTCAGGCAGAAGGCCTCTCACCAGGACAAAAGTCTTGGTATGAGGATATCTGCTGAAAACAACAGGCAGACATTACAGCCAGATTAGCATAACCAGCTAGCCCACCTTGACAGGAAGTTAAGTGTAGAAGTAAATGGGGACTAGAGATAGGATGTTTTGATCAGCAGCAACAATGGCGCTCCAGAAGCAACAGTCCCTATTCACTCTCCCCAGCTTCTGCCAGAATATTATGTATCCCCAATCCACATCCCCACCACTCACATTCCTCCATCCATTCTTCCAGGGACTTTCATACCTTCCCTGAATCTCACCCCCAGATTAATGTGAGACTTGCCGTGGGGTAGGGCAAGGCACTACAGAGATGTAGCCCCTCTAAGTCTCTCTCTCTCTCTTTCTCTCTCTCTCCTTGGACTTTGAGTTGTTTTTCCCTCCATTCCACACCACTCCCAAGGTCACCACCCCACAAGGCGACAAATGTAGATGACAGATAAATAGACAGACACAGATAGCTTGCTTAACTACCGATAAACCTATATTGCCATAGAAACATAGTTCTTACTCCCCAGACATCTGACCTGAAAGTGCTCTTTGCACAATACTCACACTGTACATTTTATGAAGTTTTATTTGTGCTTGCATAAGCACATCCAATCTCACAGTTTCAACTATCTCCTTGATGTTAATAAACTCCTAATATATAATTACAATCCTCACCTTTTACATGTTAGTAAATTCATGTCCTATTTACCTAGCTTCTTCCAAGGTAATTGAATGTCTCACAATTCAAAAGCTGAATTCACTATATTTTTCTGTAAAAACACTGTAATAGGCTGAATATTACCCCCAACCCCTGCCCAAAGATTCACATTCCAAATCCCTAGAACTTACAAAGTTTATCTTACCTATTTTGTTTCTTTTTCATATTTATTTTTTATTTATTTATGCATACAAGAACTGGTGGGTAGGCCAGAGGTGTGGGGGTGGGGGTGAGAGGATTCACCAGAGACAGAGTGGGGAGCAGAACAGGTAGATCTATTGAAATCTACTGCTGAGGGGAGCAGCAGGCAAGATAGGAGAGATCTGCTGTGCCATTGGGTTATCTTCCTGGAGGGGGATCAAACTCATGCTGCAGTGGCTGGCTATATGAGAGCACTGAGACTTTAATCCCTGTAATGCCAGGGAGGCCCTACCTAATCTACTTTGAATGAAACAGAGTCTATCTAGTCTCTTAACTGCCATGTTGAGATTCAACAATTGGTGATTATGAAAGAAATAGGACACCATTCACTGATTGTCTTAACAGATCTCACTCTGCAGCTTGTTTGAAGACTCACAAAAAGACAAAAGGACTTAAGAAACAATCCAAAAGTTTAAAAAAAAAAATGATATAAGCTCAGATCATATTCCTGCCTGACCCTTAAATTTTCCTTATTCCCCGACTCAGGTGGAATACACTTTGAACTGCCTCTTGATTGTGGACCTAAATCATATCCTCATTCTCAAATTCTGGTTTCTTAGTTATATTACAACCTGATTGTTTCACAATGGCAAAAACCAAAAATGGATTTAGAAGATGCCAGTTAGTTAAAGATCTTTAAACAGAGAAATTATCCTAGATTATCCACGTGTGCCCTAACTGCAATCATAAATATCCTTAAGGAGAGAGGCAGAAGCCGAGTGCACACAAAAGAGGAGACAATGAGACCAAGGAGGCAGTGACTGGAGAGATGCAGTCCCAAGCCAAAGACTGTCCACAGCCACCAAGAGCTGGAAGAGACAAGGAACAGATTCTTCCATAGAGCCGCTGGAGGAAGCATGATTCTGCCTCAGTGACCTTAGCCCAGTAATACTGATTCTGTATGTCTGGCCCCCAGAACTGTGAGAAAATAAATTTCTATTGTTTTATCCACCAAGTTTGTGTCATTTTGTTATGGCAGCCAAAAAAACTAATCAATTTCCCTTTCTGATGTCTCCTTTATATTTATCAATCAGTGGCAATCAATCTCTTTAACATGTAAGCTAAATCTAAAGATGACATTTAGTCTTTCATATCTTTTATGTATTTCAACTCAGTCACAACCCACTCATTAGTAGATTGTAAAATGTTCAATGGGTTACAATCAGTGAAATGTTAATGAAATAATAACAAAAAAAATATCAGAGCATATTATATATGCTAGGGGTTGTAGGGTCAGAGAAATCAGGTCTTTCTGTTACAGGGCAGGGAGAGGAGTATTTTAGAACTTTTAAACTTGCCCTCTCTGAATGGGTTTTGTTACTTGCTGTAGGGTAAAGGCTGATCAGGTATTTCCACCCTCCCACCTCTGATGATGGACACCTGAGGTGCTGAGAGCATTCCAGGGTGGGCATGTGCAAGTGGGCGCACCTGTGTTGGACACGGGCATAAATGGCGTCATGAGGACGCCAGAACTGCAAGGATTGACCAACAGACAGAACTGTGAGAACTGCAAGGACCAGCCGACCGACCGACGAAGGAGCAGCAGCAGCAGCAGAGAGAGAAGCAGCCGAGAGGGTGAGATGTGCTGGGGGGCTGGGAGGCCTGCCAGCCTCCCAGCCCCCCAGCACCCCTGCCTGCCATGTACCTGGCCACCTCTACTAAATAAAATATGAAAAGCCACCTAGGGCTCCAAGACTTTCCTTCCCTGACCCGTCTGCCCAGAACCATCCCGAACCTGCCTCCAGTGCTACCTCCTTCCTGCCGCTACACTTGCTGCATTAAGACAAATATATAAGGCTTTTAATGGAAAGGAACTTTAATATAATTAGGGTATAAAATAGAAAGGACAAAGAACACAGTTACTAAGTTAAGCATTTAAAGTTGCCCATTTATCTGAGGGCAAAAGTCTAGCTAAATAGGATTGGCTTAAAACAAGGCCTTAAAGTTTGCCACATGTTTAAAGGAGTTTTTAGTAGAGACCAATAGAAAAGGGTTAGAAAGAGTTAGACAAATTTGGGAGGAAAAGAGCAAAATTAAAATTAAGATGAAAGTTGATATTGTTAACCTCCCCAAGGGTCTCTCACCTACATCTGTTTTAACCAGTTTAAGACTAAAAAGCAAGTGCAGTTTCTTCATGTTTCTTTGCTTTAAGTGCTTCCTTCAGGTCTCCTTGCTGCTTTTCATTCTGCTTCTTTCTTTCTTCCCTCTGCAGAATCTTCTTTCCCTCCTCAGCTCCACCCACTTAGGGCGGAACCGGGAATCTAGAACTTTCCCCTTTCCCGGATGACCCTGTTACATTTCCACCCTCCCACCACTGGTATAATGATGGACACCTGCGGTGCTGTGCGCATGCCTAGGAGGGCATGCGCAAGTGGGCACACCTGAGTTTGACACGGGTTTATATGGGCGGTGTCATGAGGATGCCAGTACCAACGCGAGCAGCAGTAGAACCAGAGAGCAAGAGAAGCAGAAGCGGCAGAAGAAAAGACGCAGAGCTAAGAGGCTAGAGAGCCCAGAGAGTGAGATGCACTGGGGGCGAGGAAGCCTGCCAGCCTCCTGGCCCCCTGGCACCCATGCCTGCCATGTACCTGGCCACCTCTGGCAATAAAAAGTATAAAAGCCACCAAGGGTTCCAAGACTCCTTCCTTTACCCCGTCTGCTAGAACGATCCAGAACTTGCTCTGTGCCTCCTTCCTGCCGCTACAGGGGTAAATAAATGCTGTTTCATGAGTTTATTCTGATTATACCTGTGAGTAGATATGTCCTAGTTTAAGAGGGAAAATGTCTTTCTGTGGTTGGCAGACAAAGAAAGATGTTGAAACCAACTGCTTTTATTATCTCACCCCATCAATTATCAGTTCCTCCTTTCTCAATATTCACATGTAGCCTTTCTTCCCACTTAATTATTCTTAGTAGGGGAACAAAGTGCTTTGGAATGAGGACACCCAGGGTTTGAAGATAAGTTCCATCACTAATTTGGTAGTTTGAATCTCTCTGAACCTGTTTGCTCATTATGAAATAAAAATCAGCATTCTTTAGAATGTTATTGTGAGGATTAACTGAATTAATATACACAAAGTGCTCGATTCAATGCCTAAAAATAAAAATTGCTCAGTGAATGGTATGCATTATAATTATTCTAAAATTCTTTGGAATATGGTATAAATATCTCTTACAACCCTCATTAATTCTCCTGAGAGGTATTAATTAATCCTCCTAAAACATTGCTTTTATCAATAATCTACCATTATATAAAGAGATACATTCATACTCCTCTGGCCCTTAAAGGACTCTGACATCTGGCCATAATTATAACATTTTCACAGCTATCTCAGCAGGTGCTGCTGATTAAATCAACCCGTTAAACATGAAGACTCATACCCATGTGAGGATTATCAGGCTATTTCTGCCCTCCCACCATTAGCATCTATGACCAGCATCTATGGCCTTGCACACATGCCTGATTGTGGGCACCTGGAGTACGGTGTGGGCATGAGTGAGTGTGCACATCTGAGCCTGGAGGCTGAGGCTATAAGGGCGGCATTACTCAGAGATGGAGGAGGCTACAGCAGAATGGCTATAAGAGCACAAGTGACTACAGAGAGGCAGGAGCATGAGACAATGCCAGAGAAAGCCCAAAGGAAAAGCGTACAGATTCCCTGAGAGCTGGGGGAGAGGGGAGGTTGCCAGCCTCCCAGCCTCCAGGTCCCCAGGCACCCGCTCTTGCTGGTCTGCAGGCCTGGCACTACTCTATGTTTTCACATTTGCTCATCTCCTTTCTATCTGTAAAATACTAACATCCTTCAAGGTCTATCCAAAATCATCCATAAAACTTTTCTCCTAATCAGAATTAATATTACTCCATTATAAAATAACCTCATGGCGAAGTCAGACTCACGTAGGTTGAAATCCAAGCTCTACTCTTTAATAGCTAGTTGATTTCAAGTAATGTATCCACCAATTTTATTTTCTTCATTTGTATAAAAGAGATGATATAATTAGGGGTGGGCGGGGATAAAAAAAAAAAGAGATGATATAATTAAGTTGTTGTGACATTTTCATGAGATAATATCTCATCATACTGGAGTCAAACCAGAATCATCGTGAAATCATGCTGGTGACATTAACTTTTCCTTTTTCCTAAATTATGTTTATTGAGGTAGGTTTATATCTTTGCATCTGCCCTGAGGGTTAGAGGTTCAAACCTCTATAAATGTATACTTTCACTCCCTGGCCACCACCAGTGCCCCGACAATCTCTACCATGTTGCACTGGGCCCCTACTCTCCCTCACTCCCACCCCACCCTCTTCCTCTTCTGGTTGCCTCAGTTTTGCATTCAGTGTTAAGAGTTTATTATTTGTTTGGTTTTGATTGACCCATTGTTATGTTTCCCTATGTTTCATATATAAGTTTGTTATGTTTCCCTATGTTTCATATATAAGTTTGTTATGTTTCCCTATGTTTCATATATAAGTGGTCTCATCCTATATTTGTTTTTCTCTTTCTGATTTATTTTGCTTAGCATTATGCTCTTCATTTCCATCGATGTTTCACAAATGGCAGGAGTTACCCTTTTGTTACAGATGGGTGGTATCGTATTGTGTTTATGTAGCACATTTTCCTGATGCACTCCTCTGTCCTTGAGTACTTATGCTGTTTCCATAACTTAACTAAAATAGGGCTGCAATGAACATAGGAGTATACATATCTCTTTGAATTAGTGTTTTTGACTTCTTTGGGTAGATAACTTTTTGAGAAACCTCCATAGTTTTCTCCATAGTGGCAGGGCCAGTCTATACTCCCACCAACAGTGTAAGAAGATTCCTTTTTTTCCATACCCCCACCAGTTCTTAGTTCTGATCTTTTTGATATGGGTCATTCTCACAGAGTTGTGAAGTTATATGTTTATGGGTTTGACTTGCATTTCTCTAATAATGAATGATGATGAGTATTATATCATCTGCCTGTTGGCCATCTTTATGTCTTCTTTGGAGAGTGTCTATTAAGCTCTAGTGCCCATTTTTTTATTTTTTTTTTGTAAAGTTGCATCAATTCTTCATGTTTTAGATATCAATACATGTTAGATATATATTTTCTCCCATTCAGTAGGGTGTATTTTTATTTTACCAATAGCTTTTTTCACTGGGCAGAAGTTTTTTACTTTGATATAATCCCATTTGCTTATATTTGTTTTTGCTTCATTGGAGACCAGTTCAATAAAAAAAAAAAAAAATGAAGTCAGTGTAGAATGTTTGACCAATTTTTCCTTCAATGTATTTTATAGTTTCAAGTATTATAGCTATGTCTTTAATCCACTTTGAGTCTAAGTGTGAGATGATGGTCTCATTTCATTTTTCTGCATATGGCTATCCAACATTTGTTGAAGATACTCCTTTTTCCAGTGCATACTTGTTTTCTTTGTCATAGATTAATATCCACTGATATGCAGGTTTATGCTGGGCTCTCAATTCTACTCCATTGGTCTGTGTATCATGACACTACTTTTAACATCATTTTAGAGAGAGAAAATACACACGTAATTTTCCATTCCCATAACTAGCCAGTCATTAATCATTGCTTTTAATATTCTAAGTCTACTCATGACCTTAGATTCTTCTCAATACATCATATGCCAAGTAGTCATTACCAATGGATGACTATTTCCCCTCCTATAAGAAATTGGAGGAGGGACCATGTCATTACTTTCAATTCCTCTTTCTAGGAGCTAAAAGTAGTATGTTAAATATAAGATCTTACTTTAAGTACTAGAAAAATAGGTATGGAGAAAGTCCTTTTTTTTAATTTATTTTTTGCTTTACTTTTCTTCAAACTCAGTTCGACTTCCAGGTCACTTTAAGGCCAGATTATTAACTATAATGAAAGCACAGTAGACATTCTTTATCCTCTTTAATTATGTGATTTTCTTTTGTAGGATTTTAATTTAGTGCAAGGCAGTATAAGTGCTTTGTAATTATATGCCACAAAGATTGCACCACTAATCAAAGTAAAATATTAAAAGGTTGAATTTCAACAAATAATAAAATCACTGATCACCTAGAGAGAAGACATAAAACCAAGTCTTAGAGATTACAATCAGGGGTTCCAACTAATTCCTAGTAATTAATATTATAGTACATTTAAATTTCTACCATGACTGTTATTGAATCAATTAAAACAAATGAGAAGAAACTAAAAACCAAGAAAAAGAACAAAAATCATCTACTTAGTAATAACCTAGATGTGTTTGGTAATAACCTAATATTTTCATATACCAAATTTTAACAATGAAATAATATTATAATTCATTGCAGAACTTTGCTTCAGTAGCTCTTGGTTATGTTACCTTTAAAATGTCATTTACATATAAGATGACTTGGGTCCCATTCTGTTAATTGAAAACCTTTAATATATACAAATGTAAAGTAGTATAAATATTGGAACAAAATTATATTCTCTAATCAGAATGAGAAGTAGGAAACTTATTGATTGTATAAAAAACCACTGGTTTCTATTATGCACAAAATATTTTAAGGTCAGAATGAAAGGTGGACCTTTGGGGTATCCTTGACTCTTTACACAGTCCTATTAGCTAAAATACTTCCTCACTTGTTTTTCTCCTAATTATTTCTCTTATCATTTCTGTCCTAATGAGGTTTTCATCATTTCTTCCCTAAACTATTACAATAATATCCGAATTATTTTGTTGCCTCTAGATTTTCTTCAAATTCAAATTCTACCCTCAACTGTTACATCTATTTACTTAGGAATTCAGATAATATCACACCACTGCTCAGCTTAAAATCTTCAACAGATCTGGGCCCCCCTGGTGGTGCAGTGGGTTAAGCTATGCGCTATCAAGCAGACTGCAGCCACTGCAGTATGAGTTCAATCCCTGTTGCTGGCCGGGGAGGGGACCCACATGGACCTCTCCTGCCTCCCCCTCTGCTGCCCTGGGCAGTGTGTTTCAGTCAGTCTGCCTTTTCTGCTCCTCACTCTGTCGCTGGTGGATCCTCTCACCACCCGCACTTCTGACCTGTACCCCAGTGATTGTATGCATAAATAAAAAAATCTTCAACAGATCTGAAGTCCAATGGTTTACTGAACAAATTCAAAATTTATTTCAAAAGCAAAGTCCTCAGGGATCTGGCCCATCCCTTATCTCCAACTTTATCACCTTCTCAGTCCCTGCTTCACACTTTTTGCTCTAGTCACACTCAACCACTTGTAATCCATTGCAATCTCATGTTATTTCTCAGATACAAGCTCATTCTAATAACATCCTCTTTGTCTAGGGGGTAAAAATCCTTACCCATTCTTCTCTGCAGGCAACACCCCAAATAAGTTGTTGAAATTCACTTTCACTGACTCTTTACAAAAATTAGTACGGCTATATAGGGTTTTGTTATCCCTCATTTCCTCTGTTCCTTCCAATACTTCTTCCTTGAGGGAATCTTTAATCATAATAAGGCAAAGAAGATTTTCTGTAAGATCTTGTAAGTATTGGCAATAATGGAGTAATCTGAAAGATCTCAGCCCATGGAGAGCAGAACTAGAAGGACCCAATGTCCTGAACTGTGCGCTCAGGCTAGATCTCGCCTAGCATCACCAGGATAGTGGCAACACCCAGCATGGGGTCATGGGAATGGGGTGGGATAAAGATAGAGAAAAGGAAAAAAAGACATGAGGAAAGGAAATCTGAGAGAGTGAGAACGCTGAGATGTTCATTTTGAGACTGGCTCTACTTGGACAGAAAAGCAATCTGACAGGAAAGAAACATTTCCCTGATGGCATAGAGGTTAAGTCTCACCTCTATCATGCTATCACCACTGTGGCCTGGGTTCAATGCCAGCAAGGGAGCTGACCTACATGTGGCTTAGCAGACCTTTCCTGTCTCACCCGCTCCTCCCCTTGGCAGTAGATTTCAGTAGATCTGCTTGTTCTGCTCCCCACTCTGACTTTGGTGGATCCTTTCACCTTCTGAACCTCTGGCCTACACCCCAGTTCTTATATGCATAAATAAATAAATATATCTGGAGGGAAAAAAGAAATGTTTCCACCATTTTCTGGGCTACATGAGTATCTCAACAGCGACTAGTGTTAAGGATGTTGTCTTTTTAATAATGATGCCTCTATCCCTTCTGGACATTGCAGGACATTTACAGTGTTACGTATCTCATAAAAGTGCCCAGTTGCTGTTTTAGCATCAAATCCAACTATATTCATGTGTCCTTCACTTGCAAATTTACATGTAGTGCTCTCTTATACAATTAAGATGTGTATGGATCTTTTCCATCTATCTACTGCACATTTTCCTCCTAGCTTTGAGATTTATATCATTCTGCTTTGCTCCCTTTCACATAAAAGGACTAGTTAGCCAAGCTTTCTAATACACTTTTGCCATTTCTCTTCAACTATTTATTACGCATTTATTCTATCTCACTTACACTTTGAAGATAGTACTGAACGCTTTTTCCCACCCTTTTCCTTTCCTTCTATAGCACCCTCCAACAGGTTGAAAGATTCTTATTAGGGTGTAACCAAGCTTACTAATAAAAGATGGGAAAATATTCCCTAGTGGAGGAAGGTATGGAGAAGATCTTATGAATTCTGGAGTTTCTTAGTACACTAGATCTTCTCAGCAAATTAGGCAAAACTATAATTAGTAGAGGTCAGCTCCTACCATTATCTACCTCCACCTCTATATCTAGTTTCAAAGGAAAGCATGCCCTTGCAGTCGTTGAGGTCAACTTTTGCATCTGTCTTCTTGCTGTGATTCCTTAGTTGTTCCATTTACCTCATTTTATCTCTCTTTGGTGACCTAAGGACCAATCACACTAAACAGCTTGCAGTTCACCAAATGTACCAGCTCTATCATGTAGGGTGCCCTTGTTCACATTGCTTCTCCTTCCTGAAATGACCAGCTCTCAGTTCCCACACTGAAACCATTGTATGCTACTGAACCCCTAAGTCAGGAACTACTCAAGGGTCATTTCTTCTAAAAAGTCTTCCACGAACTTCATAATAGATCAGCTTTACCTCCTTTTATCCCCCTTTATATACTCTGTGCACACCTGCGCTCACTGTACATGTTTGTCTCCTCCCTTTAGTCCTTAAAACTTAAAAGACATCTTTATATTGCTTTGATTTGACTTTAATTGCCACATAATACTTTGTAATGCTTGTCACATGAATATATGATGAAATAAAATAATATTCTTTGCCAAAACAATGCACATATGATAAAAAGCAATAGAAGAATTTTGAATTTCATGTCTTAGAAATTTAATTTGTCTTCTAAAGTGCCTGGTTTTTCGCATACACTAATCCTGGCCCTGTCCTGTCTCCTCTTTCTTCACCACTCTGATACTCTCCTCCCATCTCTTACGTCACATCAGCCAGCAACACAGTTGAGTACAGGTTACAGCAGTTATCTGGGTGCTTAGGAGAGTTGCTTAGTAATGTCACTCTCAGCTGCCTGCTAAGAAACCAAAAGCCTCTGCTCTCTGCTGCCCCCAATGGGTAAAGGTAGTTCTTTTCCAACCTAAAACAATTTTTTTAAAAAAGAATTTATAGGGGCCTCCCCTGGTGGCACAGTGGGTTAAGCAACGCACTACGAAGCAAAGCACTACGAAGCAAATCGCAGCCACTGCAGCACGAGTTCGATCCCTGCTGCCGGCCAGGGGGGAAACCCACATGGTGTGGCAGACCTCTCCTGCTGTGC
>JAGFMF010011828.1:5697231-5728701 GCA_019455555.1 Galemys pyrenaicus | reverse complement strand
CCCCGCTCTCTGTGGTGAATCCTCTCGGCCCCCGACACCTCTGGTCTGTGCCCCAGTGCTTGTATGCATAAATAAATAAATCTTTAAAAAAAAAAAAATCAGAACTAAATGCAAATATTTAAACAGAAATTGTGGAAGACAAAATTGAAACAGAAAAGAAAAACAATCTCCAAATGAGCAGAACAAAAAGGCAAGCAATCAGATGGGCTAAATGAATGAAGCGATAAGAGATTTAGAGGATCAAGCTAGAAGATTCAATATCAAAATAGGAGAGACTATAGATGATGGGATTCCCAAAATAATCATTTTAGAAAATTTTTCAAAACCAACGTGCATTGATTTTTCAGGTTGAAATTGGCCCACCACCATGAATTGTCTCCAAGTTGAAGAAAGGGCATTTTTCTTACATCACTTTTACTAATGTCAGTTTGGAGAGGTGTTGGGTTTTGAGAAAAGTTTCATCAGAGCTCTCCTTTCAGAGGCATGCAGTGAGCTTCTCCAGGAAAGTTTCACCATGAGGCAGAGAGTAGTTATATCCAAAAGGGCAGGTTTATTATAAAAAGGGAAGGGGAGGAAAGTATGCTTACACAGACACAAGCTGGCAGAAAGAGCTGCCCACGAAAAGGATAGGTTTCTTGAAAGAGAGGCCTGCATAGTCACAGGTGGGAAGTCTTGGGAGGAACGCTGCCTCTGCTGCTTTGAAAAGCACACACCCTCAAGTTCTGGAGTGCAGGTATGGGAGAATTCATTATCATCCTATCAAAGTCAGTCTCTCCTCTTAGCACACTCATAGGGAGAGAAAGTTTGCTTAAGGAAATTTGAAACTTCCTGCAAAGGAAGGAATGAGTGTTCCACTCCCTTTTCTCTGAGATTTGGAGTTAGTGAGCTGGTAGGCTAGTCACAGGGAAATTGAATGAGCATTACAAAACAAAGTTATTGAAAGCATAAATAGAGGACCAATGCCTAGCCCTGAGCTCTAGAAGGTGAAAGGAAGGGAAAATAGTGATTTTTGAGTCCATAAGGTAGTGCATGATAGGATCCACCCTAATTCAAGCCACCTAAGACAAATGTGCATTCAGGATGGGATATTGTCTATTTCAAAGATTTAGTTACTAAAGTTTGACAGTAGAAGCCAAAGCTTACTGCAACACAAAGTCCTGTAGCAGACTCTAAAACTCTAAACTGAGTCGTCTCTCCTAGAGAAATCTGATAAATTCAAATCCCAGAAAAGTGACTGAGAAAGGAAAGAAATGACCAGTTTTTCATTAACAGTAACTTTAGGGAAATGCCTATTCCCAAATATTAGCTACTGCTAATGCTCTAACCCCTAGCCCTGACACAGAAAATGTATCTGCTTTTGCAGGAAGAGTCTAAATTGAAGACAGGAAACTCCTATGTGGACCTGTCAACAAGACAGCATGAAGGTGGCCTGGATCAAGTCCACCCTCACTCTCACAGTTCCTAAGTACTGATAAAAGAAGACAAGTATTTTTGGACAACTTAAAGAGGGCTGAAAGAAAAGCGAGCAGAGTTGTCGCCAATATAGTCTTCTAGATTCTCTGTTTTGCAGCACTAATGGGGGCTATTTCCACCCCCAGAAAATGTTACGATTTTTAAATATTAAGGTTTAAAAGGTTTTCATAACTGAAAATAAATGGACCAACAGTGTTCTTCCATACCCTCAGGCAGCCTCCGTGTCCTTGCTACAGCTGTCCACTGAAATCTGCCAACAGCTCAGTTAAAAATAGATTGTTGGCTCTTTTAAAGGAGTTAAGTGATTAATTTATATAATCTTCCATATTTATTTGTCTAGATGAATTATCTCCAAAGATTTTTACTTGTGTACACCTAAAAGAGATTTTTAAAACTATATATACTTTATGAATTGACCACCTAAAATTTGTCTCAAGGCAAAGTTATCTCAAGTAGGAATACAAGATGGGGGATGACATTGATGAAGTTTTAACAGTATAAGAAATAGGTCTAGAGGCAGGTATTTAAGTAATAAATTTCACATTTATCTCTATTATTCTTATTAAGAACTAAATTTCCATTTCAAAAAGTAGTCCTAGAAGGAAATACTTTTCCTTTACAAGAGAAAGCTATCATGTAGAAAAAAAAAACCAAAAAACTCATAAGCTACAGGTAAACTACTATATCAAGTTGCTTTGTCGCTGTTGGTGAGAAGGATGACCTATTCATCATACTGACCTAGTTCATCATAGCTGAAAGCAGAAGTATAAAGATGAAAATTAAAACCTTGCATGGGAAAGAGATAATGAGATTCCCTAAGAAGAGAATAAAATAAGTATAGAGTACCACCATTAGTTTTTAACTGGCAGATGATGAAACTACAAAGAAGATTTGTAGAAAGGGTAAGAGAGAATGGGGGAGGAAGTGGGAAAGGGAGAGGTAAAAAACAATCTGAGTGTTAAAAGGAAAATCAAAAGACTTTTAGTTCACTGGAAACAAGAGAAAGATGTTTCAAGAAATATGACTGCAGAATTGAGGTGATCGGAAGGGTAGGGTTAGGTGAGGGAATCAAAGGAAGAGGGGTCACAGTAGCCTATGGTGGAGGACTATGGGTGCCTTGGTGGTGAATGGTGTGGTAACATATACGTGAAAAGATCTGAAACTATGCTGCTAAGTCTTCCAACAGTGTTTTAAACCAATATCCCCGCAATTAAAAAAAAATACAATTTCAAAAAATAAAAAAGGGACTGGTTAACAATCTCAGATGCCACTGAGATATAAAGTGAGAAACAAGATCTAGCATGAATAAAGTCCATTGGTGTATGGTGGAAGATTCTTGGGGTTTTGTGGTACACATGGTATGAAAACACACATTTGTAGAGGTTTGAAATTATGTCCCATGAAATAAATACAATAATGTAAATGTATTGTAATGTAAACCAATATTACCTCTATAGAAAAAAAAAGCTATTGGTAACCTTAACAGAAGCCACGTGGATAGAATAATGATTCCCAAATGGAGAAAATTTTTCCTTAGACATTTGGAAATGTCTAAACACATATTTAGTTTTCACAGCTGGTATAGTGCTTGGCAAATGCCACAAAAGACAGGAAGGGAAGAGAGTTCTAGCAACAGTATTACTGAACTATACAAGATGGAATATTATGTAGACAAAGTGTAAATAAGAAAGATAGGTGAACTGGAAGAAAATGCAGAGTTAATATATTTAAATAGAAGGACATTTTATCTAAACAAAATATGAACATGGCCAGTGACTTAAATCCATGTTACAAATATGCAAACTGAGATATAAACTGTCTCAAAGCAAGTTATGCAGAACAAAGCTTCGATTATCATCAGTGAATGTGCTATGCAAATAGGTTCCTTTATAGTGGCCACATGAAACTCAACACAGCTCAGGGTGAATTTGACCATCTGATAATATAAAAGTTAAACAATAGCCCCTATTGAGAAATCAACAAGAAAAGTCACAAGTCCTTTAATTTTATTATTTTTCCTGTGAAGAAGTATGCAGGGGCCAGGCAACTGATGACACTTTGTCCAGTATTCCAGAGAAAAGACCTCACTATGGCTCTCTTTTTTTTATAGGGCAAGCCTGAGAGTAACTTTATCAGAAGAGATAAGCAGGCAACTTGAATGCTAGGCAGTCCTAATTACAAGCTCTCTGTTGTAGAGGAAGTCACTGGAAAGCTAGCTTCCCAGGAACTAAGGACAGCAGAGACCATAGAAAGTCATAGTTCTGCAACAGGGTAAAATAATGCCATTAATCTGACAGAAAGCTGAGTACTAAAGTGGTTTCTCCCACAGGTTGAAGGGTAATTTCTGGCTCCATATGGCCTATTTCAGGCCAACAAGAAAAATCCTCAGGGTCACTTTCAAACTATCTTCTTGAGCCATGAAATTCTATATCACTCAATTAATGACATTTAGCTTGTGGTAAGTATATTTCAGCAGACTTATCTCACTGCATTTCTTCATCATCCTGTGTGGTTTTTCAGACAAAAAGGAAGAAACAGGATATGGTTTCAAAGTGAAGAGAGGTCTTAAGAAATAAACCCTAATATTGTTGTTAATTACAAACTAAAAATATTTAAAAGCAACTTACAAATAATATTTCTAAATGTGATTTCTGATATATAACTATCAAAAATACTATCTGATACATAAATATCAAAAATATTGATAGTATATACATAAAAAACCTAAATTTCAAAATGCCAGCTTTCTATGAGGATGTTTCTCCTTTTATAATACAGAAAAAAATAAAGAGAATATATAGGAGAAAATGTCCAAAGATTTCTCCTTAATTGGTTTAGAATTCTACAATAAGATAACAGAAGACTTACAGCTAATGTAAAATATAGTTATTGGCAGGAGAGAGGAAATTTCTGAGACAGACCCACGTTTTCCATAATGTTGTGAAAAGGCCAATAAAACAAAAAGTTGAACAAGGCAAAGAAAGCTACC
Organism: Galemys pyrenaicus; assembly: GCA_019455555.1. NCBI lineage: Eukaryota > Metazoa > Chordata > Mammalia > Eulipotyphla > Talpidae > Galemys > Galemys pyrenaicus. Next base: position 5,724,239 of record JAGFMF010011828.1, on the reverse strand, counting down.
AAGTAGTCCTTTGGGTGGTTTTATTTTTACAGATTACTTTAAAACTTCCTAAAAATATGTAACATTGACATTAATGCCAATTCACATTTCTGATAGAAGTTAATAGTAAACAGAACCTCAGTATGTTGTTGACGGAGATTCCATGGAAAAAGACTCTTTCAAGTTGATCACAGAGAAAACATGTTCCCTGAAAACTAGATGGTGTTTTGCCTCCATCTAGAGGAGAAGGAAATTATCAAGAGGAGAAGAAGTATAAAATATGGAAATACAAAAGAAAAATAAGTCTCTCTTTTCTGACAAAATAAATGAGGAAGAGCTTAAGACACTCTAAGTTACAGATTGTAGAATTAAAAAAGCTTCTAACTGAATTGACTAGCCGATGACCCAAAATTTTCAAAATAGTACAAAGTAGAAGGGTCTATTAGGAAGGCATAAACGCAAGTTGAATGCTCTTACAAATCACCTGGAAACGTTGAAATGCACTTTGATTTAGTAGCGCTAGCATTAGGCCTGAGATTCCGCATTAAAAATTATCTCTTATCTCAACATTGCTATATGTTTAAAAATTTTCATAATAAAGTGTTAGAAAAAATGGCTTCATAATTATATAGAAATTAAGAAACAATAAAGATTGCAAGTCTTCAGGCAGATTAATTATAGAATGAAAGATTTTGCATATTATAATAGTGGGGTGCAGAATGAAAGATTAGGGTATAATAGTTGGGTGAAGGAAACAGAATTGCTCCAGGAAGAATCTCCCAGATTTTGCGGTGTTTTCTTGGGTTCTTTTTTTTTTTTTTTAAAGACTTATTTATTTATGCATACAAGCACTGTGTTACAGGCCAGAGTCCAGGGAGGTGAGAGGATTCACCAGAAACAGAGCCGGAACAGAACAGGCAGACTAACTGAAACACACTGTTGAGGGGGAGCAGTGGGCAAGGCAGGAGACGTCTGCTGCATCATGTGGGTCCCCTCCCTGGCCGGCGGTAGGGATGGAGCTTGCTCTGCAGCGGCTGCGGTTTGCTTCATAGTATGTTGCTTAACCACTGCGCTACCAGGGAGGCCCCCATTTTTCTGGGGTTCTGGAGGACGAATGGGAAAGTTGGTGCCACTTCCCAGGAGTGCTCAGTCAGATGTTTCATCTCGGGAGCCCCTAGGATAGCAAGGGGAATGTGGTCCTCAGACCACATTCAAAAGTCCAAGGGAAAATGAAATCACTGTATCAGGAAAATGCAATCACTGTATCAGGCATATGTTGTACAGGTCAAAGGAGACTGGTGATTATTCACTCGAGTTTTTTGTTAAGTTGCTGTTTTATAATCAAAGCTTTGGAATTTATATCAGTTCATTCAAGAGTTCTGAATAGTTCATTAATTGCTATTTAACTATTTGTCTTCTGAGGTTTTGTGCTACTCAACCTTATATTTATATTTATCAAACACTCGGTGGAATAGGTGTTGGGAGAAGAGTATTATTCTGCTCTTCTGTATGTAGCTCTGAAAAACTGGGGTTCCTGAAGGATCAGCCCATTTTCAAGCAAGAGAAACTTTGCCACCACATGGAAAGGATAAGCCAGGCTTCCTCAACTGGCAAGATGTACCTAGACTCCAATGGATAAATCTTCCTCCCCATCACCATCCCTTCTATTCCTTTGACAAATTTTCCCTTCCTGCTCCCTTCTAAACTTAAAAGTTTCCATTAAATTAGTATCCACTAGTCTTTACAAGTATTTTGCTTTGTCAAATTGCCTGCTATGTAAACAAACAATATTTATTTTTGTCATTCTGACTGGCTTTATTACACATAATTCCTTCAAATTTCTTCCATTTTGCTGTAAATAGAAACAATTTATCTTTCTTTATTGATGAGTAATATTCCAACCCTCCATCAGTTCTTAGGTTGTTTCCATATCCTAGATAATGTAAACAATGCTACAATAAACACTGTACAGAATATTTTTTTTGAGTTGATGGTTTCAGGTTATTTAGACAAATGTCACAAGAATGGGACTGCCAGGTCATAAGGTATTTCCATTTTTCGTTTTTTAAAGGTAAATCCAGATCACTTTCGAAAATGGCTGTATTAGTTGACATTCCCACCAGCAAAGTAATAAGGTTCCTCTTTCTCTGAATCCTCTCCAGCACTTGTAGTTAGGTTCTATTTAATATGTTCTAAACTCACAAGTGTGAGATAACTTCTTGTGGCTTAGGCCAACATCTCTTTTGTTAAAAATAATTATAAACATTTTCCCATTTATCTGTTGGTCTTCTGGATATCCTCTTGATGAATTATCTCTATTTAAATATCCTACCTATTTATCAGTTGGGTTGTTTCTTTTAATTGCTGAATTTTTTTTTTGTATATATATATCTCGGTTACAAATCCTTGCAGGTTGTGTAATGTATGAGTATTTCCTTCTATTCCATAGGTTGTCTTTTTAATATACCTTTCTTTTGAAAAATAAAAGCTTTTAATTTGCTTATTTTTATCTTTATTTTCCTGGCAATGGGATCAACTCTCCAAAAACAACTTTTTTCCCCAAAAACATCTTTATCATTGATGTCATGAAACAAATTGCCAGATTTCCTTCTGTATACTTTATTGTAGTGGGTCTTACATCTAAGTGTTTAACTCATTTGGAATTTATTTTTGTGCACGGAGTCAGAAAATGATTCATTCAACCGTTTACATGTGACTTTTCAGTTGTTTTTCCAGCACCATTTGTTAAAGAGACTCTCCCTTTTCCCATTGTGTATGATCATGGCTCCTTTATCAGGAGTTATGTATTGATATATGCATGGATTTACTTTTGTTCCATTGGTTCATGTGTCTTTTTATTCCAATACCATCTTTTTTTTTTTTTAAGATTTTATTATTTATGCATATAAGAGCTGGGGGTACAGACCAGAGTCCAGGGAGGTGAGAGGATTCACCAGAAACAGCTGGGAACAGAACAGGCATACTGACTGAAACACACTGCTGAGGGGAGCAGCCTGCAAGACAGGAGAGGTCTGCTGAATCATGTGGGTCCCCTCCCTAGCTGGGGATCAAACTCACACTGCTGTGCCGCGAATGCTTCACAGTGTGGCGCTCAACCCACTGCGCCACCAGGGAGGCCCACCAATACCATCATTTTAATTACTATTGCTTTAGAGCATAAAGTCAGGTAACATGATGCCTGTTTTTCTCAGAATTGCTTTTACTATTCAAGACTTTTTTTTTTTTTTACTATTCAAGACTTTTTATAGTTCCATTTCAATTTTAAGTACTTTTATTCAATTTCTCTGTAGAATATTACAGATGTTTTAATGGGGATTGTGTTCAATTTACATTCTAGTCTTGGTAGAATAGTCCTTTTATTCAGATTTATTAATTTTTAAAATCATGTTTATTGACATAACATTGATTTACAACATTATGTTTTTAGGGCATTGTTTCACACTTCTACATGAAATATGTTTTCATCTTCTTGTGTCATGATTTATATCCTTTAATGTCTTGCAGTTTTCATTGTAGAAGTCATTGTCTTGCAGTTTCATTGTAGAACTTAGGTTAATTCCTAAGTATTTGATTCTTTTTGAGGAAATTCTGAATAATTCTAGATTTATTTCATTAATTTCTTTTTCATCTTATTCATTATATATAAAAAGGTAATCAATTTTTATATGTTGATTTTGTGGCCCGTCTCTTTTGCTATATTGATTTATCATTTCTCACAGGTTTTTTTTTTTTTGCTGGAGTCTTCAGGGTTTTCAACATGGAATGTCATAGCGTTTTTAAGTAATGATAGTTTCACTTCTTCTTTTCTAGCCTGGATTCCTTTTATTTCCTATTGTTGTCTGACTACTCTAGCTAAAACCTCTAGTACTAAATTAAACAGAAGTGGAGGTAGTAGGCATCCTTACCTTGTTTCTGGTTGTAAAGTGAAAGCTTTCAGTTTGTCATCAAGTGTTATATTGGCTGTAGGATTGTGATATATGGCTTTCATTATATTGAAGGAGGTTCCTTTTATTCTCATCTTGTTTAAAGGTTTTATCATAAGGGTATATCATAAATGTGCTACCAGTCCAAAATTGTGAACACAAGAATGTCATTGCACATCTTGATTTTAATGTAATTATTAAGATATAATACAAATGAATTAAAAATAACCTCAAATTTTCATTACTTTTTAAACTTTAATATATCTAAAAATAAGCTTTGGAAGGGAAGAGAAAGATATATTAAACTAGTATATATTAAACTAATATGGCATAATTTATAATGAGTTCAAAGGCTAAACACTGACTCTTGAATTTAGTGTATATATTTCATATGATCGTATCTTAAAAGACCTTTTCTATCCAATTTATGTTTTAATGTAGTTTTACTAAGTTTAAATTATTAAATAAATTCTTTCCAGTAAAACATTTCTTAAACAAAAACTTAGTAAGATTTTTTTCTATGTAACCAAAGAAGTTTTCTGTGTGACCAAATGAGCAGTCTTTTGATAGGACATATAACTTATGTTCATGGACTAAACTTTCCAAAGTACTGAATAATTTAATTTAAAGTTTTGCTCATTATTCACTATGTTGCATTCATGATATACAACCCCCTTACCACTGTGTAAGCAGGAAAATTACTCCCACTGTGACTGTAAATGGAGAAGAGAGCTTTTTTTAAACCTTAGGCAATTAAAATAGATTGGCCTTTGTAGTTATACTATTGACCTTTCCTCTGGGTTTACTTAATCAGCAGTGAAATATTTCTGTCAAATGTTCTGGTGAAATAAGTGTGTTGGTCATGAAACTAAGAATCTATAATACAAGTATCACTCATAGGTTATACTTCATCTGGTTTTATTTTCACACAATGCACTACAAATAAAGGTCCACTTTGATGGTTTAAAGTACCCCTATTTATAATTCTAACTTTATATTACTGTTTGGCCATCTGTTTTCAATCTGTCAACATAACTTTTGAGAACTGAATAATGCATGAGACTCTATTGCTTCAAAGCAAGAAAGCAATCAATAATTGCTGAACAAAAAGCACAATCCTCTCAATACCAAAATCTAAATATGTCAGTTCAACAACACTTAGTGAAATGGCACAATTGTTCCCTTTTACACTATTTGTAGAACTTGGATACTTTCATATTTATATTTCACAGTAAATTAACTACATGAAACTTATCACTTGGTGCATTTTCTCTTGGGGCAAGGAGAGGACAAAAAGGGCAAGAGCTACACCATTGTTATTTTATTTCCTCCCAGTATGTTTTATTTAAGAGTTTGCTAGGCAAACTTTATAGGCAACAATCTCTAGTTCTAAGTAATGGGTTTAAGGAAGAAAGATTTTCTCCAGAGCTCACTCTCTGGTAGGAGAAACAGACCTTAACTGTTATTGCCTGAATATTTTATGCATTTTATCCATTTTGAAACCTTTCTTTTTTGAGAGGTTTATTTGTTTTCCTCCTTTTCAAGTGGGTTCAAGACCCACAAAATCAAGTATCATATCAAATCCTATTCATAACTTAGTAAATAATTTTATATTATTAACCAAAATTAATAAAAGGCATGCTATTTTTGAAAATTAATAAAAGATGCTATTATCATCACCATGCTAACCATGTATATATCATACTAGCATGAGATAAGGTAAATTCAAATTTCTTACCCTTTGCTGTGTTATTCCAAAAGGAAAAAGGAAATGCATAGTCTTCAAAAGAAATAAAGGATCAACTTAAATGGTATATAAAAAATGCAGTTGACAAAGTTCAATAGTTTTCATGAAAAGTCATAAGTGAAAAACCCACCATGATACCTAGTGGTGAAAGAATGAAAGTTTTTCCTTTAATATAAAAACAAGCCCACTTTGCCACTTTTATTCAATATAATACTAGAAAACCTGCCTATAGCAATTAGGCTTTAAAAAAAGGGAAGGAAGGCAGGATGGGAGAGGAGATGGATGAATGGAGGGATGCAGGACTAAAATGAGGAAGGGGATACTAACTGAAAAAAAAAGACAATGAAAGAAAAAAATAGACAACCTGTACTTTATGAAAATTAAAAATCCCTGTGTATCAAAGGATAAAAATTAACAAAGTAAAAATGCAACATAAAGAATGAGAAAAATATCTGCATATCATATATCTGAGAAGAGATTAATATCTAGAATATCTGGAAACTCAAGAAAATAAAACCCAAACTACTCAGTTCAGAAATGCGCAAAGGAGAAAGATGCAAATCAAAACTACAATGAGGTATGCCACCTCACACACATTAGGATGACTACCATCAAGAAAACAGAATAACAACTGTAATACAAGACAGGGTTAAAAGAGATTATTGAAATAGGTTCAGAATTAGTTTTTAAACAGACTAGACTAAAATCAATTGTAAAGCGAAAAAAGGAAGTTATATGGTAATAACCTAAGTGTGTTCATCAACAGATGAATGGATAAAGAAGCATGTCCATTAAGAGATAAATGTATATATACACAATAAAATATTCAGTAACAAGAAAGAGGGAAATTCTGCCATTTGCAACATGGATAGACCTTGAGGGTATCATGCTAAGTGAAATGAGGTAGAAAGAGAAAGCCATATACTGTATGATATCACTTATATACAGATTCTAAAACAGCTGAACTGAAAAAACAGAATACAGTGTTGGTTACCAGGGATATGGGGTGGGAGGACTGGGGAGATATTGTTTAAGGGTATAAAATTGCAACTAGTAGATAATAAATCCTGCAGCTTTAATACACAAGATAGTGATGATAGATAACAATACTGTATTATAAATTCCAAAGTTGCTATGAGATTAGATATTAATTGTGATAATAATTACTACAATTAAGATTTCACTAGATCTTAATTTTGTTCCCACAAATAATTATGTGATCTGAGAGAGGTGTTAGCTAACCCTACAAATGTAGTCATATTGTAATATATATAAATGTATCAGGTTTACATATTTGTGTATCTAGTATCTAAAATGTTCATATTTTATTATGTCAATTTTATCTCAATAAAAAATTAATTCAAAGATAACACAAGAAAGTCTAAGAAACTGTCTCAGCCAAGAGAAGTCTAAGGAGACAATGGCAAATAAATATAATGTGGTATCCTGATGGGACTCTAGAAAAAGGACAGTATATAAAAACTAAAAAAATGTGAATAAACTATGAAGTGAGTTAATAATAATATGTCCTTATTGGTCCACTAATTGTAACAAATACATCAAACTATTATAAGATGTTAATAGGGGAAACCGGATTTGAAATATTTGGAAACTCTGTATTCTCTTTGCAACTATTTACTCTAAAACTACAGAAGATCAGAGATGATAGGAAAAAAAATTGTTTCCAGCTGCAGCCACTACCTTTGTGGAGTTTGTGCAATTCCCTGTCTGCATAGGTTTTCTCAAGGTTTTCTATTTTCTCTCACATCCCAAAGTTGTGCACATCAGGTTCACTGGTGTAAACTGCCCCGTGTGAGTGAGCATTAGTGGCTCTGTTGAGTGTGCCCTGCTATGGAAGAGTGTCTGTCCACCACTGGTCCTGCCTTGTACCCTGAGCTGCAGGACAGGCTCCAGCTGGCTGCGTGAAGGAATGAATAAATATAAATATATGTTGAATGAATAAATGTAAACAACTGTTTAATATTAGGAGTATTTGGGAACTTTATCTAAAAGTTTGGTAATGTTTTTGAGACCAGAAATATGCTGTGAGAACTTAACCTTTGTTTCTATCACTTAGCCTGTGCTAAAACTGGTTTCACTAGCCCTCATTTCCATTAAAGCCAGTTTCCAAAGACTTAATGATGACATTACATGAGGTTTTACTGTGATCAAAAATTAAAAGTCGGGCCTCCCTGGTGGCACAGCGGGTTAAGCAATGCACTATGAAGCAAACTGCAGCCACTGCAGCATGAGTTCAATCCCTGCCGCCGGCCAGGGAGGGGCCCCACATGGCATAGCAGAACTCCTGCCTCGCCTGCTGCTGCCCTGGGCAGTGTGTTTTGGTCAGTCTGCCTGTTCTGCTCCCCACTCTGTCTGGCGAATCTTCTCACCTCCTGCAACTCTGGCCTGTACCCCAGCTCTTATATGCATAAAGAAATAGATATTTTTTTAAAAAGTCTATTTAAGTCAGAAAAGAATATAGTTCTCTTAGTATATTTAGGTAGTATAAATAATTTCATAACACTGTCATCCAGAGAAAGAAAACACAGTCCTGGTCTCAAGAACTCATAGGAAAGGGAGAAAAGGAAATAGGCAGTTATCATACAACCTGATGCAATATGTAATACAGCAAAGGTGCACAAAGGAGAAATGCCTAATTCAGATGCATGGGATGGAGTTGGTAAAGCAGGAAGGACTTCCTGACGGGGTAGTCCTTAAATGATTGAGTCTTAAGTTAGCCAGAATATGCCTACAGCAAGAAATTATTAAGAAGCAACATACAAATTCAATCTGTAAATCTTTATTGATTACCACGCTATGGAGATATCATCATGCCCTCAGATTTAGTTTACTGAATAGAATCATTAGGAAAGCATATGAAATACATTCTTCCACCCACTCACTCCATGATCTTAAACCAGCTACTAGACCATGGGGATTCAGTTTCCTTATTGTGAGTAACAATGTTTTGGGAACTCATGTTAGTACATGTAATGGACTTAGAACAGTGCCTGGCACCTCTTGTATGTTCATTAAATATTGACTAGCTATTTTTACAGCATTATTAAATTTCAAAACATTTCATGTCTGTTATTTTTGCATATCCTTAGAAGGTAGATTATGGTTTAGGTATTATAGCACAGGATAGATTAAATAACCTGAATAATGTCAAAAGAAAAATGCTTTTCACTAATTATGTTTTCTTTAAAGAAAGAGCTTCCCTAAACAAACTCTTGGCTTCACTTTGCTCTTAACTCACTCCATTCCTGTGGAGACAGGGTAACTTACCTGGTTTGTCAATTTGGGAAGAATAACTGAGTAAGACTGGCTCATCTCCGTTCTTCCTTTGAAAGTGAACATGCTTGTTTTCCCCAGTTTATAGTGGGAGTATAAAGTGACCAATTCTGGAGTTTACTTTTAGCATATTTATTTGACTGAAAGTGCTGAAGTTTCAGTCTCCAACTGAACTTTTTTTTTTTTCAAAGTTGTTTACTTAGTTTTCTCTGTGCAATCATTGATTTACCGCCAACCTTTCTAACAGAAAACTGTGAGGTGTTTGTGAAATAATTCTCAGTGTGGTCAATCAATTCCGCTTTTTTCCATGGGGAAAAAAAAAACCTAATTTTTCCTGATTTCCATCCTCTTATTCCAAACTGTACTGCCTTGATACCAATTAAAATAGAAAATTACCATGGAAACTGCAATAGACTGCTAGTTTTCTCTTTCCTTAATGACAAAACTTGAATTTTGATGCATCTAATTGGTACCTGGATAAAGGTTACATTTGTGTGTACCATGTGACTAAGCTTCGGCTAATGAGATATAAGCAGAAATGTTTTATAGTATTTTCAGGAATTCTTAAAGGAGGAGGTCCACCTTTTATTCTCCACCTTTTATTCTCTTCCTCCATTTAGTTACATGAACTAGGATACATAGTTGGCGCTCTGACAGCCTTATACTATGAGGAGGTGCTCATAAGGAGGAAGCTGTGAGCTAGAAAGTCTGACTTCCTGATAGTCACCACTTGAGAGACAGATAAAGTTATCTCTTGCTTAAACCACTGTTGTTTTGGTTTGGTTTGGTTTTCAGACTTACATAGCTGAAGTAGCCCTGACAATATAGACAGTCAGCTTTAAGCCTTTCTTCCCTGGTCGTTTCTCTCCAACCAAACTGCCAACCCTAAACCCTTTTATATGGAAACACTGGAGCTAGGATTTGACAAGAATTTAATTTTAACTGTAAGGGTAAAAATGATTTTGCTTCAAATTTGAAGGCAAAGCACTTCTAAAGGATCAACCTAAGAAAAAAAGAAAAGGCCACTACTAAAAAACCCTTTCCAGTGTCCTCCTATTACAGTTTCTAAGCATTCCATACTCTTTCTAATCAATTTTTAGGAATTTTAAAAAAATAATTATTTATTATTTATGCATAGAAGGACTGGGGTATAGGTCAGAAGTATGGGGGAGTGAGAGGAATCACCAGAGACAGAGTGGGGAGCAGAACATGCAGATGGACTGAAATATACTGCTAAGGGAAGCAGCTCGGCGAAGCAGGAGTGGTCTGCTATGCCATGTGGGTCCCCTCCCTGGCCGGGGATTGAACCTGTGCTGCAGTGGCTGCAGTCTGCTCCAGTATGTTGCTTAACCCACTGCACCACCAGGGAGGCCCAATTTTTAGGATTTTTTTTTAAAGATTTATTTATTTATGCATACAAGCACCCAGGTACAGGCCAGAGGTGTGGGGAGTGAGAGGATTCACCACAGACAGAGCGGGGAGCAGAACAGGCAGATCAACAGAAATACACTGCTGAAGGGAGCAGTGGGCAAGGCAGGAGAGGTCTGCCTCACCATGTGGGTCCCCTCTCTGGCCGGCAGCAGGGATTGAACTCATGCTACAGTGGCTGCGGTTTGCTTCATAGTGCTTAACCCACTGTGCCACCAGAGAGGCCCAATTTTTAGGAATTTTAATGAGTTTTCTTATTCAAGTTTATGAACCCAAGATTTGTTGTTTTGTTTGTTTATTTCAATAGAAACCCAACCTTTCTATTCAATAGAAATTTATTGAAATTTACAATATTTATTGTACACTAGCCTTAACATCATTCTTAGATTTTCCTCTCCATTTCCTGTGAAATATTAGGCTCTGACTTTGCTCCCTGTATCTGCCTATATACTCCCTCTTCATGGAATAAGAATCCTTGAGATTATGTCCTTTGTCTCTGCTATGCCCTGGGAGCTTCCTTTGCATCCGATTTTTCTGACTGCCATCCTTGACCAGAAAAGATAACAAGCTATCAGACTTCCTTTTTAAAAATTTTATTTATTAAAAGTCTACTATCCTTTAAATGCTATAATAGATACTTTAAATACTTTCATTATTTCATTAATCTACATACTGACATTGTTCTCTTCATTCTATGGATAAATCAACTGTGATTCAGGGAGATTAAAACAAACCCAAGGTTTGTCTCCAAAGTTCATTTTCTTTATGCTATAGTATCTCTTTGTGAAAAATATTTCTCTCATTTTCCATACTTCTACAGCATTGTATTCAGGTCCTTCTGCTTATCTGACTTCAACGCTACTTCTTTTTCTATCCATCCTTCTTCTCTTCACTAGTTATATAGCTAAATACTTCAAAAAGACCAGAATAAATTGTTTACCTTGGAATGGCTTTTGGGAACATAGGTCCAAATGTTATAGAATAAAATTATTAATAATGTCAGTATGTTATCTTACAAAATAAAATACACAGAAAAATATACTAAAGAAAATGAAAAAGAAATAAGGCAGTTCCATCCACTTCAGATCTAAAAAACCACAGGACTAACACCTAACTATTAGTAAAACCCCTGATAATGCCTCTCCTTTCATAAAGCATATCCACATAGATACAAACCTGAAGGACGCCCCTTCTCACCACAGTGCTTCTCCCAAGTACATTAATATCAGTGTTTTAGAAAACACTTGAATGACTGTCAAATAGTCAAGACTGTCCATCAGATGTTCCTCAAGGAGATTGTCCTGACAACTCCAGCATGAGATTATCGTGTATATATAGAGCACTGTCATGCATAGGACAGGCACATAACAAATGTTCATCAAAATGAAGGTTGCTCATGACACCACTGTAGCCCAAGACAGCAAATACATTGGCATCACAAGACCTTCACAAATAGCTACTAGAGTGACTTTTCTTTTTAGAAAGGACACTATGTGACTTGTAAAAAGGACACTATGTGACTTGTAAAATCACATAAAATAATAATGTTTCAATTCCTTAATATTTTCCATCTTTTCACAGTATGAAATCTCCAAAATCAAGGTCATGTGGATGAACAAATCTTCTTTTAAAATTCAAGAATTTGTTTAAGAATAATTCATTTCTAAAGAAATTTGTTTTATCAATCTGTTTTAGGCTCTATTTCTGGCTAGTATATTAAACGCCAAAGGGAGGAAGAACAGCAGGAAAGGCTAATTTTGGCACCCTAGTCAATAGTAACAAACAGCCAAGCAATGTGACAAGACTAAAAGTGGAAAGGTATATGGAAAGGAAAGCCTGAAGGCAAACATAAATGTGAACTGTGTGGAAACACATACAGAAAGAAAAGGCTGAATAAAAACATAAATGTGAACTGTGTGGAAACACATACAGAAAGAAAAGGCTGAATAAAAACATAAATGTGAACTGTGTTTCACAATATAGTCAGGGTTCCCAATTTGCTCTAACATTTATCATTATATAAACACTTGGTGTATATCAGGTACAGTTCTAGGCCCACATTTAATTAATAGTAGGAACTTTTTTTATTCCTATTTTACATTTGGAAAAACCAGAGCAAAAAGAGGTTGAGTATGTTCAAAAGCTAATGTGTGGCAAAGCTGGGATTCAACGCTGGAACTGTTACATAATCATGAATTATGATTTTTACACAGCATACACTAAGAGCAATGGCTCTCCAACTTGTTTTTAATATCACCCTGCAGAAACACATAACCCATTATGTCAAAATATAAGCAACAGACACAGAACAGGTGCAGTAAAATCACATCTTTTCTGTTTAAAAAAATTATTTGTTGCAAGCAATAAATTGATTGTACAACCCTCCAATAGGTTATGACTCACATTTTGAAAAACACTATTTTAGAGGCCAGGCTACAAATAATAACACAGTATCTCTGCTAGGATGTCTGACATCTCAAACAAGTGGATTAGTCATCGCCATTGGTTTTTGACAGTCTACAACCAGACTCCTGAATTTCACCTTTCAGTCCTGTTTCATCCCTTTCCTTCCTCTCTCGGTAAATGACAGCTTCATCTTCACTGTCTGTGTGACAGCAACTAGACTTGTGATGCCTGAGCACGTGAAATGTAGCCATCAGAATGGAGATATCCTAGAAGTATAAAATAAACACCAAATTTTGAAGACATAGCACACTATATACTAGTTATACATTGAAATAATGTTTTAGTTTTAGCTATATAGAGTTAAATAAACTGTTATTAAAGTAAATATTTTAAACTTTTTTAAATGTGCCTAAACATTTTAAATTACCTATGTGGCACAATACATTTCTATTGAACAGTGCTGTTGTGGCAGCTTAGACTATAAGCCTTGGAATTATCCTTCATTACTTTCTTTCTACCAGCAAATCCTTAAAGTTTTATCTGAAAATAGATCCAATTTTCAAAATTCACTATCTTCACTGCTAAGCATATTTTCTCCAACACACACATGCACACTCATGCATGCACGTTGTGTGTGTGTAAGAAAGATAGTGTACAAGCCAATAACTCTCGCTTGGGCAATTGAAAAAGCTTCCTAACTGGTCTGGCCTTGCTTCCTTCCTCATCACAATCTACAGTTTATTCAGTTATTCCCTATAGAGCTACAAAGTGATCCTTTAAAAGGGTGGATCTGGGGCCTCCCTGATGGTGCAAGGGGTTGAGTAGCAGTACTATGAAGCTATCCGCAGCTACTGCAGCAGGAGTTCAATCCCTAGCCAGGGAGATGACCCACATGGAACAGCAGACCTCTCCTGTCTCACCTCCTGCTCCCATCAGCAGTGTACTTCAGTAGATCCACCTGTTCTGATCTCCACTCTGTCTCTGGTGAATTCTCTCACCCTCCCCTGCACCTCTGGCCTATACTCCAGTTCTTACATGCATAAATAAATCTTTAAAAAGATAAATAAATAAATAAAAGGGTGGATCTGATTATCTCACACCTCTGTTTAAAATTCTCCAGTAGTTCTTTTTCTCAGAGTAAAAGTCCAAGTCCTGGCAATGAACTACAAAGCCTTAGAAACTGGCTGCCCACCCCATCCATCTCTCTGCCCTACTTACCACTCTCTTCATTCAGTTACAGTTGCCCTCCTTGAATTCACAAAGTATCCTACTACCTCACGACCTTTGAACTCCCCTTATCTCTTATGTGCACCCTAGTCTCTCCTTTCTCTCAGTTTGAGTACAAATGTCAATTACCACCAATTTCTTCATTCAGTTACAATTGCACACCTACCTCTCCCAACTGTTCCTCACTTCCCCCTTCTCTGATTTGTATTTTATAACCTTTTTTATCCTATAATTTACTTAACGAATTTGTTCATCTCCTAGCAATACATAGTAGGAGTAGTGAGGGAGCAGTGACTTTGTTTCACTGCTGTATTCCTAGCACCTACGTATCTGACAATAAGAGATGCTCAAGTATTAGTTGATGAATAATGATGCACAGTGGGTTCTTCAACTCAATTGTGGACCATTTGCCACTAGACATTTTCAGAAATTCACTGAAGCAAACATTTCCGGTGTTTTAAACCAATTCTTGTACCTAAGTGCTTTCACAATTTAAAAAGATTCTTCGGGGCCTCCCTGGTAGCGCAGTGGTTTAAGCAACACACTATGAAGCGAACTGCAGCCACCGCAGCACGAGTTCAATTCCTGCTGCCGACCAGGGAGGGGCCCCACATGGCGCAGCAGAAATCTCCTGCCTCACCCACTGCTCCCCTCAGCAGTGTGTTTCGGTCTGTGCCTGTTCTGCTTCCCACTCTGTCTCTGGTGAATCCTCTCACCTCCCGTGACTCTGGCCTGTACCCCAGCTCTTGTATCATAAATAAATAAAATCTTTAAAAAATAAATAAAAAGATTCTTCAGCACCCCCAAACCTTTTGTCCATTTTCTCACGATCCTTGGGTGCCCTCAAAGTCCTGGAAGTAGTTTTCCTTTTCCCTCAGGCATAAAAATCTCCTTAGGTTTCTGCACCACGTTGCTAATTTCTGGCCTAAGATATATAAAGCCATCATAATTTAGATCTTTAATCTCGGGCAATATTCAGGTCTGTGTGATCTACATTAGGTACAACCAGATGATGTAAACACAAGCGGTATTAGCACTCTCTAGCGTAGACTGGCTACACTTCACCTACCTAATCCTTCATATCTGCTCAGTAAGAGGTACTCTGTCCGTGTTGGTGGAGACGACGACGGACGCGTAGATGGGTGGAATGTCACAGACTAGCCAGGCCCCTTATTCTAGACACAGAGAAATCAAGGCTCAGAGAACTTAGGCCAAAAAAACCTAGCCCATGTTTATAAAAAAATCAAAACAAAAATTAAAAACCTATCCTGGGAAAGATAGAGGATGCCAGGGCGCTTGCCTTCCATCATTCCGCCCTTCCACAAAACCACCCAGTTGGGCTGTTCAATCTAGCTCGCAGTCTCCTACCCCAGGAATTTAACGTTCAACCATGAAATCGCAGGCTGTGGAAGGGAAGCGCCCCCACTCTACGGTGTACCCCCGCCGTCACCCTCGCCTGAAGCAGAGCAGCTGGCAGCCTCTGCAGCCGCCGCCTCGCGACCCCGGCCCGGACGATCACACTCTCGCGAGACTAGCGGTCGGGGCGAGTGGGTCCGGAGCCTCCCGGAAGTGGGGAGCGGACCTGTCGGCTCCCAGGCGGAGGTGGGCACCGGCGGCCCTGCAGGGTAGTGGGTCTCCCCGGGGACTAGCGCGAGGCGGAGCCACGCAGAAGCCTTCTGCCACTCACGCCGCGGTCTCGGCCCCGTCCGATCGCTGCCGCCCCGCCCTTTGCCCTTCAGGGCGCCGGGCCCTGCGTCTGGGTTTCTTTCTGCGCCGGAGCAAGCAAGCCTTTCCCCTTCTGCTTTCCTTCCTGTCCTCTACCCGGACTCTAACATCAGGGCGGCGGGTCCTGCAGTGTCCCAGAAGTCGCACGTATAACTTGATCGGCGTAAGTGCAAGGAATGCCGCTGCCCTCTCGGGGCAGATGCCTTCTTTCTATCTATAGCTCTGTCTGTTACATCCTATGTCTGTGCTGCTGCTATTCCAGGGACAGCAACTGCTTCCCTCTGGTCTCATCTCCTCATTGGTGGCTTCTGACCCGAATTTGGGATGGGGAGATCTCCCACCTGTTGTCTTTGAGCAAACTAATCTCTTGTAAGCAGAAGTGTCATTTGGAGTCTTCAAAACCAGTTGGCTTGGCACTGGGAATTTTTCTTTCCCCAACTCCAGAATATCCAAAATTTACTGCTTTTCTCTGAGAATGCTTTAGGGGTTTTTTGTTTTTCATTCTAAGTATCTATAATACAGTATTTTTACTTCGGTCTTGCTGTGCTCAAAGGGAGAAAGCAGCTATCAATTTGCTTTTTCTGGTCGTAATTATAACATTTGGCTTTTGTCAGTGCTCTGCTAGGGTTAAGACTCATTTAGAACATGTAAGTTTGTCAGCCTTAGAGAGTTTAAAAGAATAGTTATTTTCTTTACCTTAATTCCTTTTTGTTTCATAGGGGTAACCCATTCGACATTGGAGTTCTTTTGATTCTTCTTAAAGAGTTCAAATCTTCTAGAAGCCAAAATGGGACACAGTAAACAGATTAGAATTCTACTTCTGAACGAAATGGAAAGGCTGGAAAAAACCCTCTTCAGACTTGAGCAAGGTCAGTAACAAGTTGATTGCTTAATTCTGTCTCTTAAATTTTTAATTTGTTGACTGTCAAACTTTTTTTTAAGACTTTAAGATAGATACAGTTTCTAAGGACCTTTCTAAAACTTGATTTCTATGAAGTCTGTACTGTGTTCTAAAAATACCACTAATGAAAGCTGATTTTAGTTGAAAATAGTTTATATTTGTCATGTTAGAATGAAAATAAAATAGTTCATTTTCCTTTTTATGCTAACTTTCATTTAAGACAGAGTTGCCTATTCAATCACAATGACCACATTATTTCTATTAGCATGTATTATTAAAACTTGATAATTTGTTTCATATATAATTTTACAGATACCTATAGGTTTTCTTTTTAACGCCTTTCTTTTCCTCTGCTGAAACTTTGAATTCGTAAAATACACTCTAGCAAAAAGTAAACTATTTATGTTTAGCAAAGACTTCTTAAATATAAAGAAAGAAAAAGCTGAAAATATTGTCTTGCAGATGAATCAAGTAACTAGTGAAGTTATGTTAACATACGTTTGAGCTGTGATTTTAAAGGTTGAATTATATTTTGATAAAACTAGATTGTTTTCTTAGACTTTAAAATTTTTCAACATTGAAAAATATTCCACACTTAATTTGTTAATAAAACTTGTGAGAAAGAATTGTGATGTATGCAAATAAAATACAGTCTCCTTTATTGGTGTACCAAATGAGCATTGATACTAGTAAACATTTTGAGGATTTTTTTTAGTTCCCAAATATTTCAAGATAAATAATTTTTGCAAAACAATTTAGCCATCAGATGTGTTACTCCATGCCAAATCTTCATCTTCTTCCAACTTTGACATCTAAGATCACTAAGTACTTACTCCATTTTTGGCTTTCCTGACTCTGCACTTTTCTGGGTTTAATTTTTTTTTTTTCTAACCTCTTCAGTATTCTTGTCAACTTTGTGTTGTCTCTGGTTGAGCTCTTTTCCTTTCACATTGTAATTAAGTGTGTATATCAACAAGGATTCCTTTTTTCCCCCTATTCTCTGTCCTCAAAGACTTATACATTCTTAGGGCCTCAGCCATTGCCTCCTTGTTGATGACTCCTTTTAAAGGAAGGGCCTTGAGCTTTGCTTACCTCCTAGAAGCCAGCCAGTATAATGGCAAGCATAGACAACCAGAAACCAAGAAACCAGAAAACTGGGAAAACCAGAAACCAGGAAACTGACTTGGCCACTGACAAATTGTTTGACTTTGAGCAAATACTATATTTCTAAGCATTAATGTCCTTTATTTGTGAATGCAGGTATTAATTTCTACTTTTCTACTCTCCTGGTTATTGAGGCTCAATATTAATAATATATGTCTTTTAAATTCTAAATAGATATATAGCATTGATAGATCACACTTCCAACTATTCTTATCCTGGATTTTGGCTTCATACAAGTATTAGGCTATAGAATAGCCTTAGGATAGCTCCACCTAGACGTGATTAAACCTAACATGTCCAAAACCATCCCTCCCCTTCTCAAAATTGATTTCTTATTTTCCCTATTTATTTTAGTGATGTCGCCATTTTCATAGTTTCCAAGCTAGAAACTACTCTCTCTGATAATTTTTTTTCTTAAACTCTCTAATACCTATAAATGTCTATGCTTGTCTGTTTCTCCTTTTCCCCATGCCTAAATATGGATACTAGAATAATCTTCTTATGCAATCTCTTTCGTTTTATTGCTTGATGTCTATAAAATGTTAACAGCTCTGCATGGTTATCAAAACACTGTTATGAAATTCTGCATTCTCTAGTCAAGACTAGAATGGAAATAATGAGGAACCCCATTGTTCCCCATTATTCATGTCCTCCATCTTTACAGTTCCCCTCTCTCTATTAATTCCCTTTCTAGTAGCTTTTCTCAAACTTGTTATACTTCCACTCCTGTTAGATTTTTCTATATCTGTTAAATTCCCTTACTGTCATTTTGTGTGTTACCTACCTCTCAGGAAAATTCCACTTCCTCCATTAAACTTTACTCACTTTTTAAAATCTCCTTTCTTTCTTATTTCACAATGAGTACACAACAATACTAACAGTGTAGCTTTTAGTCTTACAGTATCCATTACAGTTTAAGATATGGGAAGACAGTCTTTAAAAACCTAGTGCAGTGTATAACAGCTAATAAATCCTTGCTGATTGGTTAGTAAAACTTCAGTAAAAGCTAACTAAATTTGTAAATTCAACCACACTAGCTAAAGAGGGACCTGTGAAGATTTAAGAATGATGTATTTGGCTCTAACTCTGGTTAAACCAGTAAATTCTTCCAAATGACATAAATAGGAAGATCAGAATTTATTGTGTGCAGTAATGATGTGATCACGTTACTTTGGAAGGTAAATGGTATGTGAAAAAAGAATTGAAGAGGAAGGATGTTGAAGATAAGAAATCATTAAGAAGACTAAAAAGCATGTCTGTCAAAGCTAAGGGTTTAACTGCATCAGTATTATAAAAAAGGGGACAGAGTATGAGACATTTTAAAACTCTTGGGCCATGATCAATTATATGAGGTAAAATGCTGATAGTTTTTGTTTCCTTCATATTTAGTTGGTCACTAAGCCCTACTTCATTTTTCTTTCCTTTTTACTTTTCTCCATATTCACGTGTATGAATTTCACCTCAAGAATTTCTTCTCATTTTCAAGGCTATCTAGATTCTTCTAATTTAATAGTGTAAGACCAAGTGATTGTTTTTTCTAACCATATCATAGCCTTTCTTACATTACCTGTAAAATTTAATAGAATAATGAACAAAACCAGTATTTCATAAACTTGAAATTCTTCCATATTTTATATAGATTATTCAATTTTCAACTTTTTTAAAAACGAGGGAGAGAAGAAAATGTTTATAAAGGTTCCCTACCTAGGAGTTCAAGTTTATATAAACTGGGAGGAGACAACAAGATAGAAAAATTTAGTTTGCAATAATAATTTAATCACTCATCTTCCTAGTTGCCTATCATAGGAATATGTCAAATCTCAGTAGTTTTCCTAGTGTCAGGAGAAGGAACAAGATAGTCACACCATGTACTGGTTAGTTAATTTTAGCAAACTGGGCAACTAATTATGGACTCTGACATACTCTAGGTATTCTGATATTTCATTTACTGTATCTAAGAATTTTATTTTCGGTAACTGGCTAGAGATCTGCAAAATAGCTCCATGCCCATGGGGAGGTGAATTGATCTTAAAGAAAATATAGACTGAAAGAAATTAAAAGAAAATATAGACTGTATCTTTCTTTTCTGTCTTCCTACCTATCTATTTTAGTTTTTAACAAGTAATTCTATTTTTCTAATATAGTAACTCCTTAGGTTCTTAGAAACTGACTTTAAGCAAAATGACATAAGAAAATCAGTTTTATCCTAGGATACTTGATATAAGCAAGAATTAAGTTCCTACAGCATATTTCTCAACACACAACCATCCCCAAACTTCTCAATAAAGACCCAAAATGCTGCTAATATTAAACAATAACTTGCATTTTTTTTGTTTCCCAACCCACCTATTTTAGTTTAGTTCTAGGATAGTCTGGCAACTCAGGTTACATGGGAGAACCAACCCTGGAGAGGATGCCTTTCCATTGTCACCTGCATCACACACACTCCCACGCTCATTCAGAATGGCACATTTTAGACACACCAGTGAGTGTGTTTTTGGGATGTGGAGGGAAACTGGAGAAAACCCATGTAGACAGGAAGAGAATGTGCAAACTCTACATAGGCAGTGACTCCAGCCAGGAGTCAGGGTTTTTTCTTATCAGTAAGAAAATGATGTTATTTCAGGGCTTGCCCTGTATCACTGACACTGATGTTCTTAGTCTGTCTGAAAGTTATAAGCAAAAAGATGTGCTCTGAAGGAAGAGTGGAGGCTATAGGTCTGCAAGAGAGTGACAGTCAACAATTTGCAGATTGTTGCCACAGTTTACACTTTTACCTAAACCTATGTCTTAAATAGTAAAGGCTGCACTCCATAATACTTCATAACAAGAGTAGAGTAACCATATACCTCTTTTGCCTCAAGAGGTTGTCAAGACTTAAAAGAGTTAAAAAGTGTTTGAACTTCACTGTAATTTCACCTTTTTCGAGATGAAACATAGCTTTCAGTGGTCTGTACTGGGAAAATATTTTCAGAAAAAGTAAACATTAACTCTTTGAGGTAAAAACAAGTGAGAAAGTGAACTGCTTTTTGTTGAAAATTGATGGTATAGAGCAGAGTTCAATTTTTTTCTGTGAAAGTTCAGCTATTAAATATTTTCAGCTTTGCAGGCCATCACGTTCTGTTGCAGCTATTCAGCTCTGTCATTGCAGTATGAAAACAGCCACAGACAGTTCCTAATGGATGGGTGTGGCTTTGTTCCAGCAAAATTTTATTTACAGGAACAGAATAGTCTGGACACTGTTTGCCAATTCTTGCTTTAGCCAAGAGCATTTTGAATATGTATTTTTAGTAACACTTCCAATATATGATTTTACCCACATAAATGACTGTTGGTTTTCAGAGTATCTGTTGAATATGTACATATGGAGCATCTATTTAGTGTGTGAAACAACTGATGTAAATCAGGGAAAATCCAAGTTTACTAGCCATTTTTCAAAAGAATCTCTATGTAATTGGTGAATAAGTTTGAAAAATTAAATATGGCATAGTCAACATAGCCACCAAGATCTTCTAACATTTGAATTTGGGTATCTGGTATTTTTGTAACTCTGAGGCAACTAAAATTGAATATTAGAATAAATAGAACTTGGAATCTTTGAATTGCTTTATCACAAAACAGTAAACCAACCCTTTTTAAAATAATGAAATTCATGTTATCACATTGCTTTCACTGATGTTATCAATATTAATTTTTAGTAGGTGCTAAAAGTTTTTTTTTTCTGAATTAATATAAAAACTTAGTTATTTAATGGGGCCTCCCTGGTGGTGCAGTGGCGCTGCGCTGTGAAGCATCCCTTGCGCAGCAGTGCGAGTTTGATCCCAGCCAAGGAGGGGGCCCACATGGCGCAGCAGACCTCTCCTGTCTCACCTCCTGCTCCCCTCAGCAGTGGATGTCAGTAGATCTGCCTGTTCTGCTCCCCACTCTGTCTCTGGTGAATCCTCTCACCTCCCTTGCCTCTGGCCTGTACCCTGGCTCCTGTATGCATAAATAAAATTAATATTTTTTAAAAAAAGAAACTTAGTTATTTAAAATATTGTTTTTCTCTTCTTTTAGTAATATGTCAATCATTTACCTATCTACATAACTTTGGGAACACATTTTCACACCTCCATATGTGTACATGCTTCTCTCATCCTCCACCAAAACTCCCACACCAATATCTATTCCCCTTCTTCCCCAATCTCCTCTTCCCTCCGCCATATTGCCTCTGGTAATAATTTCAAAGTCATGAATTATTTTTGCAGTGCTTTACCAGTTTGTGTTCTTTGGTTATTTACATTCCACAGATAAGTCAAGACATATATTAACTATCTTTATGTTTTGATTTATTTCACTTAATATAATTACCTCAAAATCCACCCATTCTGTCCCAACATTATTTCATCTTTTCTTAGGCCACAATTTATTTATCCAGTCATCTGTTGTTGGGCACTTAGTTTGGTTCCATGACTTGGCTACTGTGAATAATAATGCTATAATGTAAGAGTGCATAAATCTCTTTAGAGTTTTCATCTTCTTTGGGTAAAAAAAAAAAAAATATTTTAAATGTATATACAAATCTTTATTGTTATGTTTTACAATTTCTGTAGTATATTAAAAAATCATACAATTGTATAAGCAAATAACTATATCTTAAGAATGCTTGGCATTTTTTTTTCTCCTGAATGTAGATCACTGATCCAAATACTGTTTTAGAGATTTGGGATACGTTTTAACCTTTGTACCGTAAGTTCTCTGAATCCTTGTGTAATTATAAAAACAATATTTGTATAAACTTCACAGGGGACAGGTTATTTAAATATGCCCAGGCAGTTAACCTGGTTATCTGTACTTGTTCAAAATGATACCATTTCTTCTGTAGTAAATGTGATTATTCTTGGAAAGATAGAGATAGTTATGAGTCTCATAATCGGTATTTTGCTTCATGTTTTAATTCTTTGGGCAATTATCTCAATCTGTCTCAATAATTAGAGCTCTAGTTTAAAAATTTCCTCAACTATAATATTACACATGTATATAAACTTTTTTCTTTTTTTTCGTTTCAACCAAAATTGGACTTACACTAACCAAGCAATTTTGAAATCTGTTTATAGTGTTATAGTGTGTGAATTCTACCTCTTCCTGACTGCCAGATTTCCACCATACTTTTCTCAAGAAATTATTTCAAAATACTATATATAAACTGCAACAAAATAATGACAGTAGTTTTGTTATTAAATATCATTTGATAACATGACTTATAATGGCTTTATAATATTCCAGCTTGTTGAATACCATAATTTGTACCATAATTTATTTCATCATTCCCAATTACTAGCTATTTAGAGTGTTGCAGTTTATTTAATTACAGTAAATGAAACTGTGGTGAACATTCTTATATATAATTCTTGTGTATAACATTCTTATATATAATCTGTGTTTATATCACTTATAGTCCACTAAATTCTCTATATTCCACATGAATGAAATCATTTGGGAGTTTTTTTTAGACTTCAATATAGTAGATTTGTAGTAGCTTTTACTCTAGGACTACTTTAGTGCTGCTGCTTAAGGCATGACTTGAATATGCCACGTGATTAACCAGGTTTATTCACTCTGGCTGCTCAAAAATTATAATGCCTCACAGGCCTACGTGAGCTCTGTGAATTATTCAATTTACTGCTCTTAGTAGTTGGTCTCCCAGACTCATGGATCTGAACCAACCCTACTCATATACAGCTTAGAATTCAGGGTGGCTCTGGATGACCTTAGGTAAATGTATAGAGCTCTTTCTTTATGTAACTCTTCTCTGTGCCATAATCTGCCTTGAAAATTCCATTCTCTTCAGCCTCCCCTCTAATTTCTTTCTCCTCAACTCAGTAACACTATTGTTCATGTTCCTGTATGGCAATTCAGAAATCTCCCCCAGTTTGAACACTAGAGAGCATGCTTTGCTCAAACATGATAGTTCATGTGAAAATAGTTGTTTGATGTATTTTTCTAGTTTTTAATCAGAGGGTAAGTCTAATACTACTTACTCCATTGCAACAAGAAGCTGACATCTTCAGTCTGATACTTTTAATACACATGACACCATTGCTCAGAACTGTTCACTGGCTCCTCATTTCTGAAAAGAAATCAAAATACTTACAGTGGACTTCAAGGTTCTGCTTGACCTACCTTATTCCCTTTCTTTTCTTATATCCCGATCTTCCCCTACTTACTTCAGTCCCCCCCAATTCTGAGCTGCTTGTTATTTCTGGCATCACCAGGCATGCTGATTGATACCTGCTGTTTCCGCTTTCTGGCAAATTACTTGTGAAACAGTATAGAAGTCTCAGACATATTTTAATAAAAATTGACTAACTTGGACAAAGTGAAAATGTTTTAGCTGCAGAATTCCAAAGAAAGGCTTAAATAACTAAACCATGAAGAGTAAGGATATAGGCAATAGTGTGTTGAAGTCGCTTGGGCTGGCTCACAGGAGATGATTGTATATCTCTCCTCCCAATTCCATTTTTAGTTTTATCATATTGCTTCAAATAGACCATGCCAAGGCCATTTCCACCAGGAAGTCAGCAGACACTACAAAATCAGGCCTCATCATTACCCCCAGCCTACCTTAACCCCACACATTTACTTGTTAACCTTTTATTACCACATCACTAGAGTTCAGCAGACATTAGAAATGACTGACTGGTTTCAAGGGCTCAGATTCCTCCAAGACTGTTAGAAACCTGTCTTTCTAGAGGTTGACTTCTCTCAGGGGAGACTGGCTTTCTCTATAAGGTGAGAAGGTTGTCCCATGGTAGTTGACAAGTATATCACATACTCTGATCCCATAGAGAAACCCACTGTCTCTGTTGTGGTTTCAAAAATGCTAGAGGTGTCTGGTTAGATACCCACCTCTTAGTAGTCAGTTCAGTGGTAGGCAAGAAGAGGTGGAAGGGATTGAGGGGTTCATGGAACCCTGAGTGTCACATGAATAGGAATCTGTTTCCAGAGCACAGGAGAAGGGATAGTACATAGCAGGCAGTTCACTAATGTTTACTATGCTTGTTAAATTGTAAAATGCTACTAAATTGGGATGCAAAATTATTACAAAAATAGCATTACCTATTTGTAGTTAATTTTAAACATGTAGAAAAATAATATTTTAAATAAAACATCTATTTTTTACATACAAGTCCTACAATGAGTCTTTTTAAATGTGCTTTTTTCTTAGGGTTTGAACTACAGTTTCGATTAGGCCCAACTTTACAGGGAAAGGCAGTTACTGTATATACAAATTACCCATTTCCTGGAGAAACATTTAATCGACAAAAATTCCATTCCCTGGAATGGGAAAATCCAACAGAAAGAGAAGATGACTCTGACAAGTACTGTAAACTTAATCTTCAACAGGCTGGATCATTTCAGTACTACTTCCTTCAGGGGTAAGTCAAGTGTTCTGTATGTGAAAGAAAAAAAGTTAATTTATTCTATAACTTCATGTTAACTAATGTATACAGATTATTGTGTGAAACATAGCACTGTAGTTTTTACAGGACTTTCTTGAGATGCAAATAGAATATGGTTATTCTTTTCCTAAACTGTAACTGTTAAGTCTCATTGCAGACTCATTTCTAGGTAATGACTATGTAGTCATTTGTAGTCATTTATTAGAACCTGACTATAGAGTGCTATTCATTTACCTGCTCTTGTTATTACTGATACATTTTAGTACCTTTAACTTGTCATTATACCAACATTGTTAGATATTTCATATATTATGTCATTATGTAGTGTTTGGAAAGGACAAAACATGGCTTTTCCATTAAGCTTTGCTGCAACTTTTAAAGTGATTTTAAATATATTTTTAAATAGGACATTTCACCTTTCAGCTAGACTACTCAGTAATGAATTCTCTTATACTATATTAATTGAAAGGGTTTTTGTTTTTTCTTTTAGAAATGAGAAAAGTGGTGGTGGTTATATAGTTGTGGACCCTGTTTTGCATATTGGTGCTGATAACCATGTGTTACCCTTGGACTGTGTTACTCTCCAGACATATTTAGCTAAGTGTTTGGGACCCTTTGATGAATGGGAAAGCAGACTCATGGTTGCAAAAGAATCAGGTAATGTCAACTATCTTTTCATTTTCCTGTATTTTTTTAAATAAATAATTATTGGGGCCTCCCTGGTGGCGCAGTGGGTTGAGCAATGCACTATGAAGCAAACCGCAGCCAATGTAGCATAAGTTCAATCCCTGCCACAGGCCAGGGAGGGGACCCACATGGCACAGCAGACCTCTCCTGCCTTGCCCGCTGCCCCCCTCAGCAATGTGTTTCAGTCAGTCTGCCTGTTCTGCTCCCCACTCTGTCTCTGGTGAATCCTCTCACCTCCTGCGACTCTGGCCTGTACCCCAGCTCTTGTGTGCATAAATAAATAAATAAATAAATATTTAAAAATAAATAAATAAATGATTATTTTTTTTGTGATGCAGATTTCAAAGCTCTGATTCTCCTTTTTAATTTTGTATATTTAGTATGAAACTATTGATATTTGACCATTTTTAGCCTACAAAAATGGCCCAAATTATATGTTTCAACTTGAGAAGTTAAGGAATTCTTTCATAAAATGAGATCATTACTGTTTCTATAATTGCTACTATAAAAATGTATAGGAACTATTAAAATGTGATGGAAAGTGTATCATTATATGTAATTTTAGTTCAACAATCATAGATTATCTTCATGAGGAAGGCAGGTGCTGTCATACATACCAAGAATATAATGAAACAAGTTATATTTTACTCTTAAATAAAGGATAATAATTAATTTTCTACTTTCAATTTTAAAATAGTGACAATATTACTATTGTGTAGTCATAAGAAAGAATGAGAAGTTCAATGACATAACTAAAGCAGAGTGGAAGTACTGTGGACATTAAAAATAAGAGAAAGGGGTACTGATTTACTTGCATAGGATATATCTTCAACATGTAAATATACCCACTCAACAAATACAAACTGAACCATTAATAGTAATGAGGCCAGGGCCTCCCTGGTGGCGCAGTGGGTTAAGCAACATACTATGAAGCAAACCGCAGCCACTGCAGCACAAGTTCGATCCCTGCTTCTGGCCAGGGAGGGGACCCACATGGTGCAGCAGACCTCTCCTGCTGTGCCCACTGCTCCCCTCAGCAGTGTACTTCAGTTGATCTGCCTGTT
>JAGFMF010011828.1:5668676-5690394 GCA_019455555.1 Galemys pyrenaicus | reverse complement strand
CTCCCTGGCCGGCAGCAGGGATCGAACTCGTGCTGCAGTGGCTGCGGTTTGCTTCATAGTGCGTTGCTTAACCCACTGCGCCACCAGGGAGGCCCCAAACAGAATAGCTTTTAAATGCCTATTTTATTTGGTGGTTTTGCTAAAATTATATTTGTGCAAATTTTTATTCTATTGCATTTTTTTAAAAGATATTTGAAACCACAGTTATATTGTCATGAGAGCTACTCTCACTCATTGACCAGAGGGGTATTAAGATACTTGAATGTCAGGTAAATTAGAAATTGTTTTTAGGTTCCTCTTCCCTTATTCCCAGCATCTATTTTTCTACCAATACTTTATTTCCAGGAAGGATTTAACAAAGGGCCCATCAGTATATGTTTCAGCACATCAGTCCTAGATGTCTGTTTTAATGATGTCATGTTTAATTTTAAAAATCTAATTTTTCTAAAGGTTAAGTATCTCTGCTTTTCTCATTTCTCAACATTCTAAATAAAAAAGTCATTCTGCTCCATGCCATGAATTTAATATAATCTATTGCCAAAAATGGTAGACAGGTAGTGATGGAGGTTTTGAATGTTTTTAGTAGAACTATAAAGGACCTGCAACATATTACTGTTAATGTTTTCCTTTAAGAAGCAATTTGACTTTTTGATATTAGGCACACATTTTTAGAAGAGCCTATTAGCTAATATATTAGCAGAATAGATGAGTTACAAATAAATATTGATTTTTTAAAAAAATATCCATTCCATAATTTTAATCACTATATGATTTGTGACAGAAATGTTCAATGTGATTTTAAAAAGTAATGTTTCATTGAAGTAATTGTTTTCATTGTATTTCTTGAGCCACTGAAAGCAAGCCCTTTTCTTAACAGGTTCAGACGTTTATCTAAGGAGAGAACTTATTTGCTGGGGAGACAGTGTTAAATTACGCTATGGGAATAAACCAGAGGACTGTCCTTATCTCTGGGCACACATGAAAAAATACACTGAAATAACTGCGACTTATTTCCAGGGAGTACGCCTAGATAACTGCCACTCGACACCTCTGCATGTAGCCGAGGTACAGAAAAACAATTCACCTATTTAAAGAAATTCAGTATTTGTCCATAGATTTCTTTAAATAGTGTATACAAGTACATGTTTCCTTTTACTAGTTGAATAATAGCATTGGTTTGGTGGTAACACTTAAATTTGCATAATTCTGATATAATCTTTCACTGCAGTAGTTATGAAATACTGGGTTATGAAATGCTTAAAAAGTTAATATTTTAATTTAGGTAAGTAGATCAGACTGTCTCTAAAATAAATTATATTGACATATATTAAAATATTGTTAATAGTTTAATATTTTAAAGAATTAATATTATAAACATTTTAATAATATATAGATATTAAAGTCATAATTTTTAGGTGCTTTCAATATGTTAATAGCCACTATGAGGTTGATTATTATACAAGAGAATGATTATTTAGACACTAACATGACAGCATATTGGAGCTATTTTTAGCTGACTGATTCAATTTTTATTAATTTATTGAAATATAAGTGTAAATACAAAGATTATCTGCCCTCTTTGGGTTTTTGACAATACCTTTGAAGCAATGCCAGCATTTATAGCATTATCTTCTACCTAATACAGCTTTGTTAAGACAATTTTCATTCTGTTTGTAACTTCTTAGTGACAACTTAGTATTCTTTGGAACTTTCACTTATTTGAAAATATTTACTTTTGTAAATTTAAATCAGTGTTATGTATATTTCAAATCCTATGGTAAAAAATGTATTTGATTTGGAGGAGCACAGTGGACATTGATCAAGATAGCAGCACATTTTTAGCTCCAAAACAGTGGCAGAGGTTTTTCTCTTAGTTGTGACTTCTGCAACCCCAAACGTATATATACTTATTCTATATTACATTATGGCAAACAGAATATTAAAACTTAAATTGCTTAACTTTGTTATAAAGTCCTTAGAATCCTACTTTTTAGCTGATAGAATTTGAAATATTTTTCTAGCTTTTCTACAAGCATTAGGTTAAAAATATTTATGTGAACTGAACTGATTTCTAATTAAGATTTTATTATCATCTATAGGAAAATCTGGCTTCAAGTCTAGTAAATCAGACAATCTCTGCAGCAACTAAATGATTCACAGGCACAGGGAAATTATCAAGAATGGCTTAGTTAACTGCCTGGAAGTTAGTAGTCTGATTACAGTGATTAAAAACAAACACATAAAATAATGGAAAGTCTAGGAGGAGTGTTATGTTTTATATTTTTTAATGTAACATTAACATTTTTCTTCTTTTTTCCCCTTTTTCCTTGTCTGTATGTGTATCTTTTCAAAATCTAATTTTGCTTTTTTAACTGTGCTATTCTCTCTACATTCTCTGGTTTTCTTTGTATATTGGTCTGGTTTTGTTTGCTTACAAATGTACAATTTTCTTACACATGCACAATTTATGTGGAATTTCTTCTTAAACTTCCAATTTGTCTTGCTACATATTTCCTTATGTCAAATCCATGCCTAGTCTTGCTTCCTCTCCTCCCCCTCATCTTGCTTTTCTCTTTCTGTTACATTTGTAACTGTGCTTTTTGCAGTACATGTTAGATGCTGCTAGGAAATTGCAACCCAATTTATATGTAGTAGCTGAACTCTTCACAGGAAGTGAAGACCTGGACAATATCTTTGTTACTAGACTGGGCATTAGTTCCTTAATAAGAGGTAGGCTTGTTGAAATGATTTTCCCATCTAAACTTTAGTCTTTGTTTAATTAGAATAAAAGAAATTTGGTAGTCTTATATACAATATATTTTTAAAGATTTATTTATTTATGTGTACAATACCTGGAGTGCAGGCCAGAGGTAGGGCGTGGGGGTGCAGAGAATTCACCAGAGACAAAGTGGGGAGCAGAACAAGCGAACTGACCCAAATACACTGCTGAGGGGAGTAATGGTGAGACAGGAGAGGTCTGTTACACCATGTGGGTCAGCCCCCTTGCCAGCGGATCAAACTGTGCTACAGTGGCTGCAAATGGCTTGTAGTACTGAGACTTAACCCCTTGTGCCACCAGGGAGGCCTACTTTATATACAATATTTAATAATTTTCAACATAATTAATATTCTATGACATAGTCTATACAAAATTGTCTCCTATAACAAATAGTCTGTCAATAGTAAAACTATATTCTGGGGTGGATAATAAATCTCATTTTAAATTGAGATGCCAATGAGACAAATTGATAACTCACAAACAACAATTTTTTGGTTGAAAATATATAAATTTTTTTCATCTCCTACCTGGATATATGATTTAATCTTTACATTTTTTTTTCATAGATTTTATGTAGTCAACATCCTAATAAACAACATATGTTCCCTTTACCTTTCTGAGCCATTTCTCTGGTTAACTTATAGAGAAGACTTCCTTGTCACTTAAGCTAACAGACATTTGTTTAAATATTTAAAATAGTTTTTATTTTTTATATTTCTGTGGCCTTTTTTTGAAAGTCAGTCATGACAAGAAATTTTACGTCTTGGACAGTAATAATAAAGATTGCTAATAATATCCTGTAATGTTTTGTAGAGGCAATGAGTGCATATAATAGTCATGAAGAAGGCAGATTAGTTTACCGCTATGGAGGAGAACCTGTTGGGTCTTTTGTGCAGCCCTGTCTGAGGCCTCTCATTCCAGCTATTGCGCATGCCCTGTTTATGGATATTACCCATGATAATGAGTGCCCTATTGTGGTAAGCATCTAATCCATTTCTACTTATTTGGTATCTGTGAAATAATATCATATACTTCAAAGTAGTGCCCTTGACTTACAAGTGGCACATAGTTTTTAGAATGTTTTGTCATTTATTTTAAAGCAAAGTAATGTAGCTTGTAGAACCTATTTATGCAGTTATCCTCTGCTTTCATTATATGGTGGGATGGCACTTTGCATTTGAAAGAAAATAACCTTTTGTTGTTGTTTTCTAGCATAGATCTGCTTACGATGCACTCCCAAGTGCCACAATTGTCTCTATGGCGTGTTGCGCTAGTGGAAGTACTAAAGGCTATGATGAATTAGTGCCTCATCAGGTTTGTTTGTGTTTTGTTTTTTTTTTTTAAACCGCAAGGCCCACTTGGAACGTCTTTACCAGAAGGTCTTCTTGTAATTAAAATGTATACATAACCAAGTTTTAACTTTGCTCAGATTTCAGTGGTTTCTGAAGAACGGTTTTATACTAAGTGGAATCCTGGAGCCTCACCATCAAATACAGGTGAAGTTAATTCCCAGAGTGGCATTATTGCAGCCAGGTGCGCTATCAATAAACTTCATCAAGAGCTTGGGGCCAAGGGTTTTATTCAGGCAAGAAACCAAGTTGTCTAAATTTCTTAAGATTCAACTTCAGAATAAGTCTCCATTTTGAACACTATTTTCTTTCTGTTTCTCAGGTGTATGTGGATCAGGTTGATGAAGACATAGTGGCGGTGACAAGACACTCACCTAGTATCCATCAGTCAGTAGTGGCTGTGGCTAGAACTGCTTTCAGGAATCCCAAGACTTCATTTTACCCCAAAGAAGTGCCTCAAATGTGCATCCCTGGTAATGCAATCTAAAAATTAT
The DNA here is from genome assembly GCA_019455555.1 of Galemys pyrenaicus. NCBI lineage: Eukaryota > Metazoa > Chordata > Mammalia > Eulipotyphla > Talpidae > Galemys > Galemys pyrenaicus. The sequence goes on along the minus strand of JAGFMF010011828.1, from coordinate 5,685,772 downwards.
TAAGATTATACTACATTGTTAGATTAAATTATACTGTCATAGTAAATTGTTCTTGTAGATCATGTATATTACAACACAGTGCAAGTCTAAATGAAGTTGAAAAAAAGATTATGAGTTTTTGGTAACTTAGTTTTACTACATGGAACAAATCTCGACAAAAATATTTTCAAATGTGAAATAATTTTGAGTTTTGAAATAATTTTGTTTTATCTTAATGTAGCCCCTTTCCCAATCTTAATATATCTCCTTTTCTAAGGATTTTCTTCTTACCAAGAACAACATATTTATATTTGTGAGTTTATGTATGCATATGCACATATATACATACACATTATATAAACCAAAATTCAAAATAGTTTAATATTTAAGACTTCATAATCCATCCATATCTATCCCTATATCATACATATAAGATATATATCATACATGTAAGATATATATCATGCATGTAAGATATATCTAATACATGTAAGATATATCATATATGATATATATATCATGTGTGTGTGATATATCACTCCACAATTTTACCCAATAGATAATTTTACTGCTCCCCAGGTAGTCTTACTTACATCTATATATGAATTCTTTGTATCTTTCAAAAGTAAATTTTCACCTACTTGTCTAAGTACTAGTGACCTCTTTCTCTTCTGAATATATAGCAATTACAGTTTAAATCATTCCTTTGTCACTTAATTATAAAATATATCCCAAGGGTATGTCCTTATTGTTTGATTTTTTTCTAGGTGGATGTATTTTATTTTCTTACTTGTTATTATATATATTATAAATGTAACATGTAATGTAATGTGCATGCAGCAACTGCCCCAGTCTATTGTTTCAATGAGTGAAGACTCCCATAAAAATCATCATATTCTATATTTGTTGTTTAGCTCTAGTTTTTTAAAAAATTAACAACCTAAGGGTTAAATATTCATTAGGATTTTTTTTAATTGTTCACAGAATTATATTCAGTAATTTTGTATGACTGTTGCAAATGTATGACACTTTTACATGCCTGGAATCAGTGTGTACAATATTATCTCAGCCTTTCTTTTGGTCACTCATCATTCTTAAAATTATTCCATTTTTCCAGTTCGCAAGATTGGTGATTTTTATTATGTGATACCTTTCACATTTTATTATGTTAGTATACTGTTTTTTAATTTTGCTTATATACTTAGCATTGTTTAAGATTTGAGATCATTCCTCATGTACGCATAATTTTTACTTTTGAACAATTTTCTTAGTATGTATTTTCAGAAATAAAATTTCCAGATCTAAACAGTAAAACAGTAAAGGTACTCTTTTCTGTTGCTGGATTACTTAAAGCTTAAAACATTTAACTTTTTTATATCCTTTGACCCAGCAATTCCACTCCTAGATATATAAGAAACTCTCTTACATTTCCATTAAAACCCAGCACAAGAAAGCACTGCAATGTTTTTTATAATAGGGAAAATTAGTGATGACCTTACTAGAATGAATACATTTTTGGTATATAGCGGACTATTACTTGGCATTGAAGTAAAAGAGCTAGAGCTAATGTAACAGTGCGAATGACTATTAAAAAGTACTGTCCAATAGTTGAAAACAGTTTCCAGAAATATTTATTTATACATATAACTTGAATGCACTTTAGCAATACTTGGAAATGTGGGAAGTAGTAGGTGATGTATAGCAAAACAAACATATAGAGTAAATACTTATAAGGAGTAATGACCACCAAACTGAAGGTAGCAGTTACCCCTGAAGGAATACACAGAGGCTTCAGTTGTACTTGTGATTGTTTTATAATCTAAGTGGTAGTATCTGTACTTTATTAATTTCCCCCGACTCTTTGTAGGGCCTGGAAGGCCTGTCTCTAGTGAACATTGGCTTGGGGGAAGGTGGCAGTTCTACCTGTGGTACCATTCTGGGTTTCAGACCCAAGTCTCTGTGGTCTGCTGACTGCAGACTGCTAGTGGGTTTTCCATTTAAGTTCACAGCTACGTTTTGAGAATTTTCCAAGAGCAGTTTCTCTACAAGAGAGTTATGGGGAGGGCTAGTGCCTTCCTACACTTTGTCTTCACATAGGCCCTGTCCTGGCTCACCTCAGCACTTTTACAGGTCTCTCCCCACAGTTAGGTCCACACTGAGCAGCTCTGCCCTTCCCTAGACCGCTCTGTCATGAGAGCAGGCTATAAACCAGTGTGTGTGCCAGCACCTCTTGCCAACCGTCTTTATTGTTTAGAGTTGAATTTCCTCAGAGTCTCTTTGTTGTGTGTGGTCATTGTTGGTCTCCACTGGCTTGGAGGTGCTCTGGTTTTGCCCAAGTCATAGGAGCCTCTGAGTCCAGTGCTGGCCTAGACTATTTCATTTTATTTTCCTGGGAGTGAAACAATGACCCCCTCTGATGCCATCTTCCTCCTTGATCAACCAGTTTCGTGTTCTTTTATTAACTGATGTGTATGTGTATGTGTACTGTAAATGATTTAAAAACCCTGTTAGCAATTTCTGATTTTGTAATGTTTAATATAACATTGTTTAAAATTTTATATACTCCTAGGCAAAATTGAAGAAGTGGTTCTTGAAGCTAGAACTATAGAGAGAGATGTAAAACCTTACAGAAAGGATGAAAAGTCAATCAATGGAATGCCAAATTTCACAGTTGAAATTAGAGAACATATTCAGGTATTTATAGACTCTCATTTACTACTATGTTTAAAAATTTTAAGAACATTAGAATTATTTTGTTCAATGATTTTATGAAATTTTTTTTCAAGCTTAATGAAAGTAAAATTGTTAAACAAGCTGAAGTTGCTACCAAAGGGTTGAGTGAATATATTCAAGAAATAGAATTTGAAAACTTGTCTCCAGGAAGTATTATTATCTTCAGGTATGTGATTAGAGTTCATATTATTCATCTTATATTTAAAACAGTTCACAAATCCTATTCATTGTGAATAAATTACTCCTAAAAATTAGCTATTTTTTGTTTACTGTTTTCAGAGTCAGTCTTGATCCACATGCACAAGTCGCTGTTGGAATTCTTCGAAACCATCTGACACAGTTCAGTCCTCATTTTAAATCTGGGAGCCTTGTTGTTGACAACACAGATCCTATATTAAAAATCCCTTTTGCTTCGTAAGTATGCATTAATTATGGATTTGACACTTTCATAAATGTTAGGTTACCCTAGCCTGGTCTAAGCTTTTTTAAGTGTCCTCTATATCCTTGCTATTAAAAGGATTTCCCTAGGACAGCAGAATATTGCAGCAACTATTGTTAACATTTTGCCCCTTGTTTTAAATTATTAGTATGTACATTTTCACACTCACTCTTTCCCACTTAAACACTTTCTATATATAGATACATATATACACATACACATTAATGTCTATATACATACACAGTTTTTCTGAACTACTTGAAACTGAGTTTAATACATCTTTCTCCATACTTTTGTTAATGCTAAAATTTATTCTGTTATATGCTATGCCATAATTTATTTAATCAGTCTCCATTTTTTGGCCATCTAGATTGCCTACAATTATTTCTTCTTATATATATCTTTATACATTCACCTTTGCATAAATCTTTACTTCATTACTAATTATACTTCTATATAATTCCATTACTAATTATACTGTATTGAAGAAAATAGGTTTTAGATTTAGAGCTATGTTTAACTTTAATTTGTGACCCTGGATGAATTAGTTAGAAGTTTTTCTCAGAAAATGGAAAATGGTGTTTAGGCTGTTACCTATCTCTTCGGCTTTATAAGGATTAGAGCACAGAGGATGGAACAAGACTACCAGGGTGTGGTTCAATTTTGGATTCTAATTAGTTATAAGAAAGAAAACCTTGGGCAATATACCTAAAGATATAAGATTATAGTGCCTCTCACAGTTATGAGAATTACTTATGTAAAACACTTCAAACATTATTTCACATGCAGTGTTTGACCAAGCTGAAGGCAGAGAGAACTTAGGAGAGAAGGAAAAGGAGAGAAATACAAAGACAAAATACTATGTGATTTCTAAGATGGCTGTGACTTTTGATTATCCCTTTACTGGTTCTTTCTTAACTTTTTTGAGTTAAGATAATTAGCATAAAAAGTTCTTTATGTCCCACACAGAAGCACATAAAGGGGAGAAATGTTACTTTTAATTGGTTATTAAGTATGCTTCATCCTTTGTTATTTATAATATGTTGTTTATATTGTATATTAAAATGCTGATTTCCTAAAACCTACATTGCTAAGGCATTTATGGTTATGGTTTACATTTTATACTTTATTGTTATTGACAGCAAATGATACTGTATTTACCAATTCTCTTTATTTTCCATTTCTTAGTATTGCCGCTAAGTTAACTTTGGCTGAACTAAATCAGGTACTTTACCGATGTGAATCAGAAGAACAAGAAGATGGTGGAGGGTGCTATAACATACCAAATTGGTCATCCCTTAAATATGCGGGTCTTCAAGGTAGGCAAGTATATGAATAGTTAAGCTATTGGGGATTTTTATGTTTAGGGTCATGTGTGGTGTCTTCTTTACAGAAATAAGAGTATGGGCTCAAATTAGGGCTCTACCCTCTGGAATTCTTTGTTGTTGTTTTTTAAAGATTTATTTATTTATGCATATAAGAACTGGGGTACAGGCCAGAGTTGCGGGAGGTGGGAGGATTCACCAGAGACAGAGTGGGGAGCAGAACAGGCAGATGGACTGAAATATACTGCTGAGGGGAGGAGCGGGCACTGCAGGAGAGGTCTGCTGCGCCACGTGGATCACCCTCCCTGGCAGGTGGCAGGGATCAAACTCGTGCTGCAGTGGCTGTGGTTTGCTTCATAGTGCGTTGCTTAACCACTGTGCCACCAGGCAGGGCCTGGAATCCTTTCTTTAAGAAAAGGAAAGGATATGGATTTAAGATACCATTGGGTTCTGGGAAGGAAGGCAGACATTTCCAACAGGCAGATGCTGGGGATAGATAGGAAAAGAGTCCTGGCCTGGCGTTTCCCTCAACCCACAATTTTCTCGGCAGGGGAAGTGTGAAGGCCCAAGGGAGAGGAGCAGCAGGGAGAAGGGGCTTTTTGATTAACCTCTGGCAAGTGATCTAATCTCCTGTGCCCCAATATGCCTCTATAAAATGTGAATAATATTTTCATAAAATAAGAAATTAGTTTCATAAAATTAGACATAATGTCTTGTTTGTAGAAATTTTAAAAAATTAAATAGATAATTCTCTGGGTCCTCAAATGGGACTTAGTTGTAAGCATAATTTATCTTCTCACAAATTTTTTTCATTTTTATCTTTGTTTTAGCCACAGAGAGAATTTATAGGAAAATATTATGTGAAGTTATGAGGTACAGAAACTTAATATTTAACTGTCAGTTTAATCATTGCACTTGGCAGTATTTTCTTATAATTTAAGAAATTTGGTTTATCACACTTGTATTCCTGATTTTCATATAATTTACCACATATTTGCCTCCTTTTCAATTCCATCTTCGTTTTTTAAGGGCCAATTCTCTTCTTACATCTTCCACAAAGTCTTCATTAACTCTTATTTTTCAGAGTAATTTAATTGTTTTCCAGATACCCATTGCATTTATATACTATACCATATACTGAGCCTTTGAAGTTTATTACCTTACTTAGCAATTAGGATAGTATTTTTTTAATGAATCTTTGTTATGGTTAAAAAAAATGACTTTAGAACCAGACTCCCAGGGTTACACTGACAAACTAAACTGAGATTAACTAAACTAAGCCTCTCAATGGTTCAGTTTTCTCATCTGTAAAATAAAGAATAATAGTATCAACCATGAGGGGTTATAAATAGGTTTAAAAGAGTTAAGACAACCTGAAGATAATGCCTGTTAATAATGAGTACTCTTTTTTAGCTCCACTAACAACCTTGAGAAAAATGTTTGCCTTTGGTGAGGTGGTGGGGAGCTTCTTTTTTACTTTTCATACCCTTACAGAACCAAGCACAAAAGTTCTTAGTAAGTTTTTTCAAGCTTTTTATTACTATGACATTCTATTTTTTTCTAAAACATTCTCATTTTCAACACAAAGTAGTTTGTTCCATGGGTAATAAATGTATGTTACCAGTCTTCAGCAAAAGATGTTCCATTTTCATTCTTGAGTTGTTGAACTACTTTTGCTTGACTGAAAAGACGTTGTTTTGTGAACTTCTTTTTTGTCCTTTATCTGTCTTGAGTGTCTATTTCCTTATTAATTCTCTCTACCTTCTCGTGGTATGCCTTTAGTCATGCCTTCTAAGTATAATTGCCCTTTCCTAATTGATTTCTTATATTATGCAAATCCCTTTTCCTTCTGACAGTTTGATATTTCCAGCAGCCCATAGAATATTTCCAGCAGGCTCTTAGTAGCCTCACATTAAATCAGATTTAACCACTTCATTGACATTTCTCTCCCCTGAACAAAATTCTCCTTTTCTCTTCTTATTATAATATATATTCAGCCATACTGGAATCTAGAAATCCATTTTTTGACTTTCCTTTTATGGTCAATATTTAATTAGAAATCTTGACTTGTGGATTTTTTTCCCTATATTCTCCTTGGTATAACTTGCCTTCTAATCTCCACATTTATCACCCAATACTATAACTAAATCCTGTCTACAACACCAACAAGCCAGTTTCTAACCTCTGATTCTCTCTTCCACAAATCATTCCATCCCGAAATAGTCATCATCAGATACCTTTTCTAAAACAGTGCTCCATCATATTATTCCATTATTCAGCAGCAGAACTAGTGTTTATTGAGTAATATTTGCCTTCCCTAAAAATGCTAGGGCTTGGGCCTCCCTGGTGGCGCAGTGGGTTAAGCAACGCACTATGAAGCAAACCGCAACCACTGCAGCACGAGTTCAATCCCTGCTGCCGGCCAGGGAGGGGACCCACATGGTGCAGCAGACCTCTCCTGCTGTGCCCGCTGCTCCCCTCAGCAGTGTACTTAAAAAAATAAATAAATAAATAAATAAATGCTAGGGCTTGTAGAACATTATTTTATGCTGTCTTGGTTTCTGTGACTTCTTAAATATTTTAAAAGCTCTGTTTACCAAAGAAGATTAATAATCCCTTGAGGGAAAGAACTTTTTTTATTAAATCAATATATATTTTGTTAACTTTCAAAACATGCTATACACAGGGTGGCACAGGGGCTTAAGTCACAGCACAGTGAAGCTATCCACAGCCACTGCCTCGAGTTCGATCCCCAGCCATGGAGGGGACTGCTCCCCTCAGCATTGTATTTCAGTCAGTCTGCCTGTCTCTGGTGACTCCTCTCATGCCCTGCACCTCTGGCCTGTACCCCAGCTCTTGTATGCATAAATGAATAAAATCTTTAAAATATATGTATATATACATAGTAAAATTAATTAAGTTCTAACTAAACAAAGGTGAAAATTAGCAGACTCCGCTATATATAGGAATTATAACACTTCTGTTTGAGTGTTACTTGAGGATATGCTATTATTCGTCATTTTGATACTTTATTTTATTCCAAGTATCTGCTGTTGCAGTTCTGATTTTTTCCAAAGCCTTTACTATTATTATCACCAGGGGTGCTCTTTCTTGCTCTGAAACCACTTTTATCATTCTGTGGAACTCTTGTCTGAATTTTAATGATTCCACCACTTTTCAGCAGGAAAAGACATACCAGTTTCCTTCTATCAGGTGATTTAGGGCAGGGAAAACATGCCTTTTTTTTTTTATTATAATAACATTAAAATCCAAAAGAGTAAGACTGTAGCTTCTGTCACAGTAATTCCTTTCCTGTCTTTATATCTAGGCTCAATCCAGCACCATACTTATTTCCAACCATGGAACGTGCTGCTGTAGATTATACAAAATTTGTGTCTACCTTCATCATTAGAAATACACAGTCACTCAGGCTATGCAGACAAATTGCTTCTGTCAATAATCCAAGATATTTCTCTCATTTTCCAGGATTGATGTCTGTATTGGCAGAAATAAGGCCAAAGAATGACTTGGGGCATCCCTTTTGTGATAATTTGAGATCTGGAGATTGGATGATTGACTATGTCAGTAGCCGGCTTATTGCAAGATCGGGAAGTGTCACTGAAGTAAGCAATGCTATATTCTATCCAAAATGAAAAAACAGCACAAAAAGACTTTTGCTATATGATATGTAGTATTTACACTGTTTTCTAGACTGAAATATTTTCCTCCCTTCTTCATCTTTCAGTTCTAATCTGGTTGATAGAGTACTAGATAGTAGAGTTGCATGTTTGGATTTACCTCTTAAAATACACCTAGCCTGTAAACACACCAAATTAACTTTTAAAATTATTTTCATAACAGGTTGGTAAATGGTTGCAGGCTATGTTCTTCTACCTGAAGCAGATCCCACGTTACCTTATACCATGTTACTTCGATGCTATATTAATTGGTGCATACACCACTCTTCTGGATATAGCATGGAAGCAGATGTCAAGGTATATCCAACAAAGCTTGAGTAAATAGGCATGTTTATGCAGAAACCAGAGTCAGTTTATACCCTATTAAAATAAAAAACAGGAAGAATTCTCATAGATTCATAAAGCATAAAAGGTTTGTAAGTGAATAGTAAATTTATTAGCATTTTTTAACCTAGAGCATACCATAAAAAAGCTTAGATATAAAATTTGGTCTGTTAACCTAAAAATACATGTGGGTGAAAAAATGTAATTGTTGTCTATTATTTGTTTTGGTTTATTCATTCCCATAAGTTAATGGATATAATTATTAGAATATATTCATATATACATACAGTTCTTTTTCTAATTTTTCATTCAGAAAAAATTCTATATAATAAATGAGATTTGCCATTAAAGAAATATTTTACTAAAATGAAACCACATATCAAAATGTACCAGTGAAGAATCACAAAATGATTTGAATATAATTTTAGAAAGATAAAATCAGGCCATGGGTTAAAACCCATTAGAGCATTGGGTGAAATGAATGCAGCTCTGAAATTTAAATAAATTGAAATATTTTTCAGCTACAGTTAGACATTTGTGTATAGAGATTATATGGAGGAAAAAATAGCACTGCTAAAAATTTTTTAATCAGTTAGTATAAAAATATCAGTTATACAATAATACAGTCTAGAGATCTGCTGTACAACATCATACCTATAGCAGTATTTTATACAATAAGGCATTAATAATATTTAATACTATAAAAATAACAAATATTATGTACTTAAAATCTGATAAGAGACTAGATCTCAAGTATTTTTACTACAATAGACAAAATTCTTTGAAATACTAAAATATTTAGTATTTCTACAAATAATATTTTAAGCTCTGCTACTTTTATTACAGCTTTGTTCAGAATGGTTCTACTTTTGTGAAACACCTTGCACTGGGTTCAGTCCAGATGTGTGGAGCAGGAAAATTCCCTTCTCTGCCACTTCTTTCACCTTCACTTATGGATGTGCCATATAGGCTAAACGTGGTCTCAAAAGAAAAGGAGCAATGTTGTGTGTCTATAGCTGCAGGTAAGAAGTTATGTACAATGTTAAGGTGTATACAGCAGCTTTATTCAAAGAGAAAAAGTTAGGGGAAATGATTTATTAAAAAACAGGAGCAATGATGTTATCCAAGATTTTAATATTACTGCTTTGTAAAATTTCATGGATATTCAAATGTAAAAATAATAACCTTCCTTACTAGTTAATTATCACTGTGTATGAGGCATTTACTTATGTGCTTCTTTATTGTTACTGGTTAATCCTTTTCTTCTGCATGTTTCTGTTTCTTCCAACTCATGTTCTCATATTAGATTTTTTTTTTAATTGAGGTAATGTTGGTTTTCAACATTGTATATGTTTTAGGGGTAAAGGTTCATATCGCTTCAAAAACACATTACCACATAACACCCACCACCAATAATCCTCCACTGCAGTCCATTAAGCTCCCAGCCCCCTTTCTTGCTATCTCTGCTCTCTCCACTCCAGGAACTTCAGTTCTGCTGTGAAATTCCAAGGGTATTTTTGGTTTGGTTTTGTCATTCCTTTGCTCTGTTTCTTTATATACCACATTTAAGTGAATTCATCCAGTATTTCTTTTTCTCCTGATTTATTGAGGAAATTCCCTCCAGTTCATCCATATTGTTACAAATGGCAAGAAATCATATTATTTTTATAGCTGAGTAGTATCCATTGTGTATGTATACTGTATCTTCTTTTTCCATTCTACTATTGGACACTTAGGGTTTTGGTTTTTTTCCATTTTGGCTATTATAAATATCGCTGCAATGAACATAAGAGTACATATATCCCTTCAACTTAGTGTTTTTATATTCTTTAGAGAGATATCTAGAAGTAGAATTGCTGGATCACTTGGTAGATCTATTTTTAAGATTTTGAGAAGCTTTCCACACTGTTTTCCATGGTGATTCTATCAGTCTATATTCCCACCAAAGGTGTTCCTTTTCTCCATATCCTCAACAATTGCTATTTTGGGCCTTTTTGATATGGACCATTTTTTTTTATATGGACCATTCTTAACAGTTGTGAGGTGATATCCCATTGTGATCTTGATTTTGCATTTCCCTTATGATAAGTGAACATTTTTTTCGTGTACCTGTTGGCCACTGTGTGTCTTTGGAGAAGATACTATTTAATTCTGCCCATTTTTGATTGGATTATTTGTTTTCTTGTTGGGCTGTATGAATTCTTTGTAGATCTTGGACATTAGCTCCTTGTTGGATGCACATACTGTATTTTTAATTATATCTTTTTCACTACCCTAACTTCATTATGTTATCCTTCTTTCCCAATTTTAAAAAATTTTCCCAGCCAATCGATCATGTAAAGGTCCTCTACAAGTTCCAAAATGCAAAACAAATGTTAAACAAATGTTTATTATAAGTCTAATTATAGTCAAATGCTTTCAGCTATATTTATTGGCATCCTTTCCTGCAAGTACATTTAAAATCTCAGTCAAGTTAACAAATCTAAATAAGTAAAATAGGCAAAATGACAGATTTTTGTTTTCTTTTTAATAAATCTGAAACTATTTCTAGGAAGTACTTAATATTTGAGGCCATTGAAATTTAGAACTTTCCAAGCTAAAGCAAAAATAATTAAATTGCATAATTATAGTAATAGTTTTGTCTGTCTGATTTCCTCTGTAACCCTTACATTTGCATCACTCAGACAAAAAAGCAAAAAGAACAGGGACCAACAACTGGAAAAGACATTAACTTTTCATATAGAGTGATGAAATAAACCACTCAATATTTTAATTATATAATTGTATTGTAGATTTTCATTCAACTATTTGCTCTTATTCTAGTACTTATGTTTTCCCTATGAATCCGTGCAGATGCTTTTAAACCCAAACGGTGCCTCTGTGGGGAAAAAAAGCTGATATGCAGAATTTCATTTTAAGTCCTACTGTTTGGGATCCTACTGCATAAAATAGAAATTTCAGCATTTTTTTATTTTACACTGCTATTGTTAAGCCTTCCCAAAATAGGTATATTTATACATTGATATCATAAGTGATAACCTGTGTGAGTTATGATATCTGGTATACTCATACATCATATATAGTATAATGCAAAATTGGAAATTAAAAATGTTAAGTTAATAAATATAAATAAAATTTAAGGTAGTTGCTGTTAGCATTTTAAGGGAGTCTTTACTAACTTGTTTTACTAGTTTTTCTATACTAACAAAATAAGGAGCTATATACAGATTTGGAGATAGGCTTTTTGGAAGTTGTTTCATTTTTTAAAATATTTGCTTTTTAAAAAAGTTTTATTTACTTATTGTGCATAAAAGCTGGGGTGTAGGCCAGAGTTATGGGAGGTGAGACTATTCACTAGAGACAGACTGGAGAGCAGAACAATGAAATACACTGCTGAGGGGAGCAGCTGGTGAGACAGGAGAGGTCTGCTGTGCCATGTAGGTCACCTCCCTGGCCAGGGATCAAACTGTAATAGAGCTGAGACTTAATCCCTAGGCCACCAGGGTGTCCGCTGAAAGTTATATTAAGATGAATACTAAGGCCAAATACACCTTCCCTTGGTGGAAGTTGTGCCAAAAAAATAAAGTTACTTAATCTCTTTTGGGTCACAAATTCAAGAATCTAATAAGAATATGGTGACTTACTCCACAAAAGTTGACATAAGAATGGACACATTTTGCACATAATTTCAGAGAGTTACTGGCTCCATGCATTCCATCTTTGTCCCTCAGGTTTAGAGCAACTAGTCTATAGTAATGGAGTTCATAGGTTTGTTTATATTGTTAAGATTAATGTATTTTATGTTATGTTTTCTGTTAGGCTTACCTCATTTTTCTTCTGGTCTTTTCCGCTGCTGGGGAAGAGATACTTTTATTGCCCTTAGAGGTATACTGCTGATTACTGGACGCTATTTAGAGGCCAGGTAGGAAATTGTAAAAAGTTGCAATGCAAGTTTATGTCTGAATGATTTTCATGTTTTTTTCAACCTTCCTTCTTATGCATCTATTCTCGTCTATATTGGGGCAGTATGTCTTTCTTGGGTGTTTTGTTTTTAACATGTTATTTAATAAGATCATAGAATTTCAATTGAAATTAAAAATAACTGGTGACTAAGTTCTAGCACCTCACATTACAGGTCTTCAGCATTTGCTAATTTATTTTAATGAAACTGAAAAAAGTGCATGAACATATTACTGATATCACTCCTAAGTAATTACATTTCTATGCTTGAATTAAGTGTGAGAACTCAGATGAACTTTTAGACAAAATTTGAAAGCTTGCTTCTTTTTATCCTATAATAAAGGCATTGCTGGCTCTTTGACTAAGTGATGTAGAAAAAATTATATGTCAAGTTTTCCACTATCTGTTGTCCTTATAGCTTCCGGTTTTATATTTCTAGACTTAAAATTGTCTTATTTTATGTCACAACAATATGAATTAATTTAATATTGGTAGAAAAGAAAAGTTCTACAGTAGTGGCACTCAGACTGTGCTCCACAAATCAGCAGTGTTAGAAATGCAAGTTCTTGGTCCCTATCCCAGACTTGTTAAATGCAAGCATGTGGGTGGGGACGGCAGTTGGCAGGCAGAGATCTGTTTTTATAGAGGCTCTAGATGATTTTCAGAGGCCTGAGACTAAAAGCATTGTGTGGGGTCCCCAGCCCTCCTTATTATCAAGCTTATTGTTGTGGAGACCAGGGTTCCTGTTCAGCAAGCTTTATAAAAATGTAATGCAGTGGGGGGCAGGGAGTGGAGGTGTGTGGTGTGATGTGTGTCTCTCACCAGGACAAAAGTCCTGGTATGAGGAACATACTGGGAAACCAGTATCTGCTAAAAACAGCAGGCAGACATTATGGCCAGATTAGCAAGATCAGCTAAATGCCTTACTTGTAAAGACTAGCAGAAAGTTAGGTAAAAATAGGGACTAGAGATAGTGTGTTTTGATGAGCTGGAACTGTGGCACCCCGTCAAGCAGTAGCCCCTGGTCAAGTTAAAAATTCCTGGTAACTAACATGTACTGTACTCTCTCCTGCTACATGAATATAATAAGACCTTTTCTCACTCACTTAAGTTACAGTTATAGGACTTGAGAAATTTGGGAGCCTCTTTACTTCTTCCACCAGATAGCTCTCACTGACTGTGCTTAAAAACTAGAAAATGGGGCCTCCCTATTGGTACAGGGGGTTAAGTCACAGCACTGTGAAGCTGTTTGCAACCACTGCAGCACGAGTTCAATCCCAGGCCAGGGAAGTGACCCACATGGCACAGCAGGCCTCTCCTGTCTTGCCCACTACTCCCCTCAACAATGTATTTCATTCAGTCTGCCTGCTCTGTTCCCCACTCTGTATTTCACCCCCCACACCTCTGGCCTGTCCCCAGTTCTTGTATGTATAAATAAATAAATCTTTTTAAAAAAAGAACAAAAAAGCTAGAAAATGGAACATGAAGGTTCAGCATAGTAGGGTGATTAAGATCTTGGGTTTGGATCAGACTGCCAGGTTCTAATCCTGGTTCCAAACTACCAACTGACAAATTACTTCTTTGTGCTCTCTGTAAATAGGACTTATCTGATAGGGTTTTTATGAGGATGAAATGAGCTAATACAGTTAGTGTCTAAAATAGTGTTTGTCATATAGTAAATATTCTGTAGATATCATTTTTTTATCATCCTTATTTTCATTGTTACCTGAGCCCCAGTTATTACTTCTATGTACAATCAAAAATGCTGCTTTCTAATTTTACATATGACTCTCTAGATTAGGAGTCAGCGAATTGTGCCCCATCATATATTTTGTATAACCAGTGAGCAATGGATGATTTTTTTATAATTTTTTAAAGATTTGTTTATTTATGCATACAAGAATTGGGGTACAGGCCAGAAGCGTAGGGAGTAAGAGGATTCACCAGAGACAAAGCAGGAAACAGAACAGGCAGATCGACTGAAACATACTGCTGAGGAGAACATCAGGAGAGGCAGGAGAGGTCTGCTGTGCCATGTAGGACCCCTCCCTGGCTGGTGGCTGGGGATCGAACTTGTGCTGCAGTAGCTGCAGTTTGCACTGTGCTTAACCCATTGTGCCACCAGGGAGGCCCCAGCAATGAATGATTTTTAACTTATTAATGTCACTTAAAAAAGAAGATGAGGGCCTCCCTGGTGGCGCAGTGGGTTAAGCAACACACTATGAAGCAAACCACAGCCACTGCAGCACGAGTTCAATCCCTGCTGCCGACCAGGAAGGGGACCCACATGGCACAGCAGACCTCTACTGCCTCGCCCACTGCTCCCCTCAGCAGTATATTTAGGTCAGTCTGCCTGTTCTGCTCCCCACTCTGTCTCTGGTGAATCCTCTCACCTCCCTGGACTCTGGCCTGTACCCTAGTTCTTGTATGCATAAATAAATCTTTAAAAAAAAAAAGATGAGTACATGACTGAAATCTGAGTACACGTCTAAAAGACCTAAAATCTTCATGCTCTGACCCTTCATAGAAAAAGTTTACCTACCCCTGACCTAGATGATGCCTGCAGGATAATGTAGTGCTAGGGTAGTGCTGGCCATTTTTAATTGTAAACTTGTAAATTTTGATGACTTTTCACAAACAAAATTTATTACTTGCTTTTAGTCCTACGTAGGTATTTGTGAGGCAACTTTTCACATAGTAATTCTGAGATACAGTGTTCTTCATCTTGAAACTGCCATCTTCCAAACCCTCCAAGTCCTCTCCAATCAATTGACAGAGATGAAGCCCGGAGAAAACACACCTGTTTTCCATGCACTTAACATACATCAGTTCCATTCACATTCTTTTGCCTAGAATGCAGTCATCTGGCCACAAACAAATGTAAAATAGGCTAGAAAAATGTAGGAAAGTTGGGCCCTCCCTAATGGTGCAATGGGTTAAGCAGCACACTATGAAATGAAGCAAAGTGCAGCCACTGAAGCATGAGTTCGATCCTTGCCACCAATGAGGCAGCAGACCCATGTGGCGCGGCAGACCTCTCCTGCCTTGCCCACTGCTCCCCTCAGCAGTGTGTTTCGGTCCATCTGCCTGTTCTGTTCCCCACTCTGTCTTCTCACCCCCCGCACTTCTGGCCTGTACCCCAGTTCTTGTGTGAATAAAGAAATAAATCTTTAAAAAAAAAAGTAGGATAGTCATTTTTGGTGAACACATGACTATCTCTAATATAAATAGTTCTTATTCCCTCTGTAGAGGTATTCATGAACTCAACTTTGAAGTGTATGACATTGTTCTGGATGGTTAAAACTGCTAACAGTCTGACCTTTTATTAATTTGAAGTGCTATTGTCCGTATTCATGCTTTCACAATGTGAATGATAAAGTTTCTTACTGCATTATTATTGAAGAAATAGGCCTTAAACTGAAGTATGGAGTAAGCATCTCTGTGTTTTAGCTAGACAGCACTAAGGCTTATACATCTTTAATGACTTTTTCAAGGTCATACAAATTGCAATACTAGGATTCAAACCTGTCTTGTTAGTTTCATGCTCTTTTTAGAATGCCATGCCATCTTACAAAGTTGTCATTTGATATATAATAATAGAATAAAAAGGTTAAGTATCTTCCACCAATTTTTAAAAATGAATTGCTATTCAAGGTCAGCTTTTACTTTTTTTACATGTCTACTTTGCTATTGGTACCTGCTATTCAAATTCATAGAGTTCATGTTTGTAGTTACTTAGGTTTTAAAATATCATTTTCAAAAGTAGATCACCAAGTTTGATCGCTAAGTTCACAGATGGAAAAACTATAGCAGAACAGTAAAATCACAGATTATTAGGGGAATAAAAAGGGCTATGATCAAGGATTCTGACTCAATTCGCTGCTTTTTCTATCATATGATCACTTTCTATAAGAAAATTTTCTTTAAAAATCAGGAGAGAAAATACATCTGAAATAACTGTCATCAAAAGTGACTTTTTGCTGTCATTTTTTCAAATGATTATTTTCCCATCAGTTGATCCACCTAATTCTCTTCTTTTAGGAATATTATTTTAGCATTTGCTGCAACCCTGAGACATGGTCTCATTCCTAATCTTCTGGGTGAAGGAACTTACGCCAGATACAACTGCCGAGATGCTGTGTGGTGGTGGCTGCAGTGTATTCAGGATTACTGTAAAATGGTTCCAAATGGTGTGGACATTCTAAAGTGCCCAGTTTCCAGAATGTATCCTACAGATGATTCTGTTCCCTTATCAGCTGGCACACTGGTAAAGATCATTTCTTAAAATAATTTATTCCTTAAAGTAATTTCTTCCTGAAAAACGTTTAGCTTCTAACATAAAAATACATGTAATTACAAATGCAAAGCTTAAGTATCAGTATTCTTCAAATATTAATATTGATAGTACCTGCTGGTATTATGAAAGATTGCAGAGATAAGACTTGTTCCTTGCCTAAAGAGCTTACAACATGGTAAAAGAAATGAAATGCACATTGTATGGTCATTGCAAAAAGATGTGTATGGGGAGAGCTATGTCTTTTTTTTTTTTTTTTAAAGATTTATTTATTTATGCATACAAGCACTGGGGTACAGGCCAGAGATATGGGGGGGGGTGAGAGGATTCACCACAGAAAGCGG
>JAGFMF010011828.1:5629973-5665425 GCA_019455555.1 Galemys pyrenaicus | reverse complement strand
GGGAGCAGCGGGCACAGCAGGAGAGGTCTGCTGCACCATGTGGGTCCCCTCCCTGGCCGGCAGCAGGGATTGAACTCGTGCTGCAGTGGCTGCGGTCTGGTTCATAGTGCGTTGCTTAACCCACTGCGCCACCAGGGAGGCCCAACACTGTTTTTTAGAAGCCATTCAGCTATTTGTCTAAAGCACCACATATTATGATTTTAACTTGCATTTCCATAATTAATGGGGTTGAGCACCCTATGCATGTGCTTATTTACCACCCATATCCCCTCTCTGATGAAATAACTGTTCTTGTTTTTGTCCTTTTTTAATGGGATTGCTGGTTTTTTGACTATTAAGGATTTTTGTGTGCATGGTAAAATGCACGTAACTTTTTACCATTTTATCATAAAGTGGATCATTGTAATCGTCTTTAAGTGAACAAATGGGTGGCTATAGGTATATTCAGAAGTGTTTTGGGGTCTCCCTGATGGCGCAAGGGGTTAAGTCACAGCTTTGAAGTTTCTGCAGCCACTGCAGCACAAATTCCATCCAGGCCAAAGAGGTGACCCACATGGCACAGCAGACCTCTCCTACCTTGCTCACTCTACCCCTCAGCAGTATATTTCAGCCAGTCTGCCTGTTCTGGTCCCCACTCTGTCTCTGGTGAATCCTCTCACCCCCCACACCTATAGCCTGTACCCCAGTCCTTATATGCATAAATAACTAAATGTTTAAAAAAAAAGATTTTGATGCTTGCATAGTTCAACCCAAAACAGATGGTAACACTGACAGTTTTTAGTTTTGAATATATTACTGATGATATTGTAAATGTAAATTTAGTATTTTTAAGACAGTTTAGATTTATATATCCAAACATATTTTATGATATAAAACACTCATATGTTATTGTTTATGAAATAGAATAAATTATACAAAAATTCATATCACATATTGATGTTGGTCATAATATTGCTAGTAATCACAAAAAAGAATGAAACCACTCATGTTTAACAGATGTTTACATTAACTTGAATGAATTTTGTAATCCCTACAAATTGTAATTTTAGAAACAATAAAGTACTACATAGGGGCCTCCCCTGGTGGCGCAGTGGGTTAAGCAACGCACTACGAAGCAAATCGCAGCCACTGCAGCACGAGTTCGATCCCTGCTGCTGGCCGGGGGGGGACCCACATGGTGTGGCAGACCTCTCCTGCTGTGCCCGCTGCTCCCCTCAGCAGTGTACTTCTGTTGACCTGCCTGTTCTGCTCCCCGCTCTCTGTGGTGAATCCTCTCACCCCCCCACACCTCTGGCCTGTGCCCCAGTGCTTGTATGCATAAATAAATAAATCTTTTTTAAAAAAAAAAGTACTACATAGATGTCAAATCTAATACATGAGAAATAATTGGATTTGAAATATTTATGAAAATTTTACTATTATGTGAAAAGACTAAAGTAATCTATAAATGTAATAGTTTCATTAAGGTAATAGGGTAATGGACTCTTTTTTTTTGTTCTGCTCATAAACATTAATAAAAAATCTAAATTACTTGTATGGTCTAAATTATATTTTCAATGATAACTCAAACTCTCTTTAGTTTATTGTTTGTAGTGGTGATATACAAATTTTATACCCACTTGAACTGATATGAATCAGTTGTACTTATTTGACCCTATACAGAGAGGAATAAATAGAATAGATTTTATATTTAATGGACATTCTTGTGAGGTCTTCTTAGTTTTTCATTTTAATTATAAAATATTTCGACTTATAAAAAATTGCTCCTTCATAACCTAGAACTGAAATTAAACAGATGTTTAACATTTAATCATATTTTCTTCATATATTTCTCTTTTGTTTTGAAAAGAAATAAGCCATGACAGACATAATAATAGTAATCAGTATTAGTAATGAAACTGATGTTTCATCTCTGTTTCCTTTCCCCGTCTCTAGAATTGACTATCCTATAGTCAGGCTTTACTGTTTCCATATGTTTTTGTTGTTTTATATCTTTGTGTGTTTACATTGCATATATATCATATAATATGTACTTAGTATATAATATATATTCAGATTATTGTGTTATCATAATATATGTACCTTATATAATCATTTATGTTTTTGAATTTTATACAAATATAGTAAACATAGCCATATAAACATACATAGTTAAATATATTATAACTATTTTAAACTTTTACAGAAAAGGTATCTTATGCATATCACTTCAGAACTAGTTTACTTGTATTTTTCCATGGGAATATATCCATTTTGAATCATCCAGTTCACTAATTTTAAATGGGATAGAGTGTTTTCCATTGTGTGAATAAACCAGTGTTTGTCTATTCTGCTATTCAGCATCTATTTATTTTCTTGCTGTATACAAGTGGTGTTGCAATGAGTGTTCTTATACATACCTCCGTAGGCATATAGACAAGGATTTCTCTAGGGAATATACCTAGAAATGAAATTACTGTGTGATAGGATATGCACATCTTCAGCTTTTACAGTATTACCAAATTACTCTGTTGAACAGTTATCCTAGTTTATCATATTTAAATTTTATAAATGTTCCATTTTGTATTTCTAGGTTTTAATATAACTGCAGGTGTTGATGAAGTAACAGGCTTTGTTTATGGAGGAAATCGTTTTAACTGTGGCACATGGATGGATAAAATGGGAGAAAGTGACAAAGCTAGAAATAGAGGAATCCCAGCCACTCCAAGGTAGTGTTTATAGTTCTTATATAATTAAACCTTTTTTAAAATATCTATGTACTTGTGGAATCATGTATTCTGTGCGCCAAAATCTTTCTCCCTTAAAAAAAAGGAAAAATCATGTCTTTCTATGATTTCAAATGCTTAGAACAGTATCAAGTCTTCCAGAATCTATTTTCTTACTCTAAGTTTATTTCAGTCAATTATCAAAAAAATGAATTAATGTAACTGTTTTTAAATGCTCTAGAGTCTTTTAAAACCTGTTTATTTTGATGTATTACTAGATTTTGTAATTCCCTACTTCCCTTTCATTTTCCTTAAAAATGAGCTTTCAAATTATTATGTTCATCTTCTCTAACTTTCTCCAGTGCTGCGTTCTATGTTTATCTTCTCTCTGGTACTTTGTCTCAGTAGTGTCTGATTCCTTATTCCTACCTTTTTTCCAGCTTCCCACTTCCTTTACTCCATGTTCCCCCATTCTATTTATAGGATTTTTTTTTAAATGTTAATAAACAGTAGCAAAAGAGTGAAAGGTTTCTTGTGGAATACACATTACTATAAAGTGAAGGGGTTGTTTTGTAGATAGATGTCTCTATAATACAAGTTTTATACTTCATCAAAATTGTTTATTCAGTGCTTACTTAGCTTACTACAGTAATTGATGGCTCAACTCAGAACATAAAATTTATTTGTAATTTTAGAGATGGGTCTGCTGTGGAAATTGTGGGCTTAAGTAAATCTGCCATTCGTTGGTTGCTGGAATTATCTCAAAAAAATATTTTCCCTTATCGTGAAATCACAATAAAAAGACATGGTAAGTTATTCATTTTATTTACAGAGAAATTTCAAATGTGTTATCTATATTACTAGTCTCTGTAAATCATCATTTTTTTCCCCCACCTCTTCCCCTACCATGTAACCAACATTTGACTCAATGAATTGATATTAGAAAACCTTCAAAATTAAGAGGAAAGAAAGAACATAATTTCCTAGCATGAAAATTAAAACAGACCTGGTTACTGACTACATTTTTATAGCAACTTTGAGCTGAGATATGAAAAACATAGTTACTGATTTGTTGTACTTCCTTTTCCTCAGTATGACTATGAGCAAATTGCATTCTTACTGAAAAATTGAAATTTTTTTACAACAGTGCAATCCAATAAATACATAATGTAATACAGACATAATTTTAAGCTTTCCTGTACACACATTTTAAAAAGTAACAAATTAATAATAATAATTTATTTTTAAGACAATATATGCTAGGGCCTCCCTGGTGGAGCAGTGGGTTAAGCAGCGCACTATGAAGCAAACCGCAGCCACTGCAGCACGAGTTCGATCCCTGCTGCTACCCAGGGAGGGGACCCACATGGCAAGGCAGACCTCTCCTGCCTCTCCCGCTGCTCCCCTCAGCAGTGTGCTTCTGTTGATCTGCCTGTTCTGCTCCCCGCTCTCTGTGGTGAATCCTCTCACCCCCCACACCTCTGGCCTGTACCCCAGTACTTGTATGAATAAATAAATAAATCTTTAAAAACAAAAAGACAATATATGCTAAATATTATTTCAACATGTGGTCAATATGAAAATATTATGAACTAATTTACACTTTTTTTGGTAGGGGGTACTAAATCTTTGAAATGCAGTGTATGTTATACACATTTCAGTTTAGACCACGCATATTTTAAGTGCTCAAATGAGATAATTTTACCCAGAGTGATACAAAGATAAATGACAGTTATTTTGCTAGAGTGTAATCCTTTCAGTAAAATAATGAATGACAGTTTTTAGTTTGAGACTCATTCTTCATAAGACCCTGAAACTTTCAAAAAGTGAATAATTTATAATGCCTAAGTATTTATCTTTGGCTATAACTACATGTATGTGGGTTCGTTTGTTTGTTGAATACTTAAGCAAGTTTTTTATTATGTTACAGGAAAGGTTGTAACAGTCTCATATGATGAGTGGAACAGAAGAATACAAGAAAACTTTGAAAAGTTATTTTATGTGTCAGAAGACCCTTCTGATGTTAATGAAAAGCATCCTAATCTGGTCCACAAGCGTGGCATATACAAAGATAGTTATGGAGCTTCAAGTCCTTGGTGTGACTACCAACTCAGACCTAATTTTACGATAGCAATGGTTGTAGTAAGTGATTTGTTGTTTTCAAACTTCAACGACTTTGCAATAGGGTTTATCAAGTTCTTTATTCCCATTGTTTTCAAATTAGCTTAATTAGTACGTTGTACCTGAAAGCGTCTGTATTCCAGGACCTCCTTGGTGGCACAGAGGTTAAAGTCTAGCACTATCAAGCTGCCACCAGCCACTGCAGCATGAATTCAATCCCCAGCCAGGGAGCTGACCCACGTGGCACAACAGACCTCTCCTGTCTCCCCAGCTGTTCCCCACAGCAGTGTATGTCTGTAAGTCCACCTGGTCTGCTCCCCACTCTGTCCCTGGTGAATCCTCTCACACACACCTTGAGCGTCAAACCACCCTCCCCTCACTGCACCTCAGGCGTGGACCACAGTTCCTTCATGCATAAATAAGTGAAAAATAAATCTTAAAAAAAAAGAAAAGAAAGCATCTGTATTCCAGCATACCTTTGCCTCGGCACACTAACTATAAAACGCTGGGCTATTAAACTAATGTGAATATATTTACTTAACTTACTTTACGTTTTCATTGTTTTGGTGTAATTGTTTCTATATAGCCAAGAATTCTAGTCTTTCCTTTTTTTTTTTTTAAAGATTTATTTATTTATGCATACAAGAGCTGGGGTACAGGCCAGAGGTGTGGGGGGGGTGAGAGGATTCACCACAGAGAGTGGGGAGCAGAACAGGCAGATCAACTGAAGTACACTGCTGAGGGAAGCAGTGGGCACAGAAGGAGAGGTCTGCTGCACCATGTGGGTCCCCTCCCTGGCCGGCAACAGGGATCGAACTCGTGCTGCAGTGGCTGCGGTTTGCTTCATAGTGTGTTACTTAACCCACTGCGCCACCAGGGAGGCCCTCTAGTCTTTCCTAATCTAAAAATAATTTCTAGTCTAAAAAAATTTCTGGTCTAGAAATTCTAATCTAGAAAAAAAAGTCTAGTTTATAAATAAACTACAAGTATAATAAAATAAGGTCAAAGAGAGTACTAAATATAGTACATTTAATTATTAGTAGAATTAAAATTGCAAAACTATAAGATTTTATTGTAATGCAGATTCTTGGTCACCATTACTTTTTTCTTTCTTACTCTATATCATAAGTAAATTTATTCATGCTGTTGAAGCAAAAGTCCTCCAATATTTTATTACTATCCCAGAAGCAAAAAATAGGTAATAGATGTATATGAAGGAAGCTAGTATAAATCCTATAAAGAGTGAATTAAATGGTTTTGAGTGTGTTTTTCTTTGTATCTGTGGCAGCTTCCTTTTGGAAGTACACTTTCTTGAAATGGCATAAGGAAATCTTCACCTCTAAAAAGCTTTCCTAACTTACAATGCTAGGAACAGTGCTTCCAGGTAACCTCCAAGTAATCCAAAATTAGATCTGGTTAGGTGTCTGCACTCAAATTCTAGCCCATTCTGTATTTTTAAATAGTCTTCATTCTTCCCAACTTTATATTGAATAGTTTATGTTCCAGTATGGGTAAACCTCATTCTTCTAGAACCTTAAAAAGTTTGTATATTTGTTTTTGACATTCATTAGGCCCCTGAGCTCTTTACTGCAGAAAAAGCATGGAAAGCTTTGGAGATTGCAGAAAAAAAGTTACTTGGTCCCCTTGGCATGAAAACTTTGGATCCAGAGTAAGTTGCAATATAAACATGTAAAATGTTGACCCTCTCTCTCTATTTCTTTATGTATATGTGTATATATATATGTATATGTAATGTCTAATCTCTTTTTAACCTAAATTTCAATCATTTTGCAGTGATATGGTTTACTGTGGAATTTATGACAATGCCTTAGACAATGACAACTACAATCTTGCTAAAGGTTTCAATTATCACCAAGGACCTGTAAGAATTTCATTTCTCTGTTTTCAGCTAAAGTTACTTTTCAAATAATTTTAAATATTTCCAACTTTTATTCACTAAATTATCTTTTTTAGGAATGGCTGTGGCCCATTGGGTATTTTCTTCGAGCAAAATTATATTTTTCCAAATTGATGGGTCCAGAGGCTAATGCAAAGACCATGTTGTTGGTTAAAAATGTTCTTTCCCGACATTATGTTCATCTTGAGAGGTAAGTTTTAAGGGACATGTGATATTCATAAGCAGTATGTCAATTTATTAGACTTTAAGTAAATGATATTTCCTTAAAATTAATTTCTGTATACTCTGTATATCCCAATAAAATGTGAATGCTTTACTCTTTAACAAAATTTCTATGAAGCAAACCACAGCCACTGCAGCATGAGTTCGATCCCTGCTGCCGGCCAGGGAGGAGACCCACATGGTGAGGCAGACTGCTCCTGCCATGCCCACTGCTCCCCTCAGCCTGCTCTGATCCCCACTCTCTCTCTGGTGGATCCTCTCACCAGCCCCCCACACACACACTTCTGGCCTGTACCCCAGTGCTTATATGCATAAATAAATTTAAAAAAAAGAAAACAAACAAAAATTTCTATGATGTAATTTCATCTCCCTTTAATTATTTTAGGTTGTCATTTATTTTAATTTAAAAACTTGGTATTGCATGATTATATATGTGGAATAGTCCTTGAGCTTTAAAATATAATTGATATATTTGGATAGTTTTAGCAGTGATCTAAGCTACAGAAATTTATTATCACACAGTTCCGGAAGCCAGGATTCTGAAAGTATTTTCAACAGAGTAAAAAATATATATATATATATATATATATATATATCAAAATTTATCTGATACCGCTAATTTAGCACTTACTAGGAAATTCATAGCACTAAGCACCTAGATAAGAAAAGAAGAAATGCCTGTAAGTCAGTGATCTCAGCAGCCACCTTAGGAACTACAAAGGGATAAATACAGTAAATCAAAAATAAGCAGAAGAGAGTAATAAGGATCTGAGGGATCCTGTTCTTTGTTGCCTGCAATTCAATGTCTTAAAAATTACTGCTCCTTCTGAAGGTATATGGAAAGGATTCCAGCCCTCTTCCCAACTTCTGGTAGTTCTGTGACTGTGACCAGCAGCATAATCCCAATTTCCCCTTGGCTTTTTCCCACACACACATGTCTCTGTCCAGATTTCCTCATTCCATAAGGTCACCTATCATAATGGATTAGAGGCCCACCCTATTCCCATTATGACTTCACCTTAACAAATTATACTGCAACTGCCCTCTATCCAAGCTCTATCTGAATAGCTTCACATTCTTAGGTATTGAGAGTTAGAACTTTCATATTTGAATTATGAGGGGGACATAATTCAACTCTACAGATACATTGATACCTGCCTTCAGCAATTTGACATTTTCCTCTGAACTAGCTTGACCACTTAGAAAAAATAGATTTTCTATATATGCCATTTGTCTTTTGTAGGTTTTTAAAATAGGGCATGTAACAGTTTTTACTATTGGTTATTATCTAAAATATCTTCAGATTTAGCTAGTAGAATTGTTTTTCCATTTCTATTATGAAATATTTGCTACCTGTCAGAGTATATATAATATGACCAAGAATTACAAAGCATAATAATGAAACAAAAGTGTTTTCACAACACAACCTAAAAAATAAAAAACCACAGATTTTAGTATTTAATATTTTTATTGATGCTTCATACTTACTTACATTGAAATTAAAGATAGGGCCTCCCTGGTGGCGCAGTGTTAAGCAACGCACCATGAAGCAAACAGCAGCCACTGCAGCACAAGTTTGATCCCTGCTGCCGGCCAGGGAGGGGACCCGCATGGTGCAGCAGACCTCTCCTGCTGTGCCCACTGCTTCCCTCAGCAGTGTACTTCAGTTGATCTGCCTGTTCTGCTCCCCACTCTCTGTGGTGAATCCTCTCACCCCCCCACACACCTCTGGCCTGTACCTGGGTGCTTGTATGCATAAATAAATAAATCTTTAAAAAAAAAGAAATTAAAGGTAAATTTAATATGCTATTAATGCTGTAATCTGATACTGAGATCTAGAACAAATCACTAACCTCTGTAAACCTTTCTTCTCTGCTTTCTAAATCAGAATCATTATGGTATTCACCTTAATATACTCACTCTGGACATTAAATAAAATAATGTTATAAAGCACTTAGTATTAGAATATAATAAATTCTAGCTACATTATCATCCTATAGGATTAAAAATTAATGTAGGGATTCAGATTGTTTTTAATTTGCACTTTTTCCCTAGGTATAGTTCTTAGTGTTTCTTGATTTTTTCATATTGGTTTTATAATTTTCTTAATATCAAACATAACACATCTATATAACTACAATTTGAGTCTCATAAACTTATTCCAAAAGGAATAAGACTAGGTATGACAAGATATTTTTTGCTATATTTGTAAATTACTTGAAATGATAATTTCTTCTATGTTATTATTATATAAAGGAATCCCTTTGTATTTTAAAGTCTTAAATCACAAAGATTGAATATCAAAGAATAACTTTAATCAAAATTCTTTATATATCCTTAGGATAGCCTTTTTATTTTGTAGCAAATAACTAAATTATGACTTTTCAAAATTAGAAGTTAGATTCACCAGTTGTGTTGCCTGTTTCGTTAATCTCAACAAAACATTTGTTAGATTATAATTCATAAAATGTCTTTTCTTTCTTAAAGATCACCTTGGAAAGGACTTCCAGAACTGACTAACGAGAATGGCCAATACTGTCCTTTCAGCTGTGAAACACAAGCCTGGTCAATTAGTTCTGTTCTTGAAACACTCTATGACTTATAGTTGGTTCACAGATATTTATTAAGTATGCAATCACATGTATTATGCAATGCAAGGTCATAATATAGTGTAAATGCTTTATATGAACAGATGAGTCATTTTTAAAATTTCATTCATATAATATAGATGCCCACTTACAAGATTCTAAACACATTGATTTTCTTTTTTTTCTTAATATACAGAAATAATTTCAATTTGAATCCAAAAGAAAAAATTGTTACCAGTGGAACTTTTTTCTTTTGTGTTCAGGAAATATTTCAAATATCTAGAAATAAAGAATTTCAAATTTGGAGTTTGAAAAATAATCATGTAATCTACTTGTACATAAGTAAAAATGAAATACAAGACTATAATAATAAAATAAACTTAAAAGAATCTTTAAATTAGGGTATAGATTTTCTCAGTGACAATATATACTGAGTTGGCTGTGGTTAATTAATAGTCTCAACTTTTACAACAGTATTCCTAGCATCTTTCACACTGCCTTCAATAAATATTAAATGAATATTGAATCATGGAAGTGTTCACCTACAAGGTATGTTCATAAATGGAGCACAGGTGTTCATATGCGCTTTTATTCTATGCTATATTAATATTTTTAATATAATGAATGTCAACAATTTATTTAACATAACTTACTTGTGCTAATGCTGCATAGGGAAGATTTTAAAAAAACAAAACCACAAAGCATTAGAAGTTTATTTCCTTAAAACAGTTTTATAAAATTAATCTTGAGTTCCAGTTTCCTATTATAAGGTGTTTACATTTTCATAATGCAAATTGTTGGGCATATTTGTGAGAACCTTAAATTTAAAATACTATTTAATTTCTAAAATTTAACAACTATTTTTAGTTTGTGTGTAAAAGTATTAATAGATCATAGTAGATTCTGGTTTCCTAGTAACAAAACCCACATGGAAAAGTTTCATATTAAGAACAATCTTAATATAATAAATATATAGACATGAATTCAACAGTTTCATAAGTTCAGTAAAATTATTCAAAAATGTTTTCAAGTTATTTTAAGGCACTTTATTCTGAAAAAGTAATAAAAGGAAAAAAATTTTATAACATTTATATGAGTTGACACTTAAATAATACTTATTTTCTAGATGAAATTGTTTTTTACACTTTTACTGTTTTTGTCTCATGAAAACACTGAAATTGATTCACTTTACTTTTAGTTGAATGAAAATAGTTGCAAAAATCCTTTTCTTTACTATTTAATGTTATTCACCAGTATGTTTATAGTTAATAAAATGATGGTACACCAACATTTTTATCAGTTAGAGATCACTATTAAGAAAAATATTAAGAAATTTATATTAAGAAACTATTAAGAAAAATAAAGAAGAAAATAAACTAAAATATCTGGCAAGCAAAAATATATGAATGGTTCAGATGTTAAATATCCATGCTTAAAAGCTCATTCAATTTACTGAAGATTACCTGCACACCCTTTGAAATGTTGACTCTGCTTATAAAGCAGCTTCAACTAGCTTGCTTTACTGGTTTCCCAAATCAAAGCAGATTAAATCCCATAATTTAAGAGGAGTTGCGATAGTAATCTGACCACCATAATAAACACGGTTTCCTTTATCCTTCATTTCAGTGTGTATAAGCCTGTGTAGTTAAAAAGAATGACCTTCCTTTAAAGAGAGAACATTAGTCATCAAGGATTTATGTAGTTATGTTGTTTTGCTTTAACCTGTGTATTAAAGGTTGTAAGAAAAGTGACTGAAACCACATTTAACAAGAGAACGAAGTAGTGGCTGACAAATGCAATTAGGTGGGTGGTTGGATGGATGAATAGATGACTGACAGACCGACAGACAGACAGATAGATAGATAGATGATAGATAGATAGATAGATAGATAGATAGATAGATAGATAGATAGATAGATAAAGTTGAACTTGCCATAATATCTTATCTATAGTAGAGCAACTACCCACCTCAGTAATTTTTTAGAATATCATGTTGTACTAGAAAATGAAGTGGTTCATATTCCTACTAAGGAATAGTGATAAAGGAATATTGTTATAATCTGCATGGTCTATTTTAAAGTTTAAGAGGGCATGTTACACGTTATTTCATCAAAAGTAGTTATAAACATAGTTTTAGAGTTAAAGGGTAAGTGTCATTTAATTAAAGAACATCTAAATAGAATGTTTCATTCCTGAGTGGTGTTGGATGAGGTGTCTCTATATTACATTTCAGTAATGATTCTGTGCCTTGGTTCTTCATTAGTCATAATCAATCTTACTCTTTAACATGAGAAGTAGGCTTGCCATTATAACCAGTATGCTGTGCTAATTTAATAAATTTCAAAGACAGTACAGGAAACATGAGACCTGTCATCACCATGGAATATTATAACTTATGTGAATTGTCATCCATTTCTTTTATGTCTTCAACTGCTCGATCTGGCGAGCAAATGTTATTTTAATGTCTGTGTGCCAAGAAAATAAAAATCTTTTTTAAGGACTATGTTTTGTTTCCGTTCCATTATTTCCCAGTTAACTGATTTGTCCATGGTGATGACCACCCTTTATTCAGGACTTCTTTAATATGGGTGCTCATCTCTGAGGATATATGGAGGCAGAGGAGGAAGACTTTTAATTGGTTTATTAGCTATGTTGAAATTAGAAACAAAAGAAACCTTCAGTATATAAATAAAGCTGTTAGCAACTAAACTCTTCCCTGGTATATTTTTTAATAAAAAGACTACTTTTATTGCTGCACCAATAAACAACCATGATTTAGAAGGCATGGTAACATTAGTACCCACCATCAAGGCAAATAAACAAAGGTATCTGAAATGGATTTACAGTGATGTGATGCCTAACTAAGTTAGGGAAATGGACTGCTCATGAACTGCTTTCTCATTTCATGTTCTTCACAAACTCTTCTTTCTTGATGGAGACCTTCAGCTCAGGAGTGGCCTGTGTTAGAGACTTTGTCCCCAGCAGCAGTGGTATGGAAAAGTAGGTGTAGTCTGTTTCTGGAACTTAACAAAGGGACATCGATGATGATCTCTTTTTCATTCATTGCATCCGCAAGGGAGAGGACAAACCTGCCACGGACAGGGTGGCAGAGCCTGCTCCAGCTTTTCCTTGACCACGCCTGTGCCAGTCTCCTGGGTCCACAGTGTGAGGTTTGTCAGCTGGTCCTAGGGGAATCACCTTGTTTGTGCCCCCAGAGATCGGGAATAATGATTTTCCCAGCATTACTGCCAATGACAAGAACATTGACTGGAGCTGGAGACAAACCCTTCGGCTCTGCAACAAAAAATGCTGACACTGATAATGTGCAGTGCCGCCCCCCAAGATTTTCTTGGAGATACTCCATGTTTCTTGAAAACCTCTGCTGTGTTTGGGATGGTGAAGTTGGCTGAAGTCTGGCGATACAGATCATGGCCTCAGGGCAAGGCTGGGTGCAGGCTGTGGCCACGATTGTGGCACCAGTGTTGAGCAGGTCATTCAGTGTCACAACTGGTTTTCTCAGAACTGCTGGAATAAGGACCACCTCACAACAGTGCAGGCAGTCTGTACTGTTTAAATAATACTGTGAACTAAAGTGGGGAGGGATAAAAAGCAGGGAGAGTAGGGAAGCAGATAATAGCCCTCTAACACAAAATTTTATGGTTCATAATTTTACACCTATTTTTAATCCATAATTTTATACATACTTTATTTTACACATGCGTAAGAAAATTTTAAATTAATTTTTAAAGAAGAAAACTAGCTACTATGGAAGAAATCTTCACTAAAGGTAAGATGGGGTTTTGTACAGATACTTGCTATCGGTTTCATTGGTTTTAATACTACTTTGGTTTTTCTCTTTATTGGACAAAGCAAAAAAAAATATATTGTAGTAGACAAATAAGTTGTTTAGACTTAGACTTTCCTTGTTTCTGAGCATCTTCAGAAAAGATGATTTTATTTTCTTTAAGCAACTACAAAGTAAAAATTCTAAAGCTTAAAAGTCACTTTAGAGGTTCACTTAACATACTGGAATTCAACTTTGCTTTCTAAAAACTAGCAAATATGTTGCTCTCCTCAAAGAGTCTTAATTTCTTTGTGTTTAGTTTTTTATTTTTTTTAAAGATTCATTTATTTATGCATACAAGGACTGGGGTACAGGCCAGAGGTGTAGGGGGTGAGAGGATTCACCAGAGACACTGCTGAGGGGAGCAGGAGATGAGGCAGGAGAGGTCTGCTGCGCCATGTGGGTCACCTCCCTGGCTGAGGATGGAACTCGTGCTGCAGTGGCTGCGGATGCTTCATAGTGCGTTGCTTTAACTCCTTGTGCCACCACGGAGGCCCTCTTTGTGTTTTTTATAATGTGATTGTTTCATTGAACCAAGAATGATTCTAGAGCTTAAAAAGAGGATGCCACTTTTCACTAAACATAGTCCCTTAAGCCAGCATTTCTGACCTTTTACATAATGTGCAACAGGTAATAAAAGCCATTTTTATTTACCTCTGTGGTA
This sequence comes from Galemys pyrenaicus, assembly GCA_019455555.1. Lineage (NCBI taxonomy): Eukaryota > Metazoa > Chordata > Mammalia > Eulipotyphla > Talpidae > Galemys > Galemys pyrenaicus. Next base: position 5,651,363 of record JAGFMF010011828.1, on the reverse strand, counting down.
AACAAGAGGATGTTTCTGTCAGGTGACAACTTGAGAGATGGTGGTCTGATGGGCAAAGAAAAAACATTTCATTGTCCTTGTAAGCTTGTAAGCATGGAGTCCCACATGGATTGGGAAATTACCTTCAGTACAGAAGCTCAGAACTTTACCTAGAGTCCAATATAAAGACGAACGAACCATTAAAAATTAAAAGGGAAATACTTATGTTAGATTTGTTAAGAGGATGGCTGTGTATTATTTGTTTTCAAGTATAATTACTTTCCTAGAGAAAATGAAATTGTTTTTGAAATATACTGCCCATATGAAAGGGTATATAACATCCATGTACCTTTAAAGAATAATTAAATGAACAAGCATGAACCTAATATAGAGATAAAAACTGAAACAAATTTCCTGTCCTTATTTTAAACAATACTGAGAACAGCAGATAATATCTGTATATTCCAAAAATTCTTGTTCTAGAAAGATAAGACACTAAACGAACAAAAATAACTTGCTCATCAGTCTTTTTCTGATAACTATCTTACTAATCAAGATTTGCTACACAGATTGTTGGGAAAGGAGTAACCTTTACACCAAACACAGAGGGCCAAACCCAGCAGACTCTGACAGGCTTGTGAGAGCTGAGATCACAAGGCAAGCTACTGGCTTTACAAAAATAAGCAGGAAGGTGGAAAGGCCACCCTCTGTATGTAATTGAATGCTTCCTAATTTAGCATTATCTTTGAATTCATAAAAAAAAGTGCTACATCTTATTGAAATTAGAAGTCTTCCTGTACCATTATTGATGTTACAGTGATTTTTCTAGTCCTCATTAATCTCTTTATCAGTACTGTCAGGTGTGTATCTTTATAGAAAAGAAATCCGTTACTGTGGTAATCACTCCCAATGTATCACGTTTAGGTAGTACAACTTAGAAAAAAAGAAGGAAGCAAGACCAAAGCCCAAAATTAATACCTAGTAGTTAAACAACAAATGAGATTGAATTTTTTTTTAATTTCATTTATTTATGCATACAAGAGCTGGGGTACAGGCCAGAGTTCAGGGAGGTTAGAGGATTCACCAGACAGAGGGGGGAGCAGAACAGGCAGACTGACACACTGCTGAGGGCAGCAGCTGGCGAGGCAGGAAAGGTCTGCTGTGCTATGTGGGTCACCTCCCCGGCCAGCAGCAGGGATACCCACTGCGCCACCAGGGAGGCCCCAAGATTGAAATTTTAACTTATGAGAAAATTGAAGGTTTTTTTTAACCAATAAAGAGAAAATAGTAATAATCTAGGAAGCAAAAAACAAACACCTTTGAATAAAACCTCTTTGGGTAACAATGTCAATTATTAAGAGGCAAGGTATTTCTGTGTAAAAAATTTGGCTCAGAAAATTGAGATTCCCACTGCTCTCAAATAATTTCCTATAATTAGGGGTGGGTAGGAAATCGAGTAAAAGAAATGGGGGTTACTTTCTTCATTGTAAAATACTAGGAAGCTGGAGGGCTCTATTCTCAAGACTTTATAAGACAGCTAAGCAGTTTGATGAACCTTATCACTTTAATCACTTCCCTTTTGTTAACAAAGTAACTCAATCATTTCATACTTTTCTAACAGTCAATTTTGGAGAAACACCCTGCCAGAAAATTCAAAAACCTTGACTCATGACCCCCAGGCACCTCTTTGGATCTGGAAATGGGAAGCCTCACATGTCCCTCACTCTCCTTCCCCCGCTTATATAATCACAGCACTCCTGCCATTGGGTCATTTGAGGAGCTACTTTACTGGGGAGCTGGTCCTGTTGCTGATTCCCTTGGTGGCCATCTCAAACAATAAACTCTACGGATAGTCACAGGGGCAAATAGTTCTGATCTCAGTTACATCAATCATAAAACAAAACGTAGAGGGGTCTCTTTGACCGTCTCAGCAGGTTCATACAAAAGGGAAAGGTGGGCCTCCCTGGTGGCACAGTGGGTTAAGCAACACACTATGAAGCAAACTGCAGTCACTGCAGCATGAGTTCAATCCCTGGTGCCGGCCAGGGGGGGAACCAACATGGTGTAGCAGACCTCTCCTGCTGTGCCCGCTGCTCCCCTCAGCAGTGTACTTCTGTTGATCTGCCTGTTCTGCTCCCCACTCTCTGTGGTGAATCCTCTCACCCCCCCACACACCTCTGGCCTGTACCCCAGCTCTTGTATGCATAAATAAATAAATCTTTAAAAAAAAGGCGGGGGGGAGGTATATGTTTGGCCTTGGTGAGTGTAGGTTTGTTAGGGGAAAAGGTAGTCCTGAATGGATTATGGGTGTGTGAACTCCAACCCCCACTCCAGACCATCAGTGTTTCAAAACCACAAATCCAATAAAATAATTATCGAAGAGTGGATCACTGGGACCTGAGGGTGGAGTTCAGCAGCCAGGCTGGCTATAAAACCAGAGGTGAGCCTTGGGCTTGCCCCTCTTCCTTGGGGAGCCATCTCTCTTCCTTTGGGAGCCACCTCACTTAACTCAGAGCCAGCCCTCAACGTGCCATTGCTTAAAAAGTCTGGTAAAATATTTGCAAATTTATATCCCTCTCTTTCCCTTAGTATTATTACTATTTTATTCCCCTTCTTTCATAAAATAAAACCTGTTAACTTTTATCACGTGTACCTAAAACTAAAACTTTAAATCTTCTAAGCGCGCGAGTAAACTCAGTAAAAAAAACTCATTTTATATTAAAGTTACCCTGTAACAGGTTAATGGTATTGTTAGAGGGACAGGTAGTCCTGAATGGATTACACAAATAATTTTATGGACTCCAGCCTCTACTCCAGACCACCAATATTCCAGAACCACAAATCTGACAAGATGATTATCAAAGAGTGGATCACTAGGACCTGAGGGTGGAGTTCAGCAGCCAGGCTGGGTATAAAACCAGAGAGGTAAGCTTTGGGAGTTCTCTTGGTTCGGAGCCATCTCCCTTAATTCAGAGCCAACTCTCAACGTGCCATTGGGTTCCACCTCAAAAGATCTGGTAGAATATTTACAAATTTGTATCTCTCTCTTCTCTTTGTGTTATTACTACTTTATTCCCCTTCTTTTGTAAAATAAAACCCTTTACTAACTTTTATCACAGTAACCTGCAGTTGGGACTTACTACAAAGCCTTTCAAGTGTGCGGGTAAAAACCCAGTTAAGGAAACCCATTTTATATTCAGTTGCCCTGTAACAGCATAAGTCCTGAACTGAAGTAAACCATGGAGTTCTCCTGAAGTCTTTGGGGAGTCATGAGAAAGTGGACAGTCTTACCTATGTCCTATGCAGAAGGGTGCTTCTTTGCATTAAGTTGTTTTATGGCACACAAAGTTTGGGGGGGTTTCTAAACTTGTTCTAAAAGTGTTACAGGGCAGGGAGAGGAGCACCCCAGAACCCCTAAGCCTGCCCTTTTTGAATGGGTTTTGCCATCCGCCACATTAAGACAAATATATAAAACCTTCAATGGAAAGGAACTTTAATACAACTAGGGTACAAAAAAAAAAGAACAAAGAATATAGTTACTAAGTTAAGCATTTAAAGTTACCCATCTTGGGCCCGCCCTGGTGGCGCAGTGGGTTAAGCGACACACTATGAAGCAAACCGCAGCCACTGCAGCACGAGTTCGATCCCTGCTGCCGGCTGGGGAGGAGCCCCACATGGCACAGGCAGACCTCTCCTGCCTCGCCCACTGCTCCCCTCAGCAGTGTGTTTCTGTCAATCTGCCTGTTCTGCATCCTGCTCTGTCTGGTGGATTCTCTCACCACCCCAACCCCTCTGGCCTGTACCCCAGTGCTTGTATGCATAAATAAATCTTTAAAAAATAAAAAAATAAAAAAAAATAAAGTTACCCATCTCCTTGAGGGTAAAAGTTTAGCTAAATAGGATTGGCCCAGGGGCCTCCCTGGTGGCGCAGTGGGTTGGGCAACGCACTATGAAGCAGATCGCAGTCACTGCAGCATGAGTTCGATCCCTGCTGCCGGCCAGGGAGGGGACCCACATGGTGCAGCAGACCTCTCCTGCTGTGCCCGCTGCTCCCCTCAGCAGTGTACTTCGTTGATCTGCCTGTTCTGCTCCCTGCTCTCTGTGGTGAATCCTCTCACCCCTCCCCACACCTCTGGCCTGTACCCCAGTGCTTGCATGCATAAATAAATAAATCTTTAAAAAAAAAAATAGGATTGGCCCAAAGCAAGGTTTAAAAACCTGCCACACATCTAAAGGACCTTTTAGTAGAGACCCATAAAAAAGGGTTAAAAAGAGTTAAATAAATTTGGGAGGAAAAGAGCCAAATCAAAATTAAGATAAAAGCTGCCATGGTTAACCTCCCCACGGGTCTGTCACCCACATCTGTTCCAACCAGTTCAAGACCAAAAAGCAAGCACAGTTTTTTTACATGTCCCTCTGTTCCACGTGCCTCCTCCAGGTTTCCTTCTTGCTCTCTATCTTCTTTTCTTCCTCTTCTCTTCTCTGCAAAAATCTTCTTATCCTCCTCAGCTCCACCCACTTAGGGCAAAACCAAAATTTTTAGAACTTCCCCTTTTCCTAAAACCACCCTGTTACAAAAGCACTGGGCTCACGTAAAGTTCAACATTGTCAGTCTTTTAATCAAGATGAACAAATATGATTTTTTACTAAACAATTCATTGGTGAGCATAAACTTCCAGAGTAGGGTCAAGCAGAATCTAAAAAATAATCTCTTAAGAGCTCTTTTGGCCTCTGTTACTACAAAGTTGAACTATTTATGGAGAGGTGACAGTAAAAGGGCAGTTATTTTAAAGTTCTGGATATCAGATGTCATTTTTTAAAAGATTTATTTATGTATGCACACAAAGAACTGAGGTACAGGCCAGAGGCACAGGAAGTGAGAGGATTCACCAGAGACAAAGTGGGGGGCAGAACAGGCAGATCTCCTGAAATACACTGCTGAGGAGAGCAGCAGGGCGAGGTAGGAGAGGTCTGCTGAGTCATGTGTGTCAGCTCCCTAGCCAGGGATCAAAATGTGTTGCAGAGCATCGTGCTGTGACTTAACCCCTTGCACCACCAGGGAGGCCCCTGTATATCAGATCTCTTAATAAAGGAATGTCTGAAGGAAAAAAGAGAAATATTAATACTGTGAACATAACTGTAAAGTGTGCTGAAAATGTCCAGATTACTTGAGCAGACAGAGAAGAGCAAGGCCATCTAGACAGATTTGAAGTCTAAAGCATTCTATACAAAATTTAATGCGGTGGTAAAACCAGTCTTTTCACCCACACTGATGACCAAGGAGCCAGATAAAGAAGACTTAGCCTCAGGTATCCAGCCTTTGCATCTCTGCAGAGCAGAGTTGCAGGGGCAACTCTCTAAAGAGATTAAAATCCGCATTACTTGATCTATGCATAGATAATATTAATATATCTTTAGGTCAGGACAACTTACAACTAGAAATCCCTTCTGTTAAGAATAATTACATTTGGGCCTCCCTGGTGGCCTAAGGGTTAAGTCTCAACACTATCACCTCTATAGCCTGAGTTCCATCTCCTCCAGGGAGCTAACCCACTTGGCACAGCAGACCTCTCCTGTCTCCCTGCTGCTCACCTCAGCAGTGTATTACAGTGGATCTGCCTGTTCTGCTCCCTACTCTGTCTCTAGTGAATTCTGTCATCCCCCACCCTGCACCTCTGGGCTACAGGCCAGCTCTCACACCTCCCCCAAGCCCTAGTCCTTCTACACACACACACTAAAAAAGATGATTACATTTGTAATGTCAATGACTCATTGTTCCTACCTATGTAAACTAAATGCAAGTTCCTGTTTCCTGTATGTTGCAACAGTCCTCACACAGTAAAATCTGCCAGACTACTCCCTGGGTTTGAATCCTCACTTTGATTATCTAATAAATTCTTTATCTAACTATTAGTGAGATTTTATTTGCAAGCAACAGTAGACTCAGGAGTTGAACCTGTGCAATGAATGACAAGGTGGTGAAGCTTGAGCTCCTTGAAGACAGTGGTCTTTGAAGTGCGGTCCATAGTCTTGACAACTTCTCATGCAAAGGCATACAGGACCCAGTATTTTACCAAGCTTCCTCACTGGCCAGACAGACTTATCTAGGGAAAAGCCCACCCCTTGTATGGTTCACTATGGTGACAAGTCCCTGAGTCCTTCAGCTTGGTATGACGTCATTAGGCTTTAGCTCACAGGGCACCTTCAGCTCCTGAGGCTGGAGGGGAGAGATGAACCAGAGTAGCACATGAAAGGGATCTAGAGCTGGGTTGTCAGCTAGTTCTTGGTGGTGCTGAGTCAGGCAAGAGGGATAAAATTGGAAAAACTTCGTTTACATGGTTATACTCAGATGTTGAAGGAATCTGGGAGAATTAAACATTTGTAAAGTGTTACCTGATTTCTTCAAGGTAACAGGATCCAGTCTAAATTACAGGTAGGTATCCAGACTGGTTTTTCTGCCACAGAAGGAGGAAATCATGCTACTGTACACCAGAGTAAACAGAGTTTCCATACCCATCAATTACCTGCAATTTATAACCTGTGCAAAAAAATGCAAAGACAACAAACAGGCAAGAGTTAGTGTTTATTCTAACTCAGGGCTAGACTCAGAAGGGTGTGCTATAATTTGCCATTGAAACAAAAGTTCTTCCTCTAGTCACTCCCCTTTTAATCAAGGATAATCTCAAAGAAAAATTATTCTTGACTATAAAATAAACCTGGTTTCAGTAGATTTGGTCTAATTATTACACGAGTGCAGAAAATGGCAATTTATTATATAATTCTTCTTAAATTTTTTTTTTTGCTGAAAATTTAATAAATGTCAGACTGGATTTTTTTAAAAGTCTCTTGAATTTAGAAGCCAAGCCAAGACTTCCCATCTGATTTCACCTATACCACTTTTCAAATTCTCTAAAACATCCTAATCTTCCTAGGCCTGCCAGGAATTGACTGCATCAGTCCTATCTGTTGTTAAGACTTTCGTGGACAATCTTATAAACACACTGATCAAACTTTAGCCAATTTTGAACACCACAATTAAAGTTTTCTTTCTGAGAACTTTCTATAATTTTCTGTATCATTCAGATTTTATCTATACTCACTTCCTCATTGAAACAACACTGCTGTGTTTTAGCACTAACCTACTTTTTCGGCTTAAAATCCCATCCTACCCACCTTGCTTCCTAAGTTACTACTCTCTGCCACTATTGCTCTCTGAGTAGAGTCTCACTCACATATATATTGGTTATAGTTTTTAGTCATGTCTCTTCTAATAAACAGAAAAAAACAGAAGTTAAATAATAGCAATCATTTGTAATGCATGTATATTTTTAATAAACTAGCAGAGTTGGGCCTTCCTGGTGGCGCAGGAGTTAAAGTCTCAGGGCTATCAAGCTATCCCCAGTCACTGCAGCATGAGTTAGACTCCAGATCCTAGCCAGAGAGCTGACCCACAGGGCACAGCAGGCCTCTCCTGTCTCCCCTGCTGCTCCCCTTAGCAGTGTATTTCAGTAGATGTGCCTGTTCTGCTCCCCACTCTGTCTCTGGTGAATTCTCTCATCCCCTACCCTGCACCACTGGGCTACAAGGCCAGCTCTTCTATGCACAAATAAATTTTAAAAATATGTAAAAAACTACCAGAGTTTACAGACATCTTACGACTTTTTATGGCCATAGTGTTAGGAGAGTGGATTCTTGTGGGTCTGGGTGTGTGCGCAGGTTAAAGAATAACAGCTGCACACCAAACATAAGAGCAAGCAAGTGTGGATCTACTGAAGCAAGAAGAAAGAACTCTTGAGAGCAGGAGGGGGGTCTAAGGGAGGATGCCAGTTTACTCCAGCCTGTCTCTGACTATACACCATCAGACTTCCTGTTGCCCAACGTGCCAGACTATTGATTAGGCACTAGATGGTCAGGAAGTTTCATGGTGATTGTTTTTTAGTTCCTTAATTATGCTGTAACCGGATCTTAGTCTAGGTGGTGGCAAGCTCAGCAACATTTCAGTAAAACACCTCTATTTTCCTGGGAGCTGTTTTGTTCCTTCTGTTCCTATATTGTTTAAAATCACTGTTCCGTGTCTCAGCCTTTCCTGTTCCCCATATCCTCCTGGTCTCAGACCCTTTCAATATACATCTCAAAGTTGCAAAAAAAATCAACACAGTCATTAACAGATCCAAATACATAGCCTTATTGTATCATTTGAAATTGAAAGGCAAAAAGTATGTAAGGATTATTTGGGGCCTCCCTGGTGGCACAAGGGGTTAAGTACTGTGCTATGAAGCAGCCACAGCCACTGCAGCATGAGTTTGATCCCTGGCCAGGGAAGGGGCCCACATGATGCAGCAGACCTCTCTTGCCTTGCCTGCTGCTCCCCTCAGCAGTGTACTTTAGTCATTCTTTCTGTTCTGTTTCCTGCTGTCTCTGGTGAATCCTTTCACCACCCACCCGCCACACCTCTGGCCTCTACCCCAGTTCTTGTATGCATAAATAAATAAATCCTTTTTTAAAAAGTCTAAGCTTAAAATTATGCTGTGCAATTTAGTATTTCAGTTTCCTATCTTATTTGGGAATGATTTAGGTATCTAATGAATATCCACTAATTAACTCAACTTAGCATCAGTACAAACTTTTAAGTTATTTAAAGATCTAAGAAGCAATTTTCAGCTGACATACTATAAAACATAATTATTGTTGAATGCCAGAATTCAACTTGGTTAAACACAAGTTTGCATTTTTTTCAAAATCTTAAACATCTAGATATAATGCTAACTTATTTAATCAGCAAATCTATGTAAGTTTAGTAAAAACATGCTCAATTAAAATAAAAATATATGCTGGTATTATACTTAATATTAACAACTCAGAAGACATAGCCATTTTCATCAAACAACATTAGTAAACTAGTCTTTTTTTGTCAAAGATTTACCTAAATAATGTGAACTCAAATTCTTAAACCATTTGAGTTGATGGACATACATAAATAGATAGACCTATCTATGTACATATAGATCTATCTGTACATAAAATGTGAATTGGAGTTCACATTATTTAGATAAATATCTATACACATACGTGTATGTGTATATACATATGAAACTATTAGAAAATCAATTTCCTATGTATCTGGGAACTTTAGAAATTGCATAAGGCTCACAATAAGCCAATCCGAGATTTTATAAACCAATTTAGTAATGATATCTGGAGGAAACAAAACATTACACAACAACAGACTTATAAACATGCACATGTACCAAGATTGAGCACTTATAACTGATGAAGGCTAAGAGTAGAAAATTTGGGATGGAGGCATCCCAAACCAGAAACTACAGGTGGGGGTAGACATGACTGACATCCTTAAACCAGCTAAAATCCTTAGACACAAAGCTCCTTAGTCTGGATTAGAGGTGGGAGATGGAGGATGAGGATCATCAGACAATCACCATTTCTTACAAATTAACTCAACATACCCTAAAGGTGATTAATTTAACAATAGATAACAATTCCACAAAGGAATGAACCCCTCCCATAAAGAAGACACTATATCAGCACAAAATGCAACTTTCCTCCCAAGCCTGCCCAACTGTGTATATTCCAATACCTTTCTTTTTACCTTCTCCTTTTCCTAATAAACCTGTCCTTTTGAAATGAAACCTTTACTTGCCTGTATCTGTGCAAGCATCTTCCTCTCCTGGGTAAACTCACCATGTGTTGCTAAAAGGGGAATTCTGCTGAAACTTTTCTCAGAGATAACCCAAGGAATTCACTGAACCCCACATCTCATCAAAAGGACATCATAATTTCAATTAAAATAGTTCAGCCAAGAGTTTATATTTCAGTCGAGCAGAAATATAAAATCCGTGATTATATAAAAGAATTGTTGTCTTCTCATTGGGTACAAATTCTGAATTGAATGGAGGGTAAAACAAAAAATAGACAAATAGAAAAGTGTAACAAAACAAATTCTCCACTATCTCTCATACATAGGGGAAGGTTCCTATAAACCACTTAAGTCATTTACAAAGATCATTCAAAAAAAAAAATCAGACCGTAAGCCGAAAGAAGATGGTAATAATTAGGGAAATTAGTACCTAAAAAGAATAAGAATCAAATCCTTACTATGGGACCGAAGGAAAGGAGCTTGGAGCAAAGGACTAGAAACTGGACTTGTTATTGGACCATGGATCACTAGTTAAGAGTGGACCAGAAGGTGGTGGCTCACAGAACAGTCTCCTTCGCTGCTCCCTGAAGCCTTTTTAAAAAGAAAGTTGACAACACTAGTTTAATTGGGCTACATTCAGACTCTGGGATCTGGTGTGAATCTGACACTGTCTGCTCTGGTGGGCGGGTCAGGAATATTAATGCTGGAGCCACCAGTTTGTGTTGTCCTGGACTAAGACTCTTATGATGACAGAAACCTTTGGGAATGGATATCAGATTTGGTCTCACTATATTTCCGGTATGGTCAACAGTCTCCCTGCCCTTCCTTCTCTGCCCTAGAAGGTGATCAAAAACAATATAAATAAAAGCTTGTATTTTATTGAATAGATATTTAAACGGTTACTCTTTAGTTGGTTAAGTTGGACTGATTACCAATGCTACAAGATCTAAAATACAACCAGTGAGTATAGGTGATTAAAAGAGAGAAAAGGAAGTAAATTCTAAATCACGTGGGATTTCTCCTGAGAAATGTGGAGCTGTGGGCCTCCCTGGTGGTGCAAGGGGTTAAGTCTCAGCACTATGGGCAGCCACTGCAACATGTGTTCAATCCCTGGCCAGGGAGGCAACCCACATGGCACAGCAGACCTCTCCTGCCTCACCTGCTGCTCCCCTCAGCAGTGTATTTCAGTAGATCTGCCTGTTCTGCTCCCTACTCTGTCTCTGGTGAATTCCTGCACCCCACAGCTCTAGACTGCATCCCAGCTCTTGTATGCATAAATAAATCTTTAAAAAAAAAACAAACCAGGCCTCAGCTATCTCTGCCCCTCCCAGGTATCATTTACCTGGAAGTCTTTATTCTCTATCTCTTTTCTTTCCTAAATAAACTTTTCTTTTGAAGCCGAAACAACAACAAAGAAATGTGGTGATGTGCCTAACAGATATCAAGGATGGAGGGGAGGCATAAGATGAGTGAGTAAGCAGGGTAAAGGAGAAATTTTTCTTTTCCATGTCAGCAAGGAAATTATGGTTTAGAAGTAGAGTGGGACACAACACAGGCTTCCGGATCTAAGATAACAGTTTCATTGAATGAGCTGCCTTTCCAGCACAGAACTTAAGGGGAAGAATGTCAATACCTTGTGACATCATGCTTTCCAAATAGCTGGCACCACCCTGTTATAAAAATGATAGTGTCCTTGAAGAAAGGAACAACTGGGACACCTCAACCCAATTCCAACTTCCCCTACAACACAGGCTTCAAAGGAGTCAAGAGCAAACCAGTTTCCTTCCTACTTCTCCACCTACAGGGAGGAAGAGGGATGGATGAAGAGGTTCTTTCTGCTTCCAAGCTCAGGAAAGGGCTCTGGAGACCCTCTGGTCAAAATTGCAAAGCAGACCCCACAGACACAAGTGAAGACAGGCCAGGAGTCAGTGTCTATTGAGTAACAGAAAAGCAAGGACAGAGCGCTCTCCCTCTGGACATGAGAGTCTCCAGGAGGTGTGGGGTGTGGGATGCAAAGGGAAGGAATCCAGATTTTAAGATTGGGTTGTTTGAGGGCCTCCCTGGTGGCACAATGGGTTAAGCAACCCACTATGAAGCAAACCACAGCAGCTGCAGCATGAGTTCGATCCCTGCCACTGGCCAGGGAGGGAACCCACATGGCACAGCAGACCTCTCCTGCCTCGCCTGCTGCTCTCTCTCCCCAGCAGTGTGTGTTTCAGTCAGTCTGCCTGTTCTGCTTCCCACTCTGTCTCTGGTGAATCCTCTCACCTCCCGTGACTCTGGCCTGTACCCCAGTTCTTGTATGTATAAATAAATAAATCTTAAAAAAAAAAGATTGGGTTGTTTGAGAACATAGGAATTAAACTTTATTGACTGAGAAAATAAGGAGAGTAAATTTGGCTAAATTCTACTATCGCTGCTAATCATAGGCGCTAATCGGCTGTAGCTGGGTACACCAGCAAGGCCCAGACCATCTCCACAGTGGGCACCTCATGGAGGCTGTGCCTTCAGGGACGGTTTAAACTGGGCTGACCTCCAGGCCTGTGACTGCCTTTGTCTTCTTTGTCTTTTTAACTCTCCTTTTTCTCATAGCAGCCAGTTTGATAAGCCGTGGACAGATACCTCAGGAATGCCCTACCTGGGGGAAATTAGTAAAACCAACACACAAACAAAATCCCAGTGAGCCAAGGAAATTTATGGCAGCAGTCGGCCTAAAGTCATCAGGGTTTTAGCCTCTTGTTTATCAGCCCATGGGAACAGTAAAATATTTGCAAACTTTTTTCCCTTGATTCCTGTCCTGTCCCCTTCTCTGTCCCGAAACCCTTCTTGACTCATTAACACAACACTCCCTTCTTTGTTAAATGCCAAGTGGCTGAAAACATCACCAAAACTACCTGCTCCCAGGCAAAGCCAGCTGCTAGAAAGGGAGAGAAAGGGAGAGAAGCTAAATTTCATTTTTCAAAAGTGTCTGGTGCTAACACATGCGTAGATTTGTGTGACCCCTCTCCCCACCCCCAGACCCCAAAACTCCTCACCCCCCTCCCACTACAATCAGAATGCAGGACAGTTCTACCACCCAAAGGTCCTTAAGCTGCTCCTTTGGAGTCAAAAATCTCTTCCCACCTCTAATCCCCAACAACTGCTAATCTCTACTATGTGTTCCCTAACATTGTGCCTTTTCCTAGATGTTATACAATAGAATCCTACAGTATTCCATTGCATGAATGTATTTGGTTTTGTTTTTTAAGATTTTTTATTTAAGCACACAAGGACTGGGGCGTAGGCCAGAGGCATGGGTGGGTGAGAGGCTTCATCAGAGACAGAGTGGGGAACAGAACAGGTGGATCTACTGAACTACACTGCTGAGGGGGGCAGCGGGTGAGACAGAAGAGGTCTGCTGCGCCATGTGGGTCAGCTCCCTGGCCAGAGATTGAACTCATGCTGCAGTGGCTGCAGATAGCTCCATAGTACTGTGACTTAACCCCTTGTAACTCCAGGGAGACCCCATAATGACTCTTACAATTGGGTTGTATATGTCCTCCAGCTTTGTTCTCCAAATTTTGCAAAAAAAAATTTTTTTAATGAACTAATTTTGTAACAGGGTAGTCCCCAGGAAAAGGGGAAGTTCCAGGATTCTGGTCCCGCCCTAAGTAGGGTGGAGCTGAGCAAAGATAAAAAAAAAATGCTAAAAAAGAACATAGGAGGACAGAAGGAAGGAAGAAGAAAGCAGGATGGAGAGCAGCAAGAAAACCTAAAAGAGGCACGCGGAGCTGAGGGACATGTGAAGAAACTGTGCTTGCTTTTTAGTCTTGGACTGGTTAGAACAGATGTAGGTGAGAGACCCGTCGGGAGCTTAATAATAGCAGCTTTTATCTTAATTTTAATTTTTCTCTTTTCCTCCCAGGTTTGTCTAACTCTTTCTAACCCTTTTCTATAAATCTCCACTAAAATTTCCTTTAAACAGGTGGCAGACTTTTGGGCTTTGCTTTGGGCCAATCCTATTTAGCTAAACTTTTACCCTCAAGGAAATAAGTAACTTTATTTTTTTTTTAAAGATTTATTTATTTATGCATACAAGAGCTGGAGTACAGGCCAGAGGTGTGGGGGGTGGTGAGAGGATTCACCACAGAGAGAGGGGAGCAGAACAGGCAGATCAACCGAAGCACACTGCTGAGGGGATCAGCAGGCACAGCAGGAGAGGCCTGCTGCACCATGTGGGTCCCCTCCCTGGCCGGAGGCAGGGATTGAACTCATGCTGCAGTGGCTCCGGTGGCTGTGGTTTGCTTCATAGTGCGCCACCAGGGAGGCCCCGGAAAGAAGTAACTTTAAATGCTTAACTTAGTAACTATATTTGATTTTTCTGTATTATTCCCTAAATGTATTAAAATTCCTTTCCATTAAAAACCTTATATATTTGTCTTAATGCGGCGATGGCAGAACCCATTTAGAAAGAGCAGGTTTGGGGGTTCTGGCTTACCCCTCTCCCTGCCCTGTAACAATTTCATTCTTCTTTCTTCGTGGCATTCCAATGACATAAATGCTAACTATCTGACATCATCTTACAGTTTCCTGAGGCTCTATCCAATTTTTTTTCCCCAGTGTTTTCTCTCTGTGGTTCATATTGGGTAATTTCTATTGCTCTTCAAGTTCAGACAATTTCCTCTTTTTCACGGAACTACTTTTTCTGGTCTGATACTATTAACATCTCAGTCATGTCAGACTGGGATTTGCTGTTTTTTCCCTTGTGCATTGCTGCAATTTTCCTGGTTTTGCTATGTTTCTGTGGTGTTTTTTTTTAAAGATTTATTTATTTATACATACAAGAGCTGGGGTTCAGGCCAGAGTCGCAGGAGGTGAGAGGATTCACCAGAGACAGAGTGGGGAGCAGAACAGGCAGATAGACTTGAAACACACTGCTGAGGGGAGCAGCGGGCGAGGCAGGAGAGGTCTGCTGTGCCATGTGGGTCCCCTCCCTGGCCAGCAGCAGGGATCGAACTGTGCTGCAGCTGCTGTGGTTTGCTTCATGGTGTGTTGATTAACCTGCTGCGCCACCAGGGAGGCCCTGTTTTTGTTTTTTATCAGTTTATTTTGCATTGTGTTGTGGGTATTTGAATTGAGACTCCAACTCCTGTTAAATCCTCTGAACAGGGGCCTCACTGGTGGTGTAGGTGTTAAAGTTCCAGAGCTATGGAGCTATCACCAGTCACTGCTTTGTGGCATGAGTTTGATCCTGGCCAGGGAGCTGACCCACATATGGTATAGCAGACCTCTCGTGTCTCCCCCACTGCTTCCCTCAGCAGTATATTTCAATAAATCCATCTGTGCTGCTCCCCACCCTGTCTGTGGTGAATCCTCTTAAACTCACACACACACAACTCTGGCCTGCACCCCAGTTCTTGTATGAATAAATAATAAAAATAAATCTTAATAAAAAAGTCCTTTTGTAACAGGGTGGTCCCCAGGAAAGGGGGAAGTTCCAGAATCCCAGTTCTACCTTAAGTGGGTAGAGCTGAGCAGGGAAAGAAGATTCTGCAGAGAGGACAGAAGGAAGGGAGGAAGAAGGAAGCAGGATGGAGAGCAGCAAGGAGACCTGGAGGAGGCACGGGGAACAGAGGGACATGTGAAGAAACTGTGCTTGCTTTTTGGTCTTGGACTGGTTGGGACAGATGTGGGTGAGAGACCCTTGGGGAGGTTAACAATGGCAGTTCTCATCTTGATTTTGATTTTGCTCTTTTCCTCTCAGATTTGTCTGACTCTTTCTGACCCTTTTCTATGGGTCTCTACTGAAAGTTCCTTTAGACTTGTGGCAGTCTTTTGGGACTTCCTTGTTTTGGGCCAATCCTATCTGGCTGGACTTTTACCCTCAAGGAAATGGGTAACTTTGGATGCTTAACTTAGTAACTATATTTTTTGTCATTTCTGTATTGTACCCTAATTATATTAAAAGTTCCCTTCCATTAAAGGTTTTATATGTTTGTCTTAATGCAGCGGATGGCAGAACCCATTCAGAGAGGGCAGGTTTGGGGGTTCTGGGGTGCTCCTCTCCCTGCCCTGTAACACTCTAAAGAATACAGACCTTCTCTTTGTTTTGTTGAGAAGCTAGTTGTCCCTGTGAGGTTCGATCTGAAAGTTGTCACCTGCCTTCTTGTGGACCATGGTTCCGGTATAACTTAGTTTCAGTTTTCAAAGCTTTGCAATACTCTTTGATATTTAGAGGCCTAAGGGGAAACCCAAGCAGTAGTCAAAGCCTGTAATATTTTATTTCAGGTTAGTTTCACACATTAACCTTCAAACTTGAATTTCAAACAGTCGTATGGTATTCCCTTCTCAAGCATCCTCTCCAATGTTCTCTGGCTTCCAAGTTTCATCTCCTTTGACTAAAATGCCAAGTTTTCAGTCTTCCTGTGCTGTCAAATACCTTCCAAAACTGGATCTACCTTCAAGAAAATGCAGCAAGGTCAAATGCTGGGGCAGTTGTTCACACACAATATAGCTTTGGACATGGAATTTGCAGAGACAAAAGTGGAAAACAAAAACAGGGTATTTCTCCATTCTTTCTGTTCTTCAAGGGTCCTCTTGCCTTTTCTCTTAACAGAGCCAGAGTGAGTTTGGGGGTGGGAGGTGGAGGGGCGGTGTTTGGCTATGTCCATGTCCTGTTCCAGAATTTGGGTTGTTTTGTGACCAAACCAGAATAGAGGGAGAAAATATCAAACTCACCATTTTGTTGGTCCTTCTTTCCTCCCCAATTTGTCCACAATTTTACTTTCTAGAATCCTTAGTTACCAGTGTTCTTAGAGTGATTGGGGGATATATAGGCATCGATACTTATGTTATTTAACAAGAGCTGGAGCCTAGGCCTTTAGTAATAGTTCAAGAAACTTTGCTATGTTGGAGTGAGGTATACTTCCGCCAGTTTTAGGTTAGTAGGAGTGTATTGCTTTAAACATAATTGAATCAAAATTTATCCATATTAAAAGTAAATATCTTTTGTGCTAATGTGCACATTCATTGTTATAAACTGTTTAGACTTTCAAAAATTATGGTGATAAATACATTTTCTCCTCCTTTTAATAGTATTGGTTCTTCTAGCTCCTTTATTATGTATATTTATTGTAGAGTTTATTAAATGCTGCTAGTTGGTTAAAATCAGGTATACTACATAATAGTTTTATCTACATTTTTACCTACCCCTCACTTGAAAGTTATCACAAACTTTAAATAAACCAATTCGCACTGACTTTATTTTCTCCTTATTTGGTAACACTTAAAGAAAAAAATTTTACGTTCCCACTAACAATGTATGTGGATTCCAAATTTTGTAGTCTCACAAATACTTGTTATTTCCTGGTATTTATTATATCCATGCTAATAACAATTGTGAAGTGGTATTGTTGTAGTTTTGATTTACATTTCCCTTTATAACTATGATTCTGAGCACTTTTCATGGACTTTTGGGATAGTTGTATATCTTTTTTTGAGAAATGTCTATTCTTTTTTTTTTTTAAGATTTATTTATTTATGCATACAAGCACTAGGGTACAGGCCAGAGGTGTGGAGGGGCGGGGTAAGAGGATTCACCACAGAAAGCAGGGGAGCATAACAGGCAGATCAATGGAAGTACACTGCTGAGGGGAGCAGCGGGCACAGCAGGAGAGGCCTGCTGCACCATGTGGGTCCCCTTCCTGGCCAGTGGCAGGGATCGAACTTGTGCTGCAGTGGCTGTGGTTTGCTTCATAGTGGGTTGCTTAACCCACTGTGCCACCAGGGAGGCCCCCAAAATGTCTATTCTTGAATTGAGTTTTTTGTTGTTGAGTTATAGGGATTTTTATATATTCTGGATATTAAGACCATATTGCAAAACCCAAGGTTGTGAAGGTTAAGCTAGATTATTTTCACAGTGTCATTCTATTGGGAGAGGTTTAGTAAATAGAGATTGTCATTTTTAAAAAGAGTAAATTTAATGTGATCTTGTGTAACAAGGTCTGAGCAATTATTTTGTTTTTTACACTTTTAAAAATTTTCCTTACAGTGAAAAAGCATATCACAGCAAATGCTTTTTGGATATTTCTTTTAAAGATTTATTTGTTTATGCATACAAGAGCTGGGGTACAAGCCAGAGTCCAGGGAGGTGAGAGGATTCACCAGAGACAGAGCGGAGAGCAGAACAGGCAGACTGACTGAAACACACTGCTGAGGGGAGCAGCCGGCAAGGCTACACCATGTGGGTACCCTCCCTGGTCGGCGGCAGGGATCGTGGCTGCCGTGGCTGTAGTTTGCTTTACAGTGCGCTGCTTAACCCACTGCGCCATCAGGGAGGCCCTGATTTTGGATATTTTTTATTAAAGTTTTTTTCTATCGATAAGTTAATTTCAATTCTAATTTTTGGGCTGCGGCTTGTTTATTTATTTTCTTATATCCATGTTAATTTTGGATAGGATTTGATTTCTCCGAGAGATTGTCATTCTCTCAATTTGTAACATCCGATTACTTTACCTCTATGCCAATGTCCAAAAGTCAGGTTTGTATTAATACATACCCCATCTCTGGGCACTGATTCTGTAATAATCAATGTAGGCTAGATTTCATCTTTAAAAGTTAATGTTGTGTAAGGGGCTGT
The DNA here is from genome assembly GCA_019455555.1 of Galemys pyrenaicus. NCBI lineage: Eukaryota > Metazoa > Chordata > Mammalia > Eulipotyphla > Talpidae > Galemys > Galemys pyrenaicus. The sequence continues at coordinate 5,633,112 of JAGFMF010011828.1, read as the reverse complement.
TAGTTCCTTGCAACGCTGAGGTCCTGACTTCATTTGCTCTTCTTCCCCCCTTCTAGCTAATACACCAGGCTCATTGGTGTTGCCCTTTTTGCTCAGCCTCAAGGTCTGTCGGGGTGGTTAAAGTGGACATTTCCAATTAAACATGTCTTCCTGGCGCCTGGATGATAGCCTGCACCACAGCTTATTTCATTTGTGTTCAGTGTCAGCGGCTGTCATTTTCAGAGGTGGACTTATTGCTCCTCTCCACGCCCTTTCAGGGTCCTTTGCCTCGTCCCCTCAGGACACATCTAGCAGGCGGCAGCGTTTCAAGGGTGACGCGACTGTGAAGCGGGCACCGGGGACCGTCCACGCCGCAGCCCAGGCGCCAGGCCTCCGGGAACGAGCTGGCAAGAGCCGAGCCGGAGTAGTCAGCGCGGAGCCGGGAACCGCGTTTGCTCGGGCGGAGGCGGAAGCCGGAGCATTTGGGGGACGGGACCGCGGGAACCCGGAAACGCATGGGCCGCACCGGGCTGGCGGCGGCGACCGCGGCTGGAGCTGGCGGTTCTGCGCGTCGGGGGTCGCGGGGGACCGTGCCGCAGCGGCAACCTGGGCGCCCGGGCCGCGCTGAGCCGCAGTCCCCAGGGCGGGCAGCCGGCGGAGCTGCGCGGAAGGTGAGCGTGGCGCACTGTTGGGGAGCAGCGGGCGCCTAGAGGCCCGTGGCTGCAGCGCCCCCCCGGAGCGCGAGAGGCTGTTGGGGTGGCCGGGGCTGCCCCTGGGGGAGGAGCGGAGGTGGAGCCTCAGCGTGGGGTCCCTCTGAGTGAAAGGTACAGTGTGACGACCTGAAATACCAAGTAGTAGTGGGGGCCAATGGAGAGATACGGAACTCCCAGAGACAACGTGCGTTATGTGCTGGGTGGAGGAGGAAAAAGGGCCGGAGGAAAGGGGTGTGTCAACGGAATAAAAACGACTGTGTGCGCTTCAGAACCAGGGGGTGGGACTAAAGTTTGCGGGTGGACGAGGCTGTGGGTCATTCCTTCAGGGAACCTCTCTTGAACTTCTCTCGGTGGCCCTGATCCACTAGAGAAATGAGGACCTGACGCTCCAGGAGCCTCTGATACTTCAAGAAATGGGCAGTCCGTCCCTGGTAAGGCTAGTTAACACGCAGGCTGCGACTGTCTCAGGCCAGGTAGGATTCCTATCAGAACCGGGTGTGTGTTTATGAGAGTGTGTGTATGTCTGACGGGTGTTGGAGGGAGACTGCCGTGAGTTGGGGAAGGAAGAATTTTAATCAACATATTTATTTATAACAACTAAACAAGTCTCCTGAGCCTTGGTTTCAGTGAATTGAAGAAAAATATTAAGTGTAGTAAATGAGCCTTGCTTAGTAAACTACTTGCCATTCATTACTTTATTTTAGAAGACTGGCTATAATGTTTTATTACATCCTGTATGGTAGTATTGAAAATGGAACCAGAGTTAAGTTTTTTGGCTTTGTTTTTAGAATTAACATTCAAATTGGGTAGTTTCTCACGTGGTACTCTAACCACTTTCACTGATGAACTGGGATTGTTTCCCATAAGAGATTAACTTATAAATTTACATTTCTTGTCCTAAACGTCCTTCCAGATATTCTACTTATTCAGCATCTCTGAGTTCTTTTCTTTTTCACTTCCTCTGTAGTAAATCTGATTCTTCTTTCCTCTTCTTATTTGCCTGTTATAGTGAGTGGCTTCCAAACTGGATTTGCTGCTCTCAGCCTGTCCCACCTTTCAGTCACACCCCTCCATATTGCTTCTTAATGTCAGGTCTTCTGCATTCTTTGATGACTTCCCTCAGAAATACTTAGTGACTCTGTTGACTCCAGAAAAAATTATTTAGGGTGCTATTTAGAACCCTTCAAAATTTGGAGCTGTCCATGGCTCTAGTCAGATCAAGACACATCTTTTTTTATATTTTGTGTTTTATCTCTTTATCTGACATACCTTAATCTTTTAGCTAAACCAGAGTAATTCCCTTAAAATATAATTTGTGGACATGCAGTATGCCCACTTGACTTTGTCTTTATGGTTGTACCATCTTTGTAGAAACTCTGTTTATTCTTTTTTTTTTTTTTTAAAGATTTATTTTATTTATGCATACAAGCACTGGGGTACAGGCCAGAGGTGAGGGGGTGGTGAGAGGATTCACCACAGAGAGCGGGGAGCAGAACAGGCAGATCAACAGAGGCACACTGCTGAGGGGAGCAGCGGGCACAGCAGGAGAGGTCTGCTGCGCCATGTGGGTCCCCCCCCTGGCCAGCGGCAGGGATCGAACTCATGCTGCAGTGGCTGCTGTTTGCTTCATAGTGCGTAGCTTAACCCACTGCGCCACCAGAGAGGCCCTGTTTATTCTTTTCTGCCTTAAAAGTGCTACTTCCCTATTATGAAGTATTGTAAAGTTTGCCATTAGTCCAAAATATTTTTTTCCTTCCAGGGCTGGATTTTATATATATATATATACATATATATATATACACTTGTTCAGTTTGCATTCTTCTATGATAATTTGAGAAACTTATCTATAATGTAACTTTTTTTAAAGGAAGTAGTTGTATCCTTTAAATTTGTTAAGCACTTTAGTACTTGAGCACTATTCTATATATTAGACTCTTAAATAATTGCTACCCTAAATCATATAGTAAAAAACTTTGATAGTTCACTGAAGATAATAAGGATAACTCTTGTGTTATAGTGTAAACTTATTTCAGATTTTTATTAATAATCATATTTGAAAGTGCTTTTCTGTTCCATGTTTTATTACTGCATTTGATCCTGATAATAAATCTTTGAGGAAGTATAGTTATTATCAGTGCTGTAAGGAAGGAAAAATAATTTTGTCTCTACTCTCCTGGGTTCTTAGCTGAAACCCATATAATAAAAGATGGATTTAACAAGAGAAAAACAAACAGCAGTTTATTAACTATACTTTAAACATCATGTATACGTGGGGAACAGATGGAATATGAGTAACTCAAATAGGTGGCATTAGATTGAGGCTTAAATACCATCTTAATAGTGAAAGGGGAGGGCCCGCCTTGGTGGCACAGTGGGTTAAGCAACGCACTATGAGGCAAACCACAGCCACAGCAGCACGAGTTCGATCCCTGTCGCCGGCCAGGGAG
>JAGFMF010011828.1:5572521-5626047 GCA_019455555.1 Galemys pyrenaicus | reverse complement strand
GGGCACAGCAGGAGAGGTCTGCCACGCCATGTGGGTCCCCTCCCTGGCCGGCAGCAGGGATCGAACTCTTGCTGCAGTGGCTGCGGTTTGCTTCATAGTGCTGTGCTTAACCCACTGCGCCACCAGGGAGGCCCCCCCAATTTCACTTTTAGAAGGCTAGTAATGTAAAGGTACACTACATAGCTTTGAATTCTAGCATTGGAATTTTGTCCTTAGGGAAGTGTTGTAGTCTTCTATTAAACTACCCAAACACAATTAACTGCAAGGATTTTTAAAAGTATTTTACATACTTGATAGTTTGCCAGACTATAAATCCATGAATACCAACTTATTCTATATATGCTATTACATTTATTTCTTTTTTTATTAGATTTATTTAATTTTATTTTATTTGACATGATTTGTAGTCCCAGGGAGTTTCCACCACCATTTCACCTATGCACATCACCTCTATGCTCTCATCCCAGTCTTTGCCCTTTCTACCCTCCCTCCTCCCTCTCTCCATAATCCCTTTGGTTTATCTTTGACCTTTTGATCTTGTTGAGTTTGTTTTTGCCCATTTCCTTGAGCTTTCTCTTGTTTTTTTCTTTTTTCTATTTTTTGTTGTAGTTGTTGTTCTTTCACATTCCTCCAAAAGTGAAGCCATCTGATATTTTTCTCTTGCCTTCTGACTTGTTTCACTGAGTGTAATTCCTTCTAGCTCCACCCATGTTTCTATAAATGGCCCTAGTTTGTAATTTTTGATTGCTGAATAGTATTCCATTGTGTATATGTACCACATTTTCTTGATCCAGTCATCTTCTTTTGGGTATTTGGGTTGTTTCCAGGTCTTACCAATTATAAATAGTGCTGCAATAACATGGGGGTACAGGTGCTCTTTTGGATCAGTGTTTTTGTGTCCTTTGGGTAGATCCCTAGGAGTAGGATTGCTGGGTCATATGGTAGATCTATTTTTAGTAGACTGAGGAACCTCCATACATATACGCTATTACATTTTATTTTTATACTGATTACCAACATTTTCCTAAAATGCTACAAAGAAAGATATTTTAAGGTCCCTTACCTGTCAGGTTTATCCATAGGCTGAATTAAACTTTTTTTTTCTTTTTTAAACATTTACTTATGCATACAAGAGCTAGGGTACAGACCAGAGGCGGGGGACGTGAGAGGACTCACCAGAGACAGAACAGGGAGCAGAATAGGCAGACCAACTGAAATACACTGCTCAGGGGAGCAGCAGGCGAGGCAGGAGAGGTCTGCAGTGCCATGTGGTTCCCCTCCCTGGTGGGGGATTGAACTTGTGCTTACTTTACAGTGTGGCGCTCAGCTCGCTGCACCACCAGGGAGGCCCCTAAGTAATCTTTTTTTTTTTTTTAATGATGAAAACAATTGTATTTAAAATTAACCCACTATACTCAGTTTAGGTCATTGCAATTATGTTTGCAACAACCAAGGCATCACAGTCAGTCTCATCAAGTTGTTGATGTTGGCCCTGCCAGTGTAATAGCACTTCTTCACAACCTGTTTGATCTGTTGCTGGTTGGCCTTGACATCCACGATGAACACAAGTGTATCGTCTTCTATCTTTTTCACGACTGATTCGGTCTTGGGGAACTTGATGATGATAATAGTGGTCAAGCCTGATTCTCTTACGGGCGCACTTCTGAGGTTGTTTGGAAACCCTTCTGTGGACCATTGGAAGGTTGGTGACTGAGGATCTCTGTGTCACTGTGTCGCTGAACTCTTCTTAGCCTTCAGAGCTTTGGCTTAGTTTTGGGAGGGACAGGAGCTTCTTTTGCTTTTTTTGCTACATCTTTATAATAAGGGGTCTTAAATGTTATTCTTTATTATATTATTACCGTTGTACACTTAAATACTAAAACATTTGAAAAATCATCAAAAATTCTTGGAACCTTGTTACTAATGTTGGTGCTAACAGAATAATGCTATTATGTGTGACTTGTCACACAGATATGTTTCAGATCTCATGTTTTCATGCATAAGACATATGAAAAATGGGCAATAAATCATATTTACAGAATCAACTTGAAAATAGTCTACTATGGACAGAAAGTTTAAATTGTTTTCCTCATGCTTTATATCTAATTATCTGCTGTTAATATTTCAGGTTATAAAAACAAAGATTGATAAATATAGTGGCAATCCACTTTCTTTTGACTTCTGTATCCTTTAAAATGGCAAATAAGTGGATGTTTTCTAAAATAAGTAGAAGATTTACTTTGTAATGTTGGTCAGGTTCTTAACCTTCCCTATGAAAATTTTATTAATCATTTAGTTTAGTATATTTGATCATGTGCTAAGACACAGTAATTGAAAAATATATAGAATATAGGATTCTGAATTCCTGTAAAGTTGTAAACTGAGTCTCCTTTTTATTCTAGCAAACTACAGAATCAGACTTTGGATTTGTTTTTCAGAAATGTTGACTATACACCTAAATTAGGAGATAACCTGTTTTAGGGCAATCATAGAAGCTTTCAGTACCTTACCTAAACCTTAGGCTATAAATTTAGGTCTTAAAGTTTATTATTTTCTTACTCCAAGTTTTTTTTAGCTGACTTAGATGCCATTAATGAACACCATTATATGTTTATTCCGATAAAGTCTTTATGGAAGCAACTACTTGATCATACTTGATTACAGTAGACCCCCACTTTATGATTAATCCACTATCCAGTCAAATCACTTTATAGTAAGTCCTTCCTATTAAAATATTAAATCGCTTTATGGTTTAATATTCAAGTTATAATTGCCAACAAGACCATGTGGATGGGGCATTTTGGGTTGGGCATTTGAATAACTATTAGCAAATGAGCTAATGCTGGCCTATTTATCTTTGATGATTTTTGTCACCCGGGTTATAGCAAAGTATAGGATTTTTTTTTTAATGTTTTTATGTATTCTTTCATAAAAGTAATTGTTGAATTACAAGAAAATATTGTGCTAAACTGTAACCATGGGTCTTAAAAAGCATATTAAAAAGAAAATTTCTACTAAATTGAAACAGGAAATTATAAAAAGCATGATGATGGTGGAAAAGCCAGTGAATTGATACAGGAACCTGATTTTTCCCACCCACTCCATTAGCAAACTGTTAAATGATTTGAAATAACCTTTCTTTTTTTTTTGAAATAACCTTTCTAATTTAAGATCATTTATTTTTAATTTTATCTTAATGTCAAAACTAAATTTATTGTTTTATTATGTAAATCACAACCATATAAACTTAGTTATGTACTGGAAATCTCAAACTCCTTTACCCCTGATAATTGTTCATGAATGTCTTTATAGAGTCACATTAGAAAAATGCCTTCAGATTCTTGGTCTTATGTTCCTGTTACCCTGGAATCTTTTTTTTTTTTTTTTGGTACTGGCTGTACTGGTTATGGTTTAATAGAGCAACAGAATTTTTCACTATTAGGAAATACTCTGGGGGGGAGGGAAATACTCTGAGTATTCTTACTTCCTATTTCCTACAATAGGAATAAGACTTTCACTAATTATGGAAGAAGCAGGGAAGTAAAGGTCAAAGAAGAGAGTATCAGAGGATTCCTGAAAAGTCACTAGGCAGCCCTTCTGAAAGACTGGTGTGAATAGACAGATGTCAAATTTCAAAGGAATCTAAGAAGTTAGTCATGTTCTGCAGCCAGAGTAGGACAATCCAGTTGCGCTGGTAGAAAATTTATGAGAAACAGTCACTTCCATATAAATGCATTTCTATGTCTATAGTTAAGAGCTTGGGTGGAGAACCTGGAGGAAGAGCTGATCTAGAGCAGCTCTAGAGTAGAACATATTGTTACAGGATAGGGAGAGGAGCACTTTAGAATTTTTAAATTTGTTATTTTTGAATGGGTCTTGTTATTTGTTGTGTTAAGACAAATATATAAAATTTTTAATGGCAAGGAATTTTAATATAATTAGGGTATAATATAGAAAGGATAAAGAACATAGTTATTAAGTTAAGCATTTAAAGTTACTTATTTTTTTGAGGGTAAAAGTTTAGCTAAATAGGATTGGCCCAAAGCAAGGCTTAAAATTTTGCTATACATTTAGGGGACTTTTTAGTAGAGATTTATGGAAAAGGGTTAGAAAGAGTTAGACAAATTTGGGAGGAAAAGAGCAAAATTAAAATTAAGATGATGAAAGCTGCCATTGTTAACCTTTTCATGGGTTTTTTACTTACATTTGTTTTAACTAGTTTAAGACTAAAAAGCAAGGGCAGTTCTTTTATATGTTTTTTTGCTTTACGTGCCTTCTCCAGGTCTCCTTGCTGCTCTCCATCCTGCTTTTTTCTTCTTTCCTTCCTTTTTTTTTTTTTTTTTGTAGACTTTTTTTTTCTTCCCTGCTTAGTTTTACTCACTTAGGGCAGAACTGGGATTTTGGAACTTTCCCCTTTCCTGGGGATGACCCTGTTGCAATATCAGCGCCTCTCTTTCAGTTTACCATATTTGCCCTAAAAATCTGCTGAAAGTAAGGATTCTTCCTTCATTTCTTTTTTTTTTTAAGATTTATTTATTTATACAAACAAGAATTGAGGTACAGGCCAGAGTCCAGGGCAGTGAGAGGATTCACCAGAGACAGAGCTGGGAGCAGAACAGGCAGGCCGACCGAAACACTCCTGAGGGGAGCAGTGGGCGAGGCAGGAGAGTTCTGCTGCACCATGTGGGCCCCCTCCCTGGCAGGCTGCAGGGATCAAACTTGTGCTGCAGTGGTTGCGGTTTGCTTCATAGTGCGTTACTTAACCATTGCGCCACCAGGGAGGCCCTCTTCCTTCATTTGTGCTTTCTAAAACTTCTACAGATTTTGTGTTTGGCCAATTCTAATCTTGCACTATATACAGAGCGGTTTTGGAGTGCAGCAAGACGGAACAATTTTAATATAAGAATTAGAATACAAATAGCTTTTGTATTTGTATAGTTGGAGAAATATTTGAGTACTATTGCTTTTACCTGAATGTAGGAATGGAAATTTTACAGGCTGTGAAAGAATAAGTTAAAAATTGACTGTACTGTAACTTACATACTGGCCAGAATGTCTTATGTAAACAGACATCTGACCCCTTGAGGAAGAAAGGGAAGGAGAAACAATGAAACTGTTGTTTAAACTTAGAATGTAATAGGAGCCATAGATGTGAAGAGCACTGTTAAGTGTCCAGCAGGGTTGTGCTTTTCTTAAACACTTAAGAGTGAATTTAATGTAAATTACCTTCAGCTCATATTTTCTTTCACTTTTATAAGAAATTTTTATATTTTCCACAACATTATGATGGATGTTAAGTACAACGTATTGTTGCTACTTTTTGGGAAAACTATATCTACTGCTGAGCTAGTTTGATAAGATATGTTAAGTAGTCAGTGTTAGAAGTACACAGCTAGTTGTGATGAATTTTATTTGTTGCTATTTAGCACAGTTACAGGCTGTAGTTTTTAAGTTTGGGGATCATGGAAGATAATGGACAAAAAAATGCCACTGAGACCAACATTTCTGTATGTATTTATTTTTCTGCTCGTTTGTTTGGAAAAACTGAAAAGATTTATTTGTATGACTATTTCTGGGTAATACATAATATGTATATATATTTGCTTAGTACTTTATAAATTGTATGTTTTCATATATACTCTATAATGTTATTAACCTCTTGTACTTAGGGAATGCATTTCAGGACTAGTATTTTGAAATATAAATGCCGCTCATTAAAAACGGTAATTGGAAATTTAACCTTTTGTTTATACAATAGAAGAAAATTGATTTGCAGAATTTCCTAGATACTTAGTAGTCTTAATAAGTCTGCATAAATTTTATACAGTTTTAGAACATTGCCAAAACATTTAAGTTTCTGATACTATGTAATCTAATACTGAACCCAGATAGGTACATGTAGCTTAGTCACAAATGTCATTATTGCAACATGGACTGATTTGTTGACTAGTTCATAAAGTTTTTGACAGTAAACCTAATGACAGTCAATCTAATTTATGAAAGAACTTAGTCACTTTCCTTTTGATTATTTTTATGAAACAGTAATAGCCTGAAAATTGGATGATTGGCAGTAACTTAGCTTGGAAGAGGAGTTAGGTGGTAAGAGAAAAATGTAGGAAGGACTGAAGTGGAATCTTAAACATGAACTAATTTAAAGTTTATTTTTAATTATAATGGGAAAATAAAGATTTTAAAGTGGAGAAACTCAATTTTATAAATTGTAGAAGTAGATTATAATCTTTTTTGGTCAGTTTCATGTGTATGGATTTGCTATGCATAAGTAAAAATAGTTCTCTGTATTTCATTTGTATAATTTGAGTATAACATTTTATTTGTTTCATTTTGGATTTGTTTTGCTCTCAGGAGAATTGTAATTTAAATTGTGGTTTGTTACAGTTGATCTAAGAAAACTAATCATTTGCATGTATTGTCTATTTCAGGTTTATATTAGAAAGACAACTCTATGTCTCCTTTATATCTCATACATAACACGTCACTTCTGAACCTTCTGCTTACCAGATGTGTGTGTGGTTCTCTCCCCACCCCCACACACACACCCCAAGCAGTTTTCTGACACCATAGATGTAGGATGTCCTATAATGTAAATCAGCTCTGACACTTCTTTTTTTTTTTTAAAGATTTATTTATTTATGCATACAAGCATGGGTACAGTTCAGAGGTGTGGGGTGGTGGTGAGAGGATTCACCACAGAGAGCAGGGAGCAGAACAGGCAGATCAACTGAAGTACACTGCTGAGGGGAGCAGTGGGCACAGCAGGAGAGGTCTGCCACGCCATGTGGGTCCCCTCCCTGGCCGGCAGCAGGGATCGAACTCGTGCTGCAGTGGCTGCGGTTTGCTTCATAGTGCCCCGCTCAACCCACTGCGCCACCAGGGAGGCCCAGCTCTGACACTTCTATTTGAACATTGTGTCAAATCCTACAGTTAAGGGCTCAATCCCACAAAATTGCCCCTACCCATTTCAGGTTGGCAGGTTACTCCACAACTGCCTACAAATAGGAAATTTCCATGACCGCCTCTATTTGTTATGGAGCTCAAGGAGCTCAGAGAAACACTCATGTTTATCAGTTTATTAAAGGATATGAGAAAGGATACAGATGAATAGCTAGATGAAGGGATAAAGCTAGATGAATAGGAAGGATAAAGCCTAGGACGGTCTCAAGCAGTGTGGAATCTCTGTCTCCCTGGAGTTGGGGTGTGTCACCTTCCTACCGTAGATGTGTTTGCCAACTTGGAAGCTCTCTGAGAATAAGATTTTTAAAAGGAGACTTCATTATATAGGCATGATTGATCACTAATTCCAGTTTTATTCCTTTTCCCTTTGCAGAACAATGGAAGGCAAGACTGAAAATTCTAAGCCTCTAATCATTACTTTTTCTTATCCAGGATCTCACCCAAAGTGCCTCTTTAGGACAAAGTCACTTCTTTCACCCAGCAAATGATAAAAGTCTCAGGAACCCTATGTCAAGAACCAAAGTCAAAGACTAAAAATTTAAACAAAAGATTCTCCTAGTATTCTTATTACCTAGGAAATTTTAGTGCTTTCAGGAATCATGTCAGGAGTTGGGGAACAAACACCAATATATATTTTTTTCTATTATCATACAGACTTAAAAATACATTGTATTAAGAACTGTATTACCAAGGTGACTCTTTCTATTGGTGTTGTATATACTTGAAAATGGAAAAGCAAAATAGTAAAAATAGTATATCCTTAGAACCTGACCTTTAAATTTTCATTTGAAAAGAAGTTAGACCTTGCTACAACAACAGGTACATTATGGCCTTAGTTGCACAAAAGACAAAAGATAAACAAAAGACTTCCTTGAACAGATTTGAAATCATTGCTTGACATTTTCCAGGAGAATCAGATGTCTGTGCCAAATGTAGGTGGCAGACAACTTGATGTCCTGAGGAGTTTTACAGTAGTATATAATGGGAGCTCGAGAAACTGATCTTTAATTATATAACCTGAGATTTTTCAATAGAAGTTATATCACCTTGAACAAGTTGTCTAACTTCTCTGTTCACTATTTTCTTTATTATAAAATGAAGGGTTATTGGGGCTTTGGTGGTAGGTATGGTATAATATTTGTGGAGGTATGAATCTGTACACCTAAAAACAGTGTTGTAAATCATCATATCTCAATAAACATTAGTAAAAAAATGAAGATTGAGCTAATGAAAGCCCATTTAAAAAATACAAATTTAAAAATTCTAAAATACGCCTCTCCCTACTCTATAACAATATGACTAGGAGGATAAACTCTTTCTGTAACCATGATATATACTAGTGTATATACTAAATAATTATTAATATATGTGAATATATACTATTTTAGTAATTATGATATAAGGAAAGAAAAAGTACTGGCTTGGTTGTGAAAACTCTAAAGAAATATACTATAAACAAAGTTCATGTTAATAAAATTTAGGATCAAGGATGGACTTGTGGAAAGCATAGAGTTGGTGTGAAAAAAAGTAATAACTCTGTTGGTGTAACTCCAGAGAAATCAGCCAGAATCAACAGTTATGAGGAAAGTCTTGTAATGAATGTTACTACTTAGTATATCCTTAATTTTCAGTTTTTAGTGTATTATTGAGTTGTAATTTATATATAATAAAATATACTCAATTGTGCAGTTCAGTAAGTTGCAATAGTCATATAACTGCCACACAGTCAAGATATAGAATATTTCCATCACTGTGAAAAACTCCTTGCTATTCTTTTACCATCAACCCCTAACTCCAGCCCTTGACAGAAGACAACTATGAATTTGTATCTGTCACTGCAGATTAGTTACTTTTTCTAGAATTTCATCTAAATATTTTTGCTTGGTATTTGAGATTCATTGATGTTTCAGTGTGTATCAGTATTACATTTTTCAAATTGCTAAGTATTATTCCATTGTATGGGTATACTGTTGATCTCTTGGATCGTTGACCTGGGACGCAGATAGAATTGAGCCAGACATACACAGGTTTGGCGAGGGGCTGATCTTTCAAGATTCAGCAACAACTTTATTTTTCCAGGGCTTTTTATAATCATCTTTTGGGACTTGGGAGAATACAAAACCATTTTGGACATGACATAAATCTATCACCCATTAACGTTTTAAAATATTCACAAACATTTGTGATCACTAATTGTGGTTCTACATGGTTTGCAATAAGGATTAGATTTATACATTGTTGAATCAAGGCATGCATAATAAAGAAAGATGGAGGCTATGATTTGTAAAGTTTTACAAGGGGCCTTTTACAGCTACTGCCCCATGGGGGAAAGAGGATGGTAAAGATTTACTAGGGGAGCATGTAGCATCTCAGCCCACTTTTTGGGGGAGAGCATTCCTTAAGTGAGATAGATAGGTCTTGAGAGAGACAAAGAGTGTGCTCAGTTTTTGCTTTATGTATTTTGAAACTATGCTATTAGGTACACACACACATATTTATACTAAATATGTCTTTCTGATATATTGGCTCATTTGTTATTATGAAATGTCCTTTAAGTCCAGAAATAATTTTTTTCAAAGATTTATTTATTTATGCATACAAGAGCTGGGGTACAGGCCAAAGTCCAGGGAGATGAGAGGATCCACCAGACAGAGTGGGGCACAGAAGAGGCAGGCCAACCAAAACACACTGCTGGGGGGAGCAGCGGGCGAGGCAGGAAAGGTTTGCCGTGCCATGTGGGTCCTCTCCCTGGCTGGCGGCAGGGATTGAACTCATGCTGCAGTGGCTGCGGTTTCCGTCATAGTGCATTGCTTAATCCACTGTGCCACCAAGGAGGCCCCAAAAATAATTTTTATGTAATCTATAATATCTGATTTTAATGTAGCCCCTCTAATTTTCTGTTATTTTTCTCGTGACATGTCCTTTCCTATACTTTTACTTTTTAACCTATTTGTATCTTCATATTTAAAGTGAGTTTCTCAACCCAAATGCGCCCAAACAGATGAATGTATCAAAAAGTTGTGATGTGGTTGCACAATGAAATATTACTCAGTGATCAAAAAAGACAATTTCATGCCATTTGCAACAACATGGATGAAGCTGGAATGGATTATGCTAGCCTAAATAAGTGAGAAAGAGGAAGATAAATATCAGATAGTCTCACTTATATGTGGAATATAGAGAATATCTCTATAACACCAAACAAAAGGTCAAGAAAAAAACAAAACTATCAAGCTGACATAGATCTGAGGCATACAGCAAGGGAGGGGGAGGAAAAAGAGTCAAAACGGGAGGGAAGAACAAAGGGGAACGTGGTGATGGTTCGCGGGAGATATGGTAGCAGAACAGTGGGAACTACAGTGATGTAAGGAAAAAAAATCCAAATTTAAAAATAAAAGTAAAGTGAGTTTCTTAGAGTTAATACTGAATTAACTTTAGAGAAAATATTGGAACTTTGCAAATTTTATCATTTAAGGATACATGGGAACTCCTATACTATTTTTTTCAACTTCTGTGTGTATCTAGAATTATTTCAGGAGTATTTATTGTCGATTGTTATTGGTGAATTTTATTTTTATTTTTTTAAATATTTTTTATTCATACAAGAACTGGGGTACAGGGCAGAACTGTGGGTGGGGGGGTGAGAGGATCCACCAGAGACAGAGTGGGGAGCAGAACAGGCAGACAGACTGAAACACACTGCTGAGGAAGCAGCGGGTAAGGCAGGAGAGGTCTGCTGCGCCATGTAGGTCCCCTCCCTGGCCAGTGGCAGGGATTGAACTCGTGTTGTAGTGCTGCAGTTTGCTTCATAGTTCATTGCTTAAACCAGTGCACCACCAGGGCTGGTCCTATTGGTGAATTTTAAAGGCAGTTTCTTTAAAGCTCTTACAAGAGTGTTGACCTTGCTCATCATAAGTGAGATTCTTCCTGTTTCTTGATATGATGGCTATATTAATTTTGGGTTATATCTTGGACATTTTGAGTGTTATGAGACTTTGGTTCTTAATTAAATCTTCAAGGTCAGTAGGTAGGCACTGGGGACAGTGAACCAATGTTGTCTCTTTCTTGGTATTCACCTTTTCTAGGGCAGGAATGGTCTACAAGACTACCACCAAACTCTTGGTGACTACAGCCCCTTGTGGTAGGTATAGGGAAAGACTGCCACCTCTTTTTCAATGCAAGATGGGAATGGTCAGAAAGGCTCTGTCCCAGGGCATACACTGCACTCAGTTGGAAGGGTTCTGTCCTGCAGGACTGCTCTTCCCATTTCTTTGGTTAGATATAGTAGATTTTTCTTGGACTTTTTTCTTTCTTTTTTTTTAAATCTACACCAAGGTTTGTTAGTGGTTCCAAGTTGTAAATTGCCAGAGCATTTACAGTGAGATACATAGGAGGTAAAAATTCTCTAGGATATTTTTGCTGTATCATCACTTAAGATCGTCACTTAAGACTCTAGCCAGTTTCTCTTATTTTCTTCACCATTCAGTCTTCTTGTGGCTGCTCCATTGCCTTTAGTCCATGGCTTATCCCTGTAATTAGCAGGAAGAATAGGGTGGCATGCACTTTATCTTATCTGAAACCACAAGTCTTTTACTAATTTTTAATATATATATTTCCCAGTTTTATTTATTTACATTGTTTGTTTTGTTTTTCAGGCAAATGAAGATAAAACAATGTCTGCCAACCTAAAATACCTTTCCTTGGGAATTTTGGTCTTTCAGACTACCAGTTTGGTTCTAACAATGCGTTATTCTAGAACATTAAAAGAAGAGGGACCTCGCTATCTATCCTCTACAGCAGTGGTTGTTGCTGAACTTTTGAAGATAATGGCCTGCATTTTATTGGTCTACAAAGACAGCAGTAGGTATCTAGGTTTTTGTTTTTTGATTCATTGCAATTTAATTGCTTGTTATTTATATATGACAAATATGTAAATATATGTTAGTCACTACATATTTGAACACTTATGTAATATATTAAGAACATTTCAGTATTTTTCATTTTATTGAAATAGTTTTAGTCTGGTAATAAAAGCAATATTATTTTATTTTTTAAAGGTTTATTTATTTATGTGTACAGGAACTGGGGTACAGGCCAGAGGTGAGGGGGTAAGAAGATTCACCAGAGATAAAGGTGGGGAGCAGAACAGGCAGATCTACTGAAATATACTGCTGAGAGGAGCAGTGGTTGAGACAGGAAAGGTCTGCTTTGCCTTGTGGATTGGGCTCCCTGGCTGCCTGGGTTCGAACTAGTGCTGCAGTGGCTGACGATAGCTTGACAGCCCTATGTCTTTCACCCCTGCACCATCAGGGAGGCCCAAGGTACTCTATTTTAATCTAAATTGTTCATGTTTTCGATTGATAGTTTGTGTTATAGATACAAACCTTAGTTCCTTGCATCATATCTTACTTGAAAATAAGAGTAAATTCTGTAAGTCTGTGACCATTAAAAATTTTAGGGGAATCATAATTTTTAATAAAGTTAAGATTTTTTGCTGTGTTGATTATACAGTAACTAATTTGATCCTTTTTTTAAAAAGAGGTTTTATTGAGACATAATTTATGTATCATACAATTTACTGATTTTAAAGTAACTTGGTGGCTTTTTTGGGTATATATATATTACATTATTCTTTGAAGTTGTAGTGAAATAAACATGTCATAAAATTTGCATTTCTAACAATAGTGTACATTTAAGTGGCATTAATTACATTCACAATGTTGTATTTTTTTTAATTTAACGTTGACTTTTTTTTTAAAGATTTATTTATTTATGCATTACAAGAATTGTTGTACAGGTGAGAGGTGTGGGGGGATGAGTGGATTCACCATAGACAGAGTGGGGAACAGAACAGGCAGATTGAAGTACACTGCTGAGGCGAGCAGCAGGTGAGGCAGGAGAGGTCTGCTGCACCACGTGGGTCACCCCCCTGGTCTGGGATCGAACTCATACTGCAGTGGCTGCAGATGCTTCATAGTACAGTACTCAATCCCTTGCGCCACCAGTGAGGCCCCTGTTGTACAATTTTTAACACTATTTCTAAAACTTCTCATCACCTCAGAAAGAAAACTTTTGTAGCCATTAAGCACATAAGCATAGTATTTGTTATTTTCCTTTACTTTCAGTCCTTGGAAATCTCAATTTTTTTGTTTATCAATTGGCTTATTTTAGATATTTCACCTAAATATAATCATATAATATTTCTCTTCTAAGGTCTGGTTTATTTCACTTAATATAATGCTTTCAAGGTTTATCCATGTTGTATAATATGCAGTCTCTTCTAAGGCCAATAATGTTAGATTGTGTGTGAGAAGTATTTTATCCATTCATAATTGATGGACACTTGTTTCTACCCAAGGATTTTTCAGCTTTTTAAAAAATAACTGTAAAGTCGTGAATTTGATTAATTAGTATTTTTTTTTTTAAGATTTTATTTATTTATGCATACAAGAGCTGGGGTACAGGCCAGAGTCCAGGGAGGTGAGAGGATTCACAAGACAGAGCCGGGAACAGAACAGGCAGACTGACCGAAATACACTGCTGAGGGCAGCAGCGGGCAAGGCAGGAGAGGTCCGCTACGCCATGTGGGTCCCCTCCCTGGCCGGCAGCAGGGATCGAACTCGTGCTGCAGTGGCTGAGGTTTGCTTCATGGTGCGTTGCTTAATCCACTGCGCCACCAGGGAGGCCCTTAATTAGTATTTATTAAGAACAGAAGGTCAAACACCTGTATCAGTCCCAGTATTTAGAAATCAAATTAAGAAGGATTTGCAAAAAAATACTTGAAGCCACCAGCAAGATAGAGAAAAAAAAAACACCCATGACAAAGTAATATGAAAAATTAGTATTTTTGCTGCAGAAGTCTAGATGGATGGAAGTATCCATAACCCCACTTCTTCTACTAAAAAACAAATAGGGGCTTCCCTAATTGATCAATGGGTTAAGACACAGCACTATGAAACTATCTGTAGCCACTGCAGCACAAGTTTAATCCGTGACCAGGGAGGTGAACCCACATGGCGCAACAGACCTCTCCTGTCTTGCCTTCAGCTCCCCTCAGCAATATATATCAGTAAATCTGCCTGTTCTGCTCCCCAGTCTGTCTCTGGTGAATCCTCTCATCCCACACCTCTGGCCTACACCCAAGCTCTTGTATGCAAGATGTTAAGTGTCCTCAGTTAATATTGTCAGTATGTTTTTGGAAATTGGAACTTTAAGTGAAAAAACATGTAATGAAACCAGTATACCATAGGCTAGTAGATAATAAAAATTAAGTTCCTATAGTATATTTCTGGTCATGAAACCATCTCCCAAATTTTTAAAATAAAGACCCACAACATGTAATCATTTGTATTCGTTTGTTTATTTTCAACCTGCTATTTCCAGTTCCAAACTGAGGGTGACCAGATCTTATCCCAGCAGCTCAGTGCACATGACAGGTACCAACTCTGGACAGGATGCCATTCCACTATAGCGCCCACTCACACTCACTCAGACTGGGACAGCAGGCATGTCTTTTAACCTAACACACACATGTTGGGATGTGGGAGAAAACCTGTACAGACATGACAGAACATGCAGGGGAGAATGTGCCAGATCCCCATTACCATTCTGATACAAGTTTGCTAACTCAAAATACCATTTTTTTTTAAAGATTTATTTATTTATGCATACAAGCACCCGGGTACAGGCCAGAGTCAAGGAGGTGAGAGGATTCACCAGAAAGAGTGGGGACCAGAACAGGCAGACTGACTGAAATACACTGCCGAGGGAAGCAGCAGGCGAGGCAGGAGAGGTCTGCTATGCCATGTGGGTCTCCTCCCTGGCCAGCGGCAGGGATCGAACTTGTAATGCAGTGGCTGCGATTTGCTTCATAATGCGTTGCTTAACCCACTGTGCCACCAGGGAGGCCCTCAAAATACCATTAACCCCTTTCTTATATCTAAAGTGGAGGTTATATGTTTAAAAAAAAAACAAAGCCCTCAGTTCTCCATTTTCTGCAGCAAGGGGCAATGCAGTACAATCCTGGTAAATAAGAGTGGAGAACATACCTGCTACGTCTCTTTTTTCTCTGCTTTCCTGCTATCTAACATAAGAACCAGTGGTCTAACAGTCATTTGGTGACCTTGTTACAATAATAATGTAGACAATAGATGAAAAGTATGAAGGTAAACAGCCAGAATATAAAGAGAGCGGAGTTCCGGTTCCTGATACACTGTTGTAGCAACTTTGGACCTGGAATCATATTTGAGACAACTCTGTTGTAGCAACTTTGGACCTGGAATCACATTTGAGACAACTCTGTGGGGTTGAGTCCATGTTGGTTGGTGTTCTGTTTATAGCCAGACCTACTCCCTAACTAATTTACCTTCTTTTTATCATCAAAAACCTTGACAGTTAATTGGCATGAATGACTAATGATGAAATGAGGTGCACAAAATATAAGTTTTTACAATGATTAGGTAAGAATACTTGGTTGACAAATACTTTGATTTTCTGGTTATTATAAATACATATATGTGTGCATATATATGTAAAGAACATATATAATCAATTTTATTGTATTTCCCAATGAAAGAATATAAAGAAAATACACTTGTTAATATGCTACCTTATACTATTTAACATTTAGCATCACTAGTGTCATTCAGCAACCATTTAGCATCATTAAAGGCATATTTTAGATATAAAAGTACCTAAACATGTATCCCATTACCCTTTTTATTAAAGGTGAGAAAACTGAGGCCCTATAGGGTATGTAACTTATTTAGTGCTGCTTAATTACTGATTTTTGCCTATTTTCATGTTTTTTTCTAGAATGTAGTCTAAGAGCATTGAATCGAATACTACATGATGAAATTCTTAACAAGCCTATGGAAACCCTTAAACTTGCTATTCCTTCAGGAATATATACTCTTCAGAATAATTTATTATATGTGGCATTGTCAAATCTAGATGCAGCTACTTATCAGGTACTCAAAATACATTTCTAGTAGTCCTTTTAAGAAACAAACAAACACTAATATTAACTGTTTTCTTTTTCAGGTCACGTATCAGTTGAAAATTCTTACTACAGCATTATTTTCTGTGTCTATGCTTAGTAAAAAATTAGGTGTGTACCAGTGGCTTTCCCTAGTAATTTTGATGGCAGGAGTTGCTTTTGTACAGGTAATTATTCAAGATAAGTATATTTTTCATTTTTACCACAATATTAAAGCCTTATTTGTGTATGAAGACTATGGTTCTCTTATTAAGACAAATAAATGCTCCTTCTCCCCCAGTGATATGTTTTTTGAGAGCTTCCTTTTAGCAGTATACTGCATTGGGACTGTTACTGATGTAAGTAAATAAAAATCAAATCTTCTGATATAAAGCAATCTAGTTAGGTAAATAAGACACTGCATGTAAAACATAGATGATGTTTACTAGATTTCAGGGGCATTTGAGGTTACTAGTTATTCCTTTTTATGTTCTATCACCTTCCCTCATGCTGTTTTTTCCTGGTCTTTCCCATATCTTGATAATGATTTCTTATTGGTTTCCTTATACTTTTTAGATAGTGGGGTTACTGGTAGGCTTGTTACTTCTTTAAAATGAGTTCACCTTTGGAGATTTCATCCATTCTGGAAGTTATTATTAACACTATTTACTCATGGTTCTTTGGTCTTTCTATGTCATCAGCTCTGCTTATCCTGTGATTTCAGATTTGTGTATGCAAAAGACTATTGGACATCTTTGCTTGGTTGTTCAGTAGGTTTATAAACTCTGCATTTCCAAAAGTAAACCTTACCTTGTTCCTACTAAACCTGTTCTTGTTTCTGTTTTTTACAGTCATTATTTACTCAGCTTGGACAGTTGTCCTAGACTCTTCTTCTGCTTGTTACATTTACCAAACCCATCCTGGTTCTGATTTTTAATACTTCTTTATTCTGTCCACTTCTGCTGTCACTACTGCAGTTCATGCTTCCTTTGTTTCTAACATTGTCCTTTGCCTCCTGATTTTTATACTTACTTCAGTCTTACCTGTGCCCCCAAGTTTTGCCACCAGTTAGTCACCAGTGAGGTCTATTAAAAATAAATCCAATCATATCCTGCCAACCTAGAGACACCCTATGACTTTCTCTGTATATCTTGAATAAGTATTTTTATTAGGAAACCATAAAAGTTATATCAAGCCCTTATTTCCACAGCTATTGCGTAGGATAAGCTAAGGCAAATATTAAATTTTAAAAAGTAAGGTATTTCAATTATAGTAGTTCAGGTGGAACATGGATTTGACAAAAGCTGTGAAGTACAAAAAACTGTTTTGAGGAACACTGATCTATAGGTTAACATCCAGAGTAATTAATCATGATATCATATGAATGTTCCATGACGCACCTCTACATTACAGACTCATTTTGCTGCTGTACACTTCTGCACATTCTGGATTTCTCAGCTGAACTACTTTTAGAGGCCAATTGCTACATCTGTGCATTGATTCATTCTCTTTCTTTCTTTTAGAGTATTTGTGGAAATTTTAAGTTGTAACAGTAATTATCAGTGGGGAAAAATGATTCTAAGGTTTTCTTTCAAAAATTGCTGTTCCCAAGAATAGCATTAGTTGCACTTTTACCTTAAAGGTCCAGGGGTGGGCTCTAAAAATGCACTTTGTAAAATATAATAGGAATTCAACCTCAATTTTTTTTTTCTCTTCAGTGGCCCTCAGATTCTCAAGAATTTGATTCTAAGGAACATTCAGCTGGCTCTCAATTTGTAGGCCTCATGGCTGTTCTCACAGCATGTTTTTCAAGTGGCTTTGCTGGGGTTTACTTTGAAAAAATCTTAAAAGAAACCAAACAATCAGTGTGGATAAGAAATATTCAACTTGGTATGTTTTAAATGTTTTCTAATATTATTTTTAAGTGATTCATACCATTCTATAATATTTCCATAAATTCTGCTAATCTAAATATCTTGCAAGAGTTTTGCTTTAAATATTGTATTTTAAATGAATGTATTTTAATAATATGAAATTTTACGTTTGTGACATAATATGTTTGCATTGTTTGTATCCTCATCATTTGGAGTCTTAGTAACTATCATTGGTTGCTACATTTTGGAAGATGTTACAGATAACATATATTTTGCTCCTTGGAGATGGAAATTAAGATACTTAGCACATTTTTTTTTCAATTACATGATACAGTGTTACCAACTGTAGTCACTGTGTTTTATATCAACTTACTAAGATGTGCAGTTAATGTCTTAAAATTGTGTCACTTATACCTCAATAAAGCTAAAAAGAAAAAGATATTCAAATGGAGGAATTTTGAAGCCATGTCCCTTTCATCTGCTTTAAAATTTTGATATATACCCTTTTATGTTTATGTTATTTTTTAAGTACTGTATCCTCTTTCTAACTGAAGGTTTAAAAAAAAGGGGGGGAACCCCATACAAAAGATAATTGCCTTTGGAACAAATATTAAACTATTTTTAGGCAATATTGTTACAGAGATTCCAATATTTATTATTCCTGTTGTGTGTCTGTGTGTATACATATATATTCATATCGTTTTATAATATTTTCATAAATTCTGTTAATCTAAATATCTTGCAAGAATTTTGTTTTCAAAATTGTATTTTAAATGAATGTATTTTAATAATATGAAATTTTAGGTTTGTGACATATGCTCATATACACACACACACAGAAATGCGTGAGAAGCAGCTCAATTGCCTATTGACACATTCTATTTTAAGCCTCCCTACTTGTGACTTTGGAGGTCATCTTTGCAGTCTTTTTTTTTTTTTCTGTCCAGTTCAACTTAAAAAATACAGGTTTTCTCTGCTGTCTAGAAGTACAATGTTTCTACTTGGTAGGTATTTTTTGGAGTCTGGAAACACCATTACCATAAATTTATACAGAAAAAGCTTTTGAGCACTCCCAGACCCAAAAAATAACCTAACAAATCAGACTAAACAAGAATCTTCTACTTCCAGAAAATGGGTGGGGATATGGGAGTAAAAGTGGGGCGCACCTGTATATCATATCTCTCCTGATAGGAAGAGGCCCTTGAAGGTCCTGCATAGTGAATTGTCTGTACCCTAATGACCAGTATTTTTAAAACAAAACATCTCAAACAAATCTTCCAAATTTTGTTACAATCATCTTTCCAGCTTTTTTAAGTAATGTGATAACAAATAGGCTGACCCTCCATTTTATTACCTAGGATTTATTTAAGTTTCACTGCAAAATTTATAGAAATGTCATTTTTTAAAAAACATTCAAGGTAATTATTATTAAAGGCAAATTAGCTTCCTTTTGTTCAGTTTGCCTACAAGGCAAGTTTACAGTCTTGAAAAATATAGCCAATTTAATTCATCATAATTTCAGAAAGAGTGTACCTCTAATACAGTGCTAAGAACACTTAGCATTATAGTCAAACTGTTCAAAATCTGACTCCATCACTTATCACCTGTGTGGGTTTAGGGAATTTACTTAATATGTACTTAGTTATAGTAATTACTTCATATGTTACTGTAGAATATAGTTTCTTGCATACATTAAGTATACATACTATCATAGGCTATTTATATAAACATGCAAATATTAGAAAGGAAAGGAGGATTCAAGGCTAATGTGAGTTCCCCAAATTTTCTTGATACAAGATAAAATGAAAGAGATGTCAAAACTGATTCTGTGTTCCTTCATAGTATAATCTTATAGTAGGATGACTCAAAGTTTTGAAAAGGATGCATAAATAAGTTATAGATAACTCAAAATTATGAATCTGAAATTATAATAATGTATATGGCATATTTAAAATTAATAAGATTAGCAAATTGGAAAGATTTAAAATGAGTGACTGGAGATATAGGAACTGTTAACTACCTCTGGTTGTTAGAAATATACGTTGATATAGCCTTACTGGATCTCAGTTGGGAATGTTAAACAGAATTTTCTTTGATGCAAAAAATCTATCTCTGGATCAGAATTTATTCTGTAAATGAATTTATTCCACAGATAAATCTTATGCACAAGAACACAAAGATTGATGTATAAGGTTATACATTGCAGTATTGGTTACAATTATAAAAAACAGAAACATTTAGAATGCTGTTTAAATAAGTTATCAATGTGATTAAATAGTGTGATGGTTAAAATCATGAACTCTGGAACCATATCACCTGGATTTAGATCCTTAGTCCATCACTTAGTAGTCATGAACTTGGGCAGGTTAATCTGTGCTTCAGTCTATTATCTGTAAAATGAGCAGAAAAGTGTCTACCTCATGGGGTGGTTGTGAGTTTATATCCCTAAAGTTACACTTAGAATAATTAGTGGCACCTGGTCTTTTTCCTATTACTGTGATTCATACAATGGAATATTGCTCAACTGTAGAATGCAATAGATCTGTCCACACTGGCGTGCTTGTGCCCCTCTGCACTACATATAGTCTTTTGTAATTATTACGTATTATTTTTATGATTAAACCAATACCCTAAGAAGTATTTCTTTTTTTTTTTTTAAAGATTTATTTATTTATGCGTACAAGCACTGGGGTACAGGTCAGAGGTGTGGGGGGGTGAGAGGATTCACCACAGAGAGCGGGAGCAGAACAGGCAGATCAACGGAAGTACACTGATGAGGGGAGCAGCGGGCACAGCAGGAGAGGTCTGCTGCACCATGTGGGTCCCCTCCTTGGCCGGCAGCAGGGATCGAACTCGTGCTGCAGTGGCTGCGGTTTGCTTCATAGTGTGTTGCTTAACCCACTGCGCCACCGGGGAGGCCCCTAAGAAGTATTTCTTTTTGTAATTTTTTATTATGTATGTATTCACATTCAAAGACATATTGAAATGATGGAATTGGCATAAATGAATTTGATCCCCAACCTGAGTTTGATCCCTGGCCAAGGAGCTAACCCCAGATATGGTGTAACAGATCTCTCCTGTTTGCCTGCTGCTCCTCTCAGTAGTGTATTTCGGGAGATCCACCTGTCCTGCTCCCTACTATCTCTGGTGAATCTTTTTACTCTCTACACCTTTGGCCTATACCCCAGTTTCTGTAAATAAGTAAATCTTTTTTTAAAAAATGAAATTTTAGAAAGAACATTTCATATCCCTTTCAGTGCTTTTCTAAATTGTTTTACCTTGCACTCTTTTTAACTGCATATCTTACCAGAGACTATCCCTAAGAGGTGGTGCCTGTACACATCCCTATCTTCATAATTTAGGAAAACCTTTTAGATTCAACAGTCATATCATTTAGCAGTAAGAGGACCTGACCCTGAGCTGAATTTCCTAAATAGTGAGACTTCAGTACTGATAGATTTTGCGTTGCCTATCAGCATTTCTTAGATAATTTTTTGATATTTATTGTACTTCAGAAAACTTCTCAATAAGGGAAAAGACAATGCCACACACCTGAGCTTTTACATCTGCATGTATAATGTGAATATATGAAAATCTAGATTTAATGATAGGAAGATAGGAGATCCAGGAAAATATGCCAAAAGTTGAGCATTCTATAAATAATTAAATGAGACAACCATATAGACATGAACTTTATTCATTGTATATTTTCAATGTTCCAAATTGGTAATCTCTACCCTTTTTAATATTATCATGTCTTTATCTTATCACCATCATATAGTACTATGTACACTTTTGATATTAAAATAATTTAAAAGTTGTCAAATTATCAAAAAGGAAAGGTTAAATATAAAATTATTTGGAATGTCAGTGGAAAAGTATCTCTCCAGGCAAAATGACATAAGCTATGTTTTTTCTAGGTTTCTTTGGTAGTTTATTTGGACTGATGGGTGTATACATTTATGATGGAGAATTGGTATCAAAGAATGGATTTTTTCAGGGATATAACCAACTGACCTGGATAGTTGTTATTCTTCAGGTAAAGCATTTAAAATCTTATATTTAATGCTAATAAATGTAATTTTGATACAGTAAATCAAAATAGTTACTAATGTACTAATGGAAAGGGGGGGGAAGTGTTCTCATTATACTTAGTTTATTTAAGAGTATTAAAATAGAACTGGTTTTAATGCCACAATGAATAGTTTTTGAGAAGGGGTCATGCATGAACTTTGTGGTATTTAAATTTAATTTATAATAAAATGACATTAAAGAGTAAAAGTTGAAATTGAAGCTGAGGGAAAAATAGAACTTCTGAATTTATGCAATTGCTATTGTACAGGTAATCTAGGTCAGCCCATTAAGACTCAAGAAGCAGATCTAGTTATTTATTCTGTTAAGCAGTTCATAGTCTCCTGTTGTAGCTACATACTGAAATATTCCTGTCAAATTATCTTAGTTTATACTTTGAAATTGTCCAAGACTTGAGTAATTTCATCTCTAAAAAGTACTTATTGAGTATTTTGGAGGACATAAAAATTAAGATATAAATCACTGCCCTCATAAAGCTTTTCTCCAGAGGTATTTGAAGCTATAAGGAGCACCTTGTGAAAGGTGGGTGAAAATGACAAGGAAATAGTGGTATTTTGAAAACATTAAGGATTCTTCTGTTTTTAAATGGGAGAAAAGGAGATAAGGATTAGGGAAACTTAGAGAAAATTTGATGAAGAGATAGATAAATTAGGTATGTATGCTGGCTTTTTATATAAACAAGGGGGAAGTCCTTTTCCCTTAAGAAGGAGCTAAAGACCGAGTAAAAAATGATTTGGCAAGTGGTATGAGGCATTCACAGGGAGTAAATAGATGAATGAGACTATTATCAACAGCCTTCATACTCAAACATCAATTTGTAATGAGTTCAATCAATATAATGCCTGACTTTCTCTAATAAAGCTAGTTTCAATATTAGAAACTTATTAAGATAGAAAGCCCAGATTTGGGAGCTGATAAGTAGGGTTTGGCACAAAACAAAACTATAAGGTATCTTGAAGATAGTTTGTATATTTAGAAGGTACCTTTAATTAGTCACAATTTGGAATTCGAGAATGATTTGGTGGAAAATTATTTTTACACTTAAAGAACAATTAAAATTGTGTTTTAGGAAAAGTAATCTGATAGCAATGAAAGGTGGATTAAAATGGGGAGAAACTAAAGGAAGAAAGGAGAGTTAGGAGGCTATTGATGGGCTGGTAAAATACCGTTTAAATTATACTTTATTTTGTCTCAGAAGTGAAAATACTAATCAGAGTGACCAATTTTTACACATTTGTCTAAACAAGTGATTTTACTAGATTGAATGAAGATAGATGTTTTATTCATAATATGGTCAAACTCCTTTATAACAACTGCAGATTGTATTGGTAGTTACTTTTGCAATAAGAAGGCTACTGAACAAAACTTACAATCAAAACTATGTTGATTATAGGTGATGCTGAATAAAAGTCACTATAATGGTATTAAATTTATAGGAAAAAGTCTAAAAGCTTTATTGAGTAATAAAAACTGTTGATTATAGGTGATGCTGAATAAAAGTCACTATAATGGGATTAAATTTATAGGAAAAAGCCTAAAAGCTTTATTGAGTAATAAAACTGCTTTTAATATATATGTTTGTTTTTTGAAATAATCTTTTAAATTTTCTACAGACACTTGGAGGCCTTGTAATAGCTGCTGTTATTAAGTATGCAGATAATATCTTAAAAGGATTTGCAACCTCTTTATCCATAATATTATCAACACTGATATCCTATTTTTGGCTGCAAGATTTTGTGCCAACCAGGTAATTTCTTGCTTTCTATTTCTTTAAATTTGAAAAGTAAGAATTCTTTATGGAATCTGATCTGAAATTTTTGTTCTATTACAACTTCTGGAGAATCTTGAGAATACGGTAAAAGATCCATCTAACTATCATTTTTTAGAGATTACAAACTAAACACATGAAAGAATCTTCTACTTGAAAGTTTTTAAATACAAATTTAGCTGGATAGAATTTTCCCAGTGCATCTAAAGGGGTTTTTATCCAAAGTAAAAGGTCACATTGAAAAAAGTTTGTAAGTCATACAAAGCCACAAGAATAAGTCAGTCATATGGTGACATTTTTAAGTGCAGAATTTATATAGCTTAAGCAGAAAATTGTGTGACATTCTTGAAGATAGTTTGTATATTTAGAAAGTACCTTGTGAAAAAACCTTAATGAGGTAGTGGCAGGAAGATGAGTGGAAAGAAACTGCAAGAGGAATGAGGGGTGAGACAGAAGACATACCTGTAGTGTCATGGCAGCCACAGGAGGAAAAGTAAGAAGAATGAAGCGTAGGGAATATTTATTTTTATAATTGCTAATTTACAACCCCAGAGTAATGAGATTATATTTTAACAGAGTCCAGCATACTATTCTGGTTTTCATTCAGCTTCACTCCTCGCCTCATCTTCTCGAAGTCTGAACTTCCACAGTCTCCCAAGGCTCTGTCCTTTATCTCCTGCATTCACTTCCCTGCGAACTCTAGTTCTTAACTTTAAATACCATTATATGATAATCAGTCTAAAATTTAAATCTGAATTCCATGCTTGGATATTAAGTGCCTACTTGATATTTTCACTTGAATAGCTACTAGATAATTTATTCCCTCCATTCCTATCAAGGTTTACCAGTTTAGCACCTTCATTCCTCCAGTTGCTTAGACTGAAATCCTCTTTAACTTTCTGTTTAATCTTGGGCCTCCCTGGTGGCAGAGGGGGTTGAATGCTGCATAGCAGCGTGAGTTCAATCCCTGGCCAGAGAGGGGACCCACATGGCACAGCAGACCTCTCCTGACTCGCCCGCTGCTCCCATCAGCAGTGTATTTCAGTCGATCTGTCTGTTCTGCTCCCCACTCTATCTTTGGTGAGTCCTCTCACCTCCCATGCCTCTGGTCCGTACCCCAGCTCTTGTATGCAAAAATAAACAAATCTTAAAAAAAAAAAAAAAGAAAGTTTAATCGTAGAGAAGGCAGAGTCTGTAAGTTTGGATATAGATGGATGTATGTTGGAGGAAGTTATAATGAAAAGAAGTTCTTTATTTTCTAAAGCTTCTCTTTTACCCTTCTCTCACATATCATTGTAACCCAGAAACAAATCCTATGAACTTTTCCTTTCTAATACCTTCACAATTTGACCATGTCTTATAATTTCAACTGCTGTAAACCTTGCTCAAGCCACCTAAATCATGTGGATTAAGGAAATAATCTTCTAACTTTTCTCCTTCTATCTTCTCATCTTGTGCCCCTCAATTTTTCTCCACTCAGCGACCAGACTGATTCTTTTCATTGTAAATCAGATCATATCACACTCTATTCAAAAGCCCTCTAATTGCTTCCCATGTCATTCAGAAGTTTTCATTATGTTGGCCAATTTGATTTGGTTGCTCTCTGCTACGTATCTGTCCTTATCTGATACTGCTTTCCTCTTGTGCATTAATTTTGGTCTTTTTGGCTACATTGAATTCTTTTTTATGTACTTTGACTTACTCTTCAATCTTCTTGAAATACTCATCCCCTACAATATTCACATGGCATACTCCCTCAGTTCCTTACGTCTTGGCTCAAATGTCACTTTATCTAGCAATCACTCTAAATAACAGAGTGTTAAAATTACAAATTCTTTTTTCTTCTTTTCATTGAGTAAGCAAAGCCAGAACTTAATACATGAGAGGTGAATGAATGTTCAAGACCTTAAAATTTTAATATAGCTAGTAAAATTCATTTTGTCTTACTGAGAGTGTGGTAGGATTATGGTTGGAATTTGGCAGTAGAAAAATACAGTGTTTTCTTTATATTTCTGTAATGAATATTTGTGGTTTGATTTTCTTTTTCTGTCTATCTGGATAATAGTTCTGAGACATACATGCACGTTTTTTCCTTAGGCTGGACTTTAGAAGTGTTGTGTTTTTAACTTTGTATGGGAATTAATTATTAAGAAAATTAGTGAAACAATAAGTAATTACATCTTAATGATGCTTTATTTCCTATTCCTATTCTGTAATGAGGAAATTATTTCCTTTAATGTTATTTGAGGATGTTTTGAATTTATAGCTATCTAGGATACTTTTAAAGGGGCATACCTTTTTTAAAAAATTAAGGCAAAGGGTGTTGACTTTAAATCTTTGAATCATACAGAGAATAAACAAATAAATGAGCAAATAAAAAAAAGTAGAGGAGCAAAAGCAATAGTAGTTTGTCAGTAAAATATTGCATGCAGATCCCTGCTCATGAGGTATATTGTGATGAAAATCAAAAGAGAAAAGATAGTAATTCTGTTATCATTGAGTAAATGTTTTAAGAACTTGCACGGGGCGCAGATTTTATTCTATGATCAGATGGAGGAGATGGATTAATTTTTTAAAAATATGTAACTGTCACTAAGAAAGTTAACTAAGATAACTAAGAAAGTTACCTATTTTAGAAAAATAATCTGGCTCCTCCAGAAAAATATCTTTTAATAAACCTAGTGATCTCCATTTTCAATATAATATTTTCCTTTATTATCTCCATTTCTCTTCCTGAAGCTTTTTTTTTTTTTGTCTTTTCAGAAGTGGTACTATTATAACTGCCTTTCTTATTGCTCTTTTGGCATCCTGTCAGTCGTCACTTACTCTTTTGGTTGTGTTATCTACTGTCATGTCTTGTGTTTCCTCTTTATAAAGATAACTTCTAGTAAATCTCTATTTTCAACTGACTGCTAGATACTTCTACTAGATATATTGCCAATATTCCCTTTCTGAACGTATTTTTCTTGTGCTCATTTTGCTTATTGGCATTTTGACTTGTTTATTCTATGATCAAAAATATGTGTTGTGTCCACTGTGATTTTGCTTATCCACTATACTAGATCCTGGAAAAACAGGCAGGCAGATTGAATTATGGTTTTCTGTCTTCACAGAGATCACGCATGTCTAGTGAGAAGGACATGTGAATAAATTATAACAGTATTGTCAGTGTGGCAATATAAGTAATATATACAATTCTGTTAGAGAGGGCTCAGGTACTGGAAACAATGAGTAAATTCTGATAGGTTTTTTTTTTCTTCTAATTTTATTTAACAAAACTTTTTCTCAGAGCTCTGTAAAAATTACTGACTTGAGAAGCAAGAGTTTCCTGATACTAGGCAATATAGTAGATTTTGTTAGAGATATAAAAATGTATACTTGGATTGTGTAGAAAGCTGGGTCAGACAACTTTGCAGTTAAGCATGTGATTCTGTGCAATTCTAGAATTCCATAAAGCTAAGAAAAGGTCATAATGACAAAGTTTTTTTTTTTTAAAAGATTTATTTATTTATGCATACAAGCACTGGGGTACAAGCCAGAGGTGTGGGGGGGTGAGAGGATTCACCACAGAGAGCGGGGAGCAGAACAGGCAGATCAATGGAAGTACACTGCTGAGGGGAGCAGCGGGCACAGCAGGAGAGGTCTGCCACACCATGTGGGTCCCCTCCCCCCGGCCGGCAGCAGGGATCGAACTTGTGCTGCAGTGGCTGCGATTTGCTTCGTAGTGCATTGCTTAACCCACTGCGCCACCAGGGGAGGCCCATAATGACAAAGTTTTTAATCGGGCACTTATCCAACGCTTTGGTAAATCATTACCAAATGTTCTTATTGTAGTAATTTTTTCCAATATATATTATGTTTCATGTTTTCTTACTATTAATATAATATATACCTGCAAGGCTTGTGGAGAGAGGCCCATTTGTATCAAGTCAACACTAGATATTCATCATAACAGATAATTATTGAGTGCCCTACAAAACTAGACATTGAAGGTACAGTAATAAATGAGAAAGAAGCACTTGGTCAAGCAGGGGAGCAGATATGTACATAATGTGTTATTTAATATGGTGTGATAAGTAACAGCATAGGGCAGTGAGTCTTGGAGATATTAGACCTGAATTGTTATGAATAAGCAATTTTCTTGGAGAATATGTTTTGCAGGCAGAGGAAATAACACCTTCAAGGACACTCTCCTGCAAGGCATGCTGGGTTCACTGAATGGAGTGGCTGAATCATAGATTGAGTGGAGTGTGAGAGATGAAATAAAAGGGCCTTTTATGTCATAATAATGATTAGTGATCCCTTTCCTTTACAGAACTTTTTTATTTTTTAAGCAGGGAAATTACTTTGAACCTTTAATAGAAACTTCAAAACCAAGGCTAATCATGACTTTGTAACAGCATGCTGAAGAACATAAATGTTAGAATTAAGATTGGTATTTCAGTGTACATCCACTTTAAGTTCCAGTACCAGTTTGCATTCATTTTAGTTCACAGTAAGATATTATCCTTGGATAGATAAAGAAGAAATCAAGTCTTCCTGCATTTAATTATTTTTCCTTTTATAAAGCATCTTATAACAATTATAAGATGTTTTGCTTATTACCACCTTGGATTTTAAACTGTACTCTGATTTGCAAAGAATGCGTTTTCCCTTTTTTTCCAAACATTAAAAAAAATGAGATCTTTTTATCATTCAGTGTATTGACAGCAAAAGGAATAAGATGAAATACATTTTCAGCATGTTTACTTTGGGAGACAGTGAAGTAAATAAAAGTACAGGCTCTAGAGTCAGAGATATATCCTGTCTACCATTTAGGGGTGTGGAACTTTAAGCAAGTTACCTAAGCTTTCTAAACTTCAGTTTTCTCATATATTAAACATGTTTTCTTATATATTAAACTCCCTCATAGAGTTCTTATGAGAAGTTAATGTGAGAATACGTGTAAAATACTTAGCTGAATACTTGGTATGTAATAAGTATTCAATATGTTAGTCATGTTACTTGAATACTTTTTCACAAAGTAGTATTGTTGTTAGAGTAAAAAAGAAGGATTTGTTTTTGTTTAATCTGATTTTCTTTTTCATTTTTTCTTCACCTTTTTAGTGTCTTTTTCCTTGGAGCCCTCCTTGTAATAACAGCTACTTTCCTATATGGTTATGATCCCAAACCTACAGGAAATTCCACTAAAGCATAGTCAAATACTGTCTTTTAACTGGTTTTTCACAATGGTGCACTAGGAATCTCAATGTTAATCTTACACAGAGGACTTCTGCAGATTCTAAGAAGATATCATCATGATAGATCTGATCATATTGTTCAAATGGTTTGAAAATATGAAAGCTTATGGACAAAATAGGTTGTATATGTAACAAAATACCAATTGCATAGAGAAATCAAAATGTGAAAGTATTTCCTGGGGTTATAATTATTGGAAGAAACTTGAAATACGAATTTTAAAAAGATTTCACCTCTTTGATGCAGAACTGTCCCCTGCACTCTGCAAGAGCACACATTTATCCAATGTAAATTTTTGCAAATTCCATCTATTTAATCTGATTAAATGTTTTTTAAATCTTGCTCCTTCTGTACAGATATGTCAAATCACATGTAATATTCAGGTTTGAAAATTATAATTATCCATAAAGCTGTGATGAAATAGAAGTATGAGTTAAAAAAACGTTTTTATGTATCTGAGATTTTTTATATTTCTACAAAAGATTACCAAACAAAGGATTGATAATGTTATTTGACCAACTACATAAAAAATTGATAAATACCATTCTGGGTCTGACTTGTCAGAGGAAAAATTTCATATTTAAATATAATGTAGAGTAATCCATATATCTATTTCTCCATCTATATTTTAAGATCTTTTAATGCTTTGAAATGGCTAAACACAATCCAGTTGCGCCTGTGCTACCTAGCAGCCAGTGACTTTTATGCTAATGGAGTTTGGTCTTTAATCTCTTAACTGAATTTCTTTTCTGTAAATCAGATAAATTTTAATATCTTATATTAAATTTCTGTATGTGTTAATTTCCACTGAAGTTTTAAAATGTAATTTAAAGGGATTACTCATTTAATAATTTAAAATAAAATAATTATTGTCTAATAGCTCCATTTGGAGAATTCTATACTATCAAATCATATACTGTACACAACTAGAATGTTTTTAAATGAATAATTTATTCATTGACCTGTAAGTTTTTTAGTCTACAACTGTTGATAAAAACAACCAAAAAATATATGTAGATGTCAGTGAATTGAGATTTTTGTTGGAGACATTCCTGATGACAGATCACCTTAAATTAAAAAATTTCAGAACTTTTTAGGTCTTCATACACGTATCTGAGAGAGTAGCTGAATTTGAAGTTCCCCTTTTCTAGCCCTACAAAAGCTGCTGGAAAAGAGCCACCACTTTCTTTAAAAAATAGTGGTTTCTTTTTCTTTTTGACTAGCACTGGAGTTGAGATTGCAAATTACATGAGTTACTTAATAAGTTTGTTTCAGGAAAGAGAATAGAGCAGTGAATGATGAACTCTGGTGGGCAAAAATGCTTAGTAAAATTGGGATATGGGTTCAATTATTGGCTATAGACAGATTGTCTAGTGAGTATCAGAAGAATTTTATTTTTTTCATTCATTCCTTGTATATTTTTTAAATTATCTTGTTCTAATAGTATATAAACTATAAAGAATAAATATTTTTATATAATTCTAATGAATTTTACTAAGCAAAATCTGGCTTCAAAGTACTATGTTAAAAATTGTTAGGTCCTCTTGGCAAATTAGGACTGTGTCACTTTGCTGATGTAAACTTAGTCCTCATAGGACACAGGCTTAATTAACTATTCAACCCAGAGTTTAAATGTTTAAATGACAAAATATTTTCAGTCAGTTGTCGACTGGTGATCCCAAACTGGCTATAAGCAAACTTTTATGAAAGCCTGAATTATAACTTTCAATGACCATCTTTTAGAGTCTTTAATAACTTTGTCACATTTTTGGTCATGGTGTGGCAACATTCAGATATGTATCTCATCCATATGCTAAATGAAATCTAAATCCTGCAAGTACAGAGAACTCAGGACTAAATAAGACAATTTATGTTCATCCCATATTGAAGTACTTAGGTTAGATACTTATTAATTCAGTGTGCATTTATAATTAATTATATCAGGTGTAGTCTGGTTCCGTTACATTTCAAAAAATGATATAGGCAAATTATTGGATATCAGACTTGTTAATAGTTACAGTAATATTTTCAGGTGTCCAAAATAACACAGCTTTAAGGATTCCCAATGAAGTTTATTAAAATATAATTAAGGATTATAACAAAGGACAAGCTAAAGTTTATTTTCAAAGCAAAGTTTTATTAGACGGGGTAATTTATTTTGTTTTTCTAGTAGTTCTGAAATGTTATTAAAGATTGGACTATAGAGTTTATAATCTTTAATTCATAAAAAGGTAATCATTTGAGAAAGTGGACCTATATCCTAGATCATGTCATATGTACAAACACCATTTCCTTATGTGGTGTTCTGATGATCCAAAGCCTTATTGTAGTAGTAATCTTTTGTAACGATGATTCCTTGAGTATTTAAATTCTTATAATTTTAATAGATTACTTTTTATCTTTCAACTACTTTGTTCATTATAAAGATATGCTATTTCATGGGCGAAGAGTGCCAATAGAGAGTTCTATTAAAATCATGGAAATAAAAGTTTGAAATACAACATATAGGTATTTCAACGCTAATATTTTAGTTCTTTAACAAATGATTTTAGAGACGCTGTAGACGCTGTAGTTAAAGGTGCAAAATTTAAATGTTTACATAAATTTATATTGAATGTCACAGTTTCATTGAAGGAAAGGTAATTTGATATATGAATTACATTCTAAGGAGACAGAATCTGGAAGGAAATGCGCTCGGTAGACTTAATGTAATGCTCACTGTTCCCAGAAAGTGACAGTTTTCCTTCATGTCAAATTACTGAACTTTTAAAATATCATTGTATAGTCATTCAACTGAGGTCTTTTTAAACAGGGTTTAGTATCACTCATTTACTTGCATTGTTATACTATTTAATTACATGTGAATGTATGCTTTACATAGGAAACAGTATAAAAGTTATTTATGCTATATTGAAAGTCACCTTAATAATCTACATGATATGTAGCATATGTAAAGTAATGATAGGACCAATGAAAAGCACCTTTATAAATATCTGGTCCTGTGTGCCTTGCTTTAACAAAATACCTGACTTTTCTGGAGAAAATTATTGTAATTCATGACTTTGGACACATGGAGAAAATAAGAATGTTTAAGGAAATCTGTAATTCAATTTTTGATGATTTCAGTATTTACTGCTTAAATTTAGTATCTGACAATATTAAAATGGGTATATTATACAAGTGCTAGTAAACAGTACTTATTTAAATAAATTATGGCACCACTGCTCCATCACTGAGCTTTTGAAACTTTAGCAGTTGTATATAACTCCCATTTTGTTGTTTTATTTCTTATTACAAGATATAATTTACTGTGATTTTTAAAATATTTTTTAAATGATTTGCATTCAGAATTTGTCTGTATGTCTGTATTTTGTTTAGAAAAATCCTTTTGGGTTTGGGAATGTGATTTGTATTTTTAAATTTTTATGAATATAATTCAAAGGAATATATAAACTTATTTGTTAAATGGCTTTTAAAAATTGATAAATTTCTTTTTGTCAGTTTTTGGATACCAGTTATCTGTTTAAACTTATGAAAACATTATTTTCATAATTCTGTAAATTTATACATATAGTTCCTGGTCACCTATGTCTTATTCCTTGAATTAGTCTCCTATGTATCGAAAATGACTCACTTCCTGCCTCTGTACCTTTATCACAGATGATCTTTAGTATTTTTTTGCTTACCTGTGCTCTTATAGAAAGACTGCGTTTTATTTAAACTAGTTAGAATTTCTCTACAGGTATGATAACAGCTTAACATTTTTAAATTTTAAGTAATTTATCTCTTTGCTAGCCTTAAGGCTGGATAATTACAGTAATTGGTGTCTGTTTTCTTCATAATTTGAATAGCTTCTGTTGTGATTATCAATTCACAGCACAAAGATCAAAAGATAAGCAGTATAAAAGATTTTATTTCTACCAGTATTACTGAAATAACCTTGTACAAAATTGTTTCAAAATATTACTAAAATACCAGCTTTTTAAAAGCATACTTTAGTATACTCTCATGAAAAGCACTAAATGACATTCACTTTTTTACGAACTGAAATTCTTCCTTTTGCAAGTAAATCACAATCTTTGCATCCCAGTGATATACAAAAGGTTCATTCAAAGCAGCACTATTTATGTATATACTCCAGAAGATAGCAAAGAGAAAATAAGTCACCCTCAAGTCCTTAAAAACTGTACTGTTGTAGAAAATGTCTTGGTGACTGCATATTCAGGGGGTTCCCAAATTCACCTCAGGTTCAATAATTCACTAAAAAGGCAACTCACTGAAAGCTATTATACTCACAATTATATTTACTATGGAGAAAGAATACAAGTTACAACCAGTCAAAGAAGAGACACGTAGGAAGTTGTCTAGGGAAATTCCAAACCCGTAGTCCTTTAAGTTGTCTGCTCCCACTGCGGCATACATTCTCTTCTCCTGATCACAATATATGATAGTGCATAGTACTGCCAGCCAGTGAGGTTCACCCAGGTCTTTTGCTACCCAGATTTTTATTGATGCTTTATTTGGCATGATTGGTTCTTTGTCCACATGCTTGAACTGACTTCTTTGGCTTCTGTCTGTCTGATCTGGCTGATATCAGTCCAAGGATTCAGCCTGAGTAATCTTGTTTTCACTTGGAGACCTAGATCATTTATTTCTGTATCATTTTCTCTTATTATTTGTTTCTGTTCTTGTGGCTATTTTCTGTTTTGTGGGGTTTTATTTTTTTTTAAAATATTTATTTATTTATACATACAAGAGCTGGGGTACAGGCCAGAGTCCATGGCGGTGAGAGGACTCACCAGAGACAGAGCTGGGAGCAGAACAGGCAGACTGACTGAAGCACACTGCTGAGGGGAACAGCAGGTGAGGCAGGAGAGGTCTGCTGCGCCATATGGGTCCCCAACCTGGCCGGCAGTGAGGATCGAACTCTTGCTGCAGTAGCTGCGGTCTGCTTCACAGTGTGCTGCTTAACCCACTGTGCCACCAGGGGTTTTGTGGTTTTGAAATGTTTCATTTCTACTTTCTCTCTTAGAAACGCTGCAATTTAGTTTTCATTTTTTAGATGATTTAATTTTCAGTATATTACCAGGGTTTGGACAACTCTTCACATTTTCCTATTGAATCTAAAAATTTTTGTTGCATCCTTTCTTTCATAGCTGTAGTTGCTCATCCACTTGGCTTTTTCTCCAAAGAACCTCTCTCCCTTCCAAGCTGTCTCATGAAGTACTTTCATAAACTTTTCAAATCCTGGTTCTTGGCCTTTTTATTAATTTGGGAACTCCCTTTATCTTTCCAAGATATTTCCTTTTATTTATGTTAGCCAGTGCTTTTTTCTGTTTAGTGTATTGAAAGGACCCTGATATATCAACTTCTTAAAAGTTTGTGACTCTTTACAACTCCAAATCATATACACAAATGGAAAAACAGTCTATTAGAATAAGACTGCTGTCTATTTACTACTGTAGCTCTTCTAGTACAAAATCTCAAACATTCCAGACATTCAATGTGTTAATTTTTTATTACATTATTTCCAACAGCACTTACCACAATCTACAATTATTTCCTGTTTATTTTGTAACTGTGTACCCAGGATTATATAAGTTCTATAGCGATAAGTACTACTTTATTGATATATTTCTAGTGTCTCTTAAAACAGTGACAAACACAGGTACTCATTAAATATATTTTTGACTGAACAGTAATCAGTTCTTGAAGATAATAAAATTATGACAGCTGGATAAAGTATGATTTTGAGGGATTATGAAAGGTCAAGGTAACCACACAATTACCAACCTTCTACATTCATCCAAAATAAGTTGAGGAATTAGAAAGTATCTCATATTACTTTATCTAGATTTTCAAGATAAAATGTTTTAACAAGAGAATCTTCTGTTCAACAAAATATTTTAAAACAAACGATGAGTTTACTTATTGATGGGAAAATATAATGAATCTGACTAAAATGCCTTCTCATTTTTATGGTAACTGGTTTTCTATTTCTAGCTAGTTAATGAAATAGAAGGATTTAATTTTTTTAATTTTATTTTTAAATACTTTCAAACATACAATAAAGTCACAGAATTAGCACAAAGATGATACATTCCTCTTGCCCTGCATGTTCTATATATTAGTTATAGCTGCATAACAAATTATCCCAAGCAAGTGCTTTTTATCTCAGTCAGGAAATCAGGACTGGCTAAGCTGGGTGGACCAGGCTCAGGGAAGTTGCAGTCAGCTAAATGTTGATCAGGACTGGAGAAACTGCCTCTGAGATAACTCAGTTAATCTGCTGGTAGAAAGCCTCAGTTTTAGGAGCCCTGGGCACCTCCAGAGGGTTCTTGAGGGTCCCTATGACATGGCTGCTGGCTTTCTCTAGACTTGAACTCAGAGTGAATGAAAGAGTAGAAAAATGCTGTGCTTTTTATTATCTACTTTCTTAAGTGAATGCTGTCATTGCCACCTTTATTTCGAAGAGTCACCACACTCAAGGAGAGGGGAGTGAGACTCCACCTCTTAGAGAAAATAATTTAATTTGTGAACATATCTTAAAACCACCATACCCAAATTATTTACCATCTTGCCATTGTACGTTATATACTAACCATTTGAAGGCATCACTTCCTTACACATCAGTGTACTTCTCTTAAGGAAAATGATAGTATCATATGTAACACACGACAGTTGTCAAAACTTACCAAATCAAAATTTTAGCATCGTGATAATTTAATCTGCATTCCATATTTCACTTGAGTTAATGTTCTCGCCTCACCACGGTCCCCATCAAATTGATTTTTAAACAAAATGAAGAAACGGGTAGCGGGCTACAACGTGTGAAAGGCAAATTTTTATTGGCAGGGGAGAAAGCCAAGGTCCCGGGACTAAGGAGCTGCTACAAACTTGCCTGGTCCAGCAGTAGCGTTCCGGGCCCCGGAACAGCAGGACAAAAGACTTTCTGAAAAGCCAGTTATCTTTACCCGCTCAGTCACCCCCAATTCCTGAAAAACTATTTCCTCCAGTTACCGGTTTGGTTAGAACACAGCTGGCGACGTTGAGGACGCCCGGTTGAATGACAACGCTCCCACTCATCCCCTATCTCCGAGATCAGGTAACTTCTAGAATCTTAAATCTCCACCTCTGAAGGGGGGCGGGTGGGGGGCTCTAACGGCCCCGACTGCCCGCGCCGTTTGGGTTAAGGGAGCTGCTGAACGCGGGGTACCGGATCCACCGGCGCGGTGCTCCGAGACGCCACCGCCTCCGGTTCGCGTCCCCAGGCCGCGGCGCGGCGGGGCGGTGTCACGTGGGCGGGGCGGGGCGGGGCCGGGCGGGGCGGGCGGCCTCGTCGGCGGATCGCACGATGTGACGCGCCGCCGGAGGCAGGCCGGGCCCTCAAGATGGCGGCGGGAGCCCCGGGTGGCTCGGCCCGGCAGTAGTGGTGGGACGGCACTCGCCGCTGGGGCCGGGCGCCCCGGGAGTGGCTGCAGCAGCGCCAGGAATCGAGGATGGTAAAATGACCCAGGGAAAGAAGAAGAAACGGGCCGCGAACCGCAGTATCATGCTGGCCAAGAAGATAATCATTAAAGACGGAGGCACGGTGAGATGGGGTACCGCGCCGGGAGCCCCCATCCGATCTCCTAGCCCCTCACGCTGTGGCCTCGGGCCGCCCCTCATGATCCCCCACTGTCCCCCCACATCGGCCGCGGCGCCGGCGTCTCCTGCTCCGAGAGCGCCTGCCCCTGCTCGGTGGGCTTGCTCGACCCGGCCTGCGGCCTCCAGGGCCCGGCCTCTTGGAAGAGCCGCTCACCCTCCCGCACCTGCCGCCCTCTCCGGCAGCCTCTGGAGGCCCCGGGCCCTCGAGCCCCACGTGCGCGTCCGCCAGGGGCGGAATCGGCGCTTGGTTTCGCCGGCCCGCCCGCCGCGCGCCTCGCAGCCGCAGGCCCCGCGGACCGCCGCCGCGCTCGGAGAGGGGCCGGGAGCGGTGCCTGCGCTCCCATATGCTGCCGGCCAGGTGGTATCTGGCGCGGCCACCCCGCCGCGGCCCCGTTGTCCTCGCTCTCTTCTTGCACGTTCTGGGTCGGTGCGCCTGGCGTTAGTGCTTCCAGCACGGTCAGCGCTCTGGGAAGGGGGGCTTTCCTTCTCTTCCCGGAGTCTGAAGCGTGACGGAGGACACCTAGGGCCTAGACTTGAGTCTGCTAGTTTTCAAAGAATAGTAATCACCCTGTTGTTTGAAAATCACCTTGTCTATTTTTAAATGAAAAATACTAAATAGAATTGGTTATGGCTTGAGGATTAGAGAACACTTTGAAAGGAAGACAGATTGAGGGCAAGGAAAAAATTTGCTTTTAGAAACAGTTGTCATCACAATAAACTTTATGCAGTGGGCTGTCGTTAACCAGCAGGGGACATAGGGTTTTTAATTAAAAATAACTCGCGTATGTTTTTTGTGTGTGTGCTGAAATTTCTCCGTTGCTACATACGCTCTTTGATCTTTGTTACATTCTTTGGTATCACATTCTGAAATGGAATGGAAAGGTGGAATATGTGTTTTCATCACCTCCTTTCCTGAGGTGTGCAGAAATAGTTTCTTTGGTTCCACACTCGTTTTTATTTTTGTTGGAATCTTGATCAACTGCTTACACGGTGCTAACTGTAAGTAGATCACTTCTGAGGATTTGTTGGATTCTTTTCAAGTAAAATAACTTTCTTTTGACATCTCAGAATACAGCCCAGCCAGTATGCTAAAATTTAGAGCGCTTGGGACATATAATTTCAGGATATACCTTTAGTTAACTGTCAGACTTATTTGGTGTCATAGGTTTGACGTTTGGTTAAAAAAGAAAAAAAACTAAATTCAAGTTCTAAGATCTTTTTGTTGTACCTGACTGAGACATTACCTTGCTCAAGTCAGTTATGAATGGTGCTGGCTCTTGACCAAGTTATTTAACTATTAAGTGGGGATAGAAAAGTTTGAGAGTACTGTGTGTCTTTGGAATCATAGGGATTGAATGAATATTTTAAATCTTCATAAAATCTACAAAATAGAAGCAACAAAGGGTTGTATTTTATAAAAGTAAGTGACATTTAAGATCAGTTTTCTTTCCAAAAGTTAAGAATGAAAATGATCAAGAAACACCCCTTCCTTTACCTTGTGAAGTTCAATTTTGTTATCTGTGTATGTTACTTCTGGAGTTTTGTTTGAATCGCTTTATACCAGATGTTTTCATTACAATGAAATTTCAATCCTAAGAGATACAGAAGGGCTTATTTTTTGACTTTTTAAAATCTTATTTATTTATTAAAGTTGTAGTGATTCATAACTTACTTTTGGACACAAAGTTTAGTTTTTACACCAACTGTATGTTTGTAAGATAAAATAAATGAAAACTTTTCCTTGAGAGTAGTAGGCATTAGGGTATTAGCATTTATCATCTCTATACACTTAAGTTGCACTTTTTATTTTAAGAGCACTGGATACTTATTTATATTGGGGGTTTTTATGTGTCTGAATTCTACAGGGCCTATTTTGTGAATTTAAAGTGATAACACATTTCACATTTTTAAAGAGTATACATGCACTATTTTTAATTATATTTTTATTTATTCCTATATATAATCAGAGGAAATATATATTTCTGTAAGTGTCAGGGTAATTTTTTTTACATTTGCATTTTAATCTAGTTGTGAATGAAAATGGTTAGTACAGTTGTAGAGATGACTTTAAAATGACATTTTCTGCCTCTATTGGT
Organism: Galemys pyrenaicus; assembly: GCA_019455555.1. Taxonomy (NCBI): domain Eukaryota; kingdom Metazoa; phylum Chordata; class Mammalia; order Eulipotyphla; family Talpidae; genus Galemys; species Galemys pyrenaicus. Next base: position 5,587,383 of record JAGFMF010011828.1, on the reverse strand, counting down.
CAGAGTATTGTTGTGAATGGTTAATAAGCAAGAGAAGCCAATTGTCATTTAATATTATTCTATTCGTGTTCCTGTGTGTTTTTAAGTTCCACAGTGAGTGGAATCAGTCATAGATGTCCGAGGCTGTGTGGTCAACATTATGGACTCTGAACAATATTTCACATCCCTGTTTAAGATACTGACCTGATCCCCTTCTGTCCTTAGTGTTCAAGAATGTTAATAAAATTATTTTGCTTTGTCCTTCTAATGACATCCTTAAGCTTGATCAGCCAGTTTTAATATTAATAAAATTAGTAATGAGATGTTGATGCTTTGTGGAAAAGAATAGTTTTTAACAGTTGAAGAATCTGAATCCTTCTGAACAAACCAGCTTAATTTGCGTTATTAAATGCTTTTCTTTTTAAATATTTTTTTTCACCTTGAAGTTGGTTCTGAAGCCAGGGTAAGGCTAACGTGTTGCTTATTTGGGTAGTGCACCCAAATTATGGTAAATTACATGAGAATTTGTGATTCCTTACTAAGAGTTCTAACTCAGATCTCCTCACCTTGAATTTGTTTGCAGAATTTTGACTGTAGACATGCAGGGTGATATCCAGAATGGCTTGTACTTCCTAAAGGTTTAAGATGAGTTGTTAAATTTGAATACAACATAAGAACAATTCCATAGATAAAGTTCAGTAAAGATTAGTCGTCTACTATATACTATTTTACCCAACAGTGACCAGAATGTGAATTTGTTTTTTAAAGCATCCATACTTAGAAATATAGTTTTTATAAATTTTAATGTAATTTCTGTTGTATCTCTTATTTAACACAGACTATTTAGAGCAGTTGAATTAAAAGTACAGTCTGATATTTTAGAAAACTTCCTCTTTTGTTGTTAAATCATTACTATATTGTTTTTAAACATTTCTGTTGAGGTTAAGAGCTAAAGAACTATTTACGCTAGTTATCTGTATTATCAAAGATAGAGATCTCCTTGATTTTTAAAAGTTTGCTTATTTTTCTCTGTGATGCAGTTATGAGACTGCATCTCTAAGTGAAAAGTGTACAATTTTTCCACAAGTGAATTGATAAAATAACTTACGAAACTAGATAGAGGAAGTATCTTGTGAACTGCTTTCTTGGGAGTTGAAAATTGAAAACTACCAGATTTTTATTTCTAGTATCTCTGATTTTAATTATAGTAGATAAAAGACTGCAGCCATTTCAGAAATCTGCACCCAAGTTCTGATCCTTGGCTCTCACACTCTCCTAACCAGGATAGGTAGAGTAGTTGTATACAGCTCTCTGCAGCTCTCAGAGACCAACTCAACAGCCATTGGTTGCTGGTCTGCAAGCCGCGAGGCGCATGGCATCTTATCGTGGTGCCTTTCACAAAGCATCTGTTCTTTGAAGTCACTAACCCGTGACTAGTAACATTGGGATGTATATATTGTTTTAGGCAAACTTGTGACAGGCAGTGCCAACCTCTTTGCCACCATGGTTCACCATTTGCTTCAGGTTAGTATTTGGGAATAAATTAATAAGGGATTTTCTCAAATTATATATCCATTTTATCCCAATGTAGTTGAAGATCTGTGTATCTGTACAAATCCACCTGTTGTTGAAATGTAATTTGTTTGCAACTAATTGAAGTTTGAAGTAAAAGGAGTAGCTTTTTCCAAGTTGCATTCTGAAAGTATTTATGATTTAACTTTTTGAGTTATTTAAAACCTCAGGTTGCTTTTTAGCATTATTTTGAATTGAACTGCTAATTGAAATAACATTTGACAGTCTCAGCCAGAGTCCATCAAGACCCCTGATAATGGGTTTTGTCCCTTTGAGGATCAGATGTAGTAGCTAATTCTTAAGGGCCTACTTTCTCAGTAATGTGAGTTGTGAATTCTACCAAATGGAATACTATACCCATTTAGGGACTCTTTATAACAAGTGTTCTAGAAAATATTTCATTATTTGACTACAGAGGCTGAGTAATTAGAGATTAAATTAAACTTAGAAGTGTAACAGGGTGGTCCCAAGAAAAGGGGAAGTTCCCAAAATCCTGGTTCCGCCCTAAGTTGGTGGAGCTGAAAATAAAAAGATTTCTGCAGAGAAGAGAAGAAGGGAAAATGGAGAACAGCAAGGAGACCTGTATGGGGCACGTGGAGCAGAGGGACATGTGAAAAAACTGTGCTTGCTTTTTGGTCTTAAACTGGTTAGAACAGATGTGGGTGAAAGACCCGTGGGGAGGTTAGCAATGGCAGCTTTCATCTTAATTTTGATTTTGCTCTTTTCCTCCCAAATTTGTCTAACTCTTTCTGACCCTTTTCTATGGGTCTCTACTGAAAGGTCCTTTAGATGTGTGCCAGGTTTTTAGGCCTTGCTTTGGGCCAATCCTATTTGGCTGGACTTTTACCCTCAAAAAGATGGGTAACTTTGAATGCTTCACTTAGTAACTATAGTCTTTGTTCTTTCTTTATTGTACCCTAGTTGTATTAAAGTTCCTTTCCATTAAAGGTTTTGTATGTTTGTCTTAATGCGGCGGATGGCAAAACCCATTCAGAGAGGGCAGGCTTGGAGCTTCTGGGTGCTCCTCTCCCTGCCCTGTAACAGAAGTATAGGTTCTACCCTTGACTTTAGTGACAGTTTGACTTTTATGTTGATGGTGGTTTGGTTTTGTTTTTTAGGTTTTTATATTTACCTTATAGTGAGTTCAGTGTATTCATTTGAACCATGTTGCTTATTAGGTGTTCTTTTTTTTAAAAAAAGATTTATTTATTTTTGCATGCAAGAGCTGGAGTACAGGCCAGAGTCCAGGGAGGGGAGAGGATCCACCACAGACAGAGCAGGAAACAGAATAGGCAGACCAACTGAAATACACTGCTGAGGGGAGCAGCAGGCGAGGCTGGAGAGGTCTGCTGTGCCATATGGGTCCCCTCCCTGGGTGCAGGGATCAAACTGGAGCTGCAGTGGCTGCAGTTTGCTTCATAGGGCATTACTTAACCCACTGCGCCACCAGGGAGGCCCTCCTTATTAGGTGTTCATGGGGATAAGCATTTAATGTATCAACAACTTCATCTGACTTAACAGTCATAGCTTTTCCTTCTAAAACTGGAAGATACGCACTATTTTGTCACGTTTTCAATATTTATCACAAAGTGCTGCAATCTTTAAACTGTACCATTTTTTTTTAAAAAAAGTAAAACTTGATTGCATATGTCTATAGAATATTTTAAGAAGTGAGTCTTACACTATGTAGGAGCAATGTAACCAATACCTCTTCACTTTAGTGTTGAAACCTAAATATATACTCTTTCTTTTTAAATTGATCAATAGCTTATCAGTAAAACAGTTCAAGATGTCATTGCAAATTAAGCCAAAATGATTTAATTAGTGTAAGTGTCCTGAATATTTATGGTGATTAATGCTTTTGGGAAGTCAAGGATTGGTTTTGGTAGTGCCAGGCCTGCAGGCACAGGATAGGTTGTTTATCCATTCAGGCAGGCAAAATCCAGGAGCCCTCTAGGTCACTTTTTCAATGCTTCTAGGCCAGTTGTGGGGCAAGCCCTCAGGCTGGCAAGGTGTGGGGGTGGGTGGTGGGGAGCAGGAAGCAGGTAGGCCTCCTGCTGGTACTCAGCAAATCTGTACTCTTTATCTCTGGGCCCTCTGGCCTTCTGACATGGTCTCTTCCTCTATAGCCCAGTAGTCTTTGAGTAATGCTGCCCTTATAGCGCTGACCTTTACGCACAGGTGTGCATACTTACACATGATCACACATACTCCCAAGTGTCCACAATCAGGTATGCGTACCCTGCACCCACACTCCCAAGTGCCTTCTGCATTCAAGGCCGCAGGCTATCGCCACAGAGGTCAGTGACGTGAACGCCTGACTGTCACTTACCCTACAGTTTTCTTTTTGCTCTGCAAATGTAATGAACCTTGCCTTGCTTGCTTACAATCAAGAAAGAAAGAAAACTACCACTGGACTTTGTGAGAGAGGAAGCCTGATTCCAGATACTAGCACCAAGGCCTTGCATTTCGTCTAGTTCTACCATATGTGTCAGGATTCCATGAAATAAATTTTGTAGTTACAGTATTTTCTCCAAGAACTTTTTCTTTTTTACATCCTTCCATGACAGGTTTCAAACCTTAGATGCCTTTCACTAGGCATCCTTGTCTTTTTGAATAAGACTTTCACATTAGATTATTTTCGTGAGTCTAGTTATGTTTTCTTCAAGGAATATTGTTTCTGAAGATAAGTTTTTACCTTCATTCTTGATTGATAATTTGTTGTATTCTAAGTTCAGAATTATTTTTCTTCATATCTTACTTTGGCTTTCATCATATTCTTTGTTCTTCCAGCTTTTATTTTGAGAATTTTTTTTTTTAAACTACAAGAATAGCACAATAAATATTCATTTGCCCATCCATAGATTATTCATAGTTGTTAACATTTTTGACACATTTGTTTTTCCTTTCTTCTGTATACTACATTTTTTAAAAAATAAGATAACATTGGTTTACAACACTATATATGAATTTAGAGATGGAGTCAAACCTCTTCACATCTATGTTACCCCACATACCACCAAGCCACACGTTATAATCCTCCCTTTGCGCTCCACCTTCCTCTTCCTCTGGTATCTCAATTTTACAATCAGGTTTGTTGGAGTTGGTTTTCTGTCCGTTTGTTTTGTTTCTCTGTATTCCACATATGAGTGAGACGATCGATATACTCCATCATTTGGAATTTAATTGGAGACATCATGCCACTTTATCCCTAAAACATTTGAGATATGTCACCTAAGAATAAGGATGTTGTCCCACATAAACACAATGCAATCACCACTTCCAGAAAATTTAACATTAGTACTGTTGTGTAATTTGTAGTTCACAGTTACAATTTTTTTATTTGTCCCAATAATGTTCTTTATAGTTGTCTTTGTTTTTATGTAGAGTTTAGTCATTACATATAATGCCATTCTTTTAATGTAGAATAACGTCTTTGTTGTTTTTATAAGTTGGCAATTTTGAATAGTGCAGGTCAGTTGTTTTGAAGAGTGAAAGTCAATTTGATATTCATTGTTTACTCACTTGAATTATAACATCTATTTACTGGTGGAACTAGTTGAACTGCTTGTTTCCTCACCAACAATTCCATATAAGGCCCTGGTTCACTAATAGGAATATAACATAAATTATTATTAAAGTCAATATCTTGAATAATAATTGCTAGATTTAGGGCCTCCCTGGTGGCGCAGTGGGTTAAGCAACACACTGCCGCCCGTTAGGGAGGGGACCCACATGGTGCGGCAGACCTCTCCTGCTGTGCCCACTGCTCCCCTCAGCAGTGTACTTCTGTTGATCTGCCTGTTCTGCTCCCCGCTCTCTGTGGTGAATCCTCACCCCCCACACCTCTGGCCTGTACCCCAGTGCTTGTATGCATAAATAAATAAATCTTTTAAAAAAAATAATTGCTGGATTTATAAGCTCGTATTGACTAGGCAACCCATAGACTCTGAATTTGAGACTTTGATGAGGATTTAGATAAGAGATTAATAATCTACCCCCCTGCTGCTGAGAGAAAGTGGCTTACTTAGATCACCTAACATCTTTGTAACCATCTTGATTAAGGCTAGCAGTCAATCCATGGGCATTGAATACACATTCTATACCAGGCTTTGTGCTATGCATTGAAATACCAAAATGGATAAGGCTAAGTTCCTACACTTAAGCAAGTAACTCTCAGGCAGTTTGTGCAGTATAACCACTGCAACTAGCATAATTCAGGATTCAGGCCCTGGAGTTGCCCAGATTGACTGCTCCATCTTATTGCTACATTGGATTGTAAAATGGTAATAATATCATCTAACTTGAAAGGCTGTTAGAAATGACTATAAATCATAAGTCCTCGGTACTACCTTAATATTAGTGTATGTATGTAATCAATTCATGTGATAGATGATACAGAAGCAAACAGTGAGGTATCAGAGCAGAGGAGGAAATTAATAGGGGAAATTGTAGGTTTTATCTGTATTATGCTCCTTTTTAACAGTTTTTAAATACAGTAACTGTATTGAATACCTATAGTGATAACAGATACCACACTTGTCCTTAACCAAAAGCCAGGAAGTGATGGATACACCTATAGTGACAGGTAGAAGAGGCTTATAGAGTAATTCATTTTCAGTTCTGCAAACTAAAGTATCTTTGTGCTGTACATGTATATGATGCTCCAGATCACAGAAGAATAAAGCAGAGTCTGATTCTGAGAGCATGAGCTTGAAAAAAGTCTTAGGTTAAGAAAATTAATATTTTACATAGCAAAATAAAATTATATAGACATTATTACAGGATGAGATAATAATTAAGATGTTAAAAGGCTTAACATCAAGCCTAGTTAGTGAAACCATAAACTTAGTAACTGTAGAAAGTATGATTTTGGAAATGGGAGTTAGATTGGAGGGTAGGGTTAAAAGGTGATTGTCCCTAACTTCTAAGGTTCAAGTTAGACACCATAGAATCATCTCTTTTACCCAAGAAAAGAGAAACTACTTAGCTGAATGGACTTTTGGTATAGTAATTATTGTGGTTTTAGATGGCTTACTTGCCATTTGGCATTGGTTATGTGTCTTCAGAAATTTATGTGTCTTCAGAAAGCTAATTTTCTTCAGAAAGTTTCACCTTGTTCCTTTTGAATTCTCTTGTCAGATGTTAATTCGTAGATGTCATGTGTTGATATGCTTTCCTCATTACAATATAAATTTTTTCCTATTAATGCTAGAACACTCATTGTCAAGTATTTATCCCCTACTTGCCTGGTCTTTCTGCCCAGGCTTTGTCTGTCTCATAAATTCTCCTGGAGTTTTGCATATGGGTAGGTATTCCATTAAAATCACCAGCCCTTTTGTCAAAAATCCTGTCTAGAAGTTTTTGTAATTCCAAATCAGTAAAATATTTTTAAGATTTGTCAATTTCAAGATTTTGTCTTACTTTTGTGATCATTTTTTTTTTTTACAATTTCTTTTTTTTTAAGATTTATTTATTTATGCATGCAAGCACTGGGGTACAGGCCAGAGGTGTGTGTGGGGGGGGTGAGAGGATTCACCACAGAGAGCGGGGAGCAGAACAGGCAGATCAACAGAAGTACACTGCTGAGGGGAGCAGCGGGCACAGCAGGAGAGGTCTGCTGTGCCATGTGGGTCCCCTCCCTGGCTGGCAGCAGGGATCGAACTCGTGCTGCAGTGGCTGCAGTTCGCTTCATAGTGCGTTGCTTAACCCACTGCACCACCAGGGAGGCCCCCTTTTGAGATCATTTAAAGCAAGAGATGAATATGAATATAATATAAGTCTCAAAATTATTAGTACAAGATATTATTGCCTTGATTCTCCTGATACTCCTCTGATTCTTCTTCTCTATCATCCTCATGGGTCCTCTGCCTAATATATTACTTAAATGTTGGGGTTTTATCTTTTAGTCCACTGCCCTTTTCACATTTCATCCTTTCTAGATTATCTCTTCCACCTAATGGTTTCAGACATCACATTTGCTACTTACTAAGTTATTTTCTTATGTATCCACAGCACAATAGAGATGTTTCAAATAAAAGGGGCAAATCACTTAGCTAGGAATTGCAGTAAATCTAAGCTTTGTGAGGATAGGGTGGGAGGGGGGAGAAGCTGGGAAGCTACCAAATTTCATAAGTAGACAACCAAGCTAAAAAACTTTAAAGCTAGTTTTACCTTCCACATTTTTCAAATCCTGAGAATATGAATTCTCTCCCCACCATATCCACACTATTCTGTGAATATAGTGTCCTCCTTGAGATCAGGGAATGTTGTGTATATTTACAGGTTTTTATAATCTCAGCACACCAGTTACATACATAGTAAGTAGGTGCTTTGTAAATGTCGACTGAATGAGGTCTTGTGCAGATTCATTCTCAGCTATGGTCCTTCAACTCTTGTCCCACAACCCCCGCTCCCTGCCATGTTGTCTCAGGTTTTTCAGCTGCAAGTTCTCCTGTGAGAGTTCTGTTTTGTTTTTTTCTTTTTCTCATTAGATTTATTTAATTGTATTTGACAACATTTGTAGTCCCGAGGGAGTTCCCACCACCATTTCACCCGTGTACCATCACCTCAGTCCCTTGTGCTCTTTATGCCCTCCTCCCCGTCTTTGCCCTCTCCTCCCTTTGCCCCCCCCCCCATGTTCCCTTTGGTCTATTTTTAACCTTTTGCTCTTGTTGAGTTTGTTTGTTTTTGGTTGTAATTGTCTATTTCCTTGAGCTTTCTCGGTTTTTTGTTTTTTTTCTTTTTAATTTTTTGTTATAGTTGTTGTTCTTTCACATTCCTCCTAAAAGTGAGGCCATCTGATATTTTCTTTTGCCTTCTGACTTGTTTCACTGAGTATAATTCCTTCTAGCTCCACCCATGTTTCTATAAATGGCCCTAGTTTCTTATTCTTGATTGCTGAATAGTATTCCATTGTGTATATATACCACATCTCTTGATCCAGTCCTCTACTTTTGGGCATTTGGGCTGTTTCCAGGTCTTACCAATTATAAATAGTGCTGCAATAAACATTGGGGTACAGGTGCTCTTTTGGATCGGTGTTTTTGAGTCCTTTGGGTAGATCCCTAGGAGTGGGATTGCTGGATCATATGGTAGTTCCATCCCTAGTAGACCCAGGAACCTCCATACGGCCTTCCATAGTGGTTGATTAACTTGCATTCCCACCAGCAGTGTAGTAGAGTTCCTTTTTCTCTGCTTGTGAGAGAGTTTTTAAGCACCAAAATTCTGCACGTTGGGAGAGACTTTTTTTTTAACGATAATGATGACGTTAAAGTAACAAAGCATAATTTTTAGTGTATAGCAAAATCTAAAGGCCGTTAACATTTTCCACATAAGACTATATTACATTTCAAAGCTTAAGTATGAGATTATAGTAAGTATTGGTTAAAATTTTTCTATTTATACACATTTGTTAGTGGAGTTTAGTTCAGGTCAAAGCTTTTTTTCTATTCCATTCATGTAATATTTTCCTTAGGAATATAAAATTCAACTTCTGAAGTAATTCTTAAGACATCGCTGACCAATATGAAGTTAATTTTTATTTTCTTTCTTGTTTATCAAATTCCACATCTCTCACATACTATCCTGAAACTATTCTGTTTTTGAACCATGTTGATGTCTGTTGTGTCTTGCCACATGCTTCAATTATGTTTGGGGGTTAGTACAGTGCCTCTTAACTTTACTTAGCATTGCCCCCTTTAATCAATCTACTACACCTTTGCCAGAATAATCCAAAACTTCCATCTGATCACATACATCCTATAGTGGCTCCCATTGCCTCCAAATATAGACTTATTAGCATGGAAATTTTTTCTACCTCCAGCTTATGAGTTCTCCCAGTATTGCAGCTTGTGCTCTATACTGAACTATGTGAGTCCTGTAATGCTCCCTTACTGTCAAGGCTTACAAGCTTGTGCAGTTTGCTGCTGACCTCCAAGGTCCTTCTCCCCACCCACCACCCCCGCTCTGCCACCTTCACCTCTCTTAGTTGTTTACATCCTTTCAACCTTCCCCCTGGAAGTCTGATATTCACCTGTGCCCATTCTGGAACTCTGTATGTTACAATTGCACACTGTGCTTTTATAAATTTGTCTCCTTATTTATCCCAGTAGTGTTGACAGGGACAGTAAGTGTTCAGATGTTTGACATAGTACCCAAATGTATTTCTTCACTGAATGTTGATCTACTGTTGACATCATTATAATTCTGGAATGCTTGTTAACTTTTTAAAAATCTTTCTTGTAGCCTCAAGGAATAGGCTCTCCTAGTGTTTATCATGCGGTTATCGTCATCTTCTTGGAATTTTTTGCTTGGGGATTATTGACAGCACCCACCTTGGTGGTAAGTAACCTTTTTACTTCTGACTTTAAAGTCTTATTTTCCTCAGTTTCTGGAGATTGGGAGGGGAGACAGCTTTTTTCCCATGGTTAATTCTCCCACCATTATGTCAAGCTTTCAGTACTATATGTCATTGCTCTATGTCTTTTCCACATTTATTTCTCCCTTCTAGGAGGGTGGCTTGAGTGTCTGTGTCTCCTGATGAATATGGAACCTGTTTAAGCAGAACCTCAATTAACTCAATTAATGCTTGAATAGTGTGAAAATGGTTTTTATACTGACAACCTTAGGAAAGATGATGTCTATAATCTGAATCACTCAGCATTATTATTTTGAGATTCATTCATGCTGTTCTTCTACTTTAGGGCAACGATCTAAAGATAGCCTCGGGGCCTCCCTGGTGGCGCAGTGGGTTAAGCAACGCACTATGAAGCAGACCGCAGCCACTGCAGCACGAGTTCGATCCCTGCTGCCGGCCAGGGGGGGACCCACATGGCACAGCAGACCTCTCCTGCTGTGTCCGCTGCTCCCCTCAGCAGTGTACTTCCATTGATCTGCCTGTTCTGCTCCCCGCTCTGTCTCTGGTGGATTCTCTCACCCTCCACACCTCTGGCCTGTACCCCAGTGCTTGTATGCATAAATAAATAAATCTTAAAAAAAAAAAATAAAGATAGCCTCTAGAAAAGTGGTTCTTTCCATGGGTTTAAGCTGATTTTACCCAAATCTTCTGAGATTTGAAACTTTAGAATAGTCCTCCCTGCCTGACTAAACAGCTCAGGTGATTGCTAGTTTTCTCCTATTGTAGAAATGGGTAATGGAATGAAGGAAGGAATAGTTAGGGTAGACGTTTCTATCTTGAAAGGTATAATTAGAGTTAAGTGTAACTCTAATTATAGTTAAACTCCAGAACAGAATTTTAAAGAGAGAGACTTAAATTTTCATGAACTTGTTCACTGTTGTACAAAACGTATTTTAAAATAAGGTCATTTATAGGGGCCTCCCTGATGGCACAGGGGTTACACACTATCGAGCTATCATGTGTTCGATCTCTGGCCAGGAAACTAACTCACATGGCAGGGCAGACCTCTCCTGTCTCAATTGCCACTCCCCTCAGCAGTGTATTTCAGTGGATCTGCTTGTTTGCTCCCCACTCTGTCTCTGGTAAACCCTCTCATCCCCTGCACCTCTGGTGTATACCCCAGTTCTTGTATGCATAAATAAGTAAAAATAAATCTTTTTTAAAAAGGTAATTTATAATAATAAATTGAATCATCATATACATAGTTTGAGCTAGTCTAAAAAAATTTACATTTCATTATTTAGCATGTTATTAAATAATCATCACTGTTGCTATATAACATATGGATGTCTAACAGTTACTTTGAATGTGTAAGACATATTCATGAGTATTCCTAGAACAAGGATTCAGAAGGGAATCTCAAATAAATACAGTTCCTTTTTCAATAAGCCATCATTGCAAGTTAGAATAGTTCCCTGAATGATAACAATTCCCTAATTTACAAGAATGCAGATATGAATGTTTTGATTGAGATTTTTTTTTTTAAAGGTTTATTTATTTATGCCTACAAGCACTGGGGTACAGGTCAGAGGTGTTGGGAGGGGGGTGAGAGGATTCACCACAGACAGAGCAGGGAGCAGAACAAGCAGATCAATGGCGGTACACTGCTGAGGGGAGCAGCGGGCACAGCAGAAGAGGGCTGCCGCGCCATGTGGGTCCTTTCCCTGGCCAGCAGCAGGGATCGAACTCGTACTGCAGTGGCTGCGTTTTGCTTCACAGTGCGTTGCTTAACCCACTGCGCCACCAGGGAGGCCCTGAGATCCTTTTTTAAGAAGCTCATTTAATGAGTCATAAGTTTTACATAGATTTTCAAAATAATTGAAATAGACATTTAAATATTTGATTATTTTTAGTTTTAATAATTTCTGCTGGCTATGTTCAAAATTAATTCACACACTTACCACCTTTGTAAGCTCAGAACACTCATTTGGAACCTGTTGTAACCTGATGTAAGTTCATTATGACATTTGTAACCTTACTGTATTGTAATAACCTGATGTCAAGGGTTACTGAGATGATGTCATAACTCTCTGGTCTCACACCTTTATGTTACCTTTTCTAGTGTTCTATTGTGTTTAAAATCTGCTACCAGTAAAACTGTCTGATGGGTCAACATTCCTGTATTTTAAAGTACTTGAGCGCCATACTAGTAAATAACTCATATATTTATATTATGATGGATCCAGACACAGTCTTAAGTATTTTTCATTTTTAACCCTCAAAACCACTTCATGAATGAGGTGTTGGCTTCATAATACAGATAAGAACATTTAAGGGTTAGGAGAGTTAAGCAATTTGCTTGCTAGTCTGATAGTAAACTCAGCATTGGTATTTGGAGCTAGGCTTAACTTTGTTTCGATTCTTGGTCTTGAGGCATACTGGTAGTTAAATGTTTCGTGCCCATGTTTTAAGTAGTTTGAAGTTATTGGCAGCTCAAATTTTAGCAAAGTAGAGAGATTAAAATGTTGTATAACTATTAGAAAGGTATCCAAAAAGCTTCTTGTCATGTTTCCAAAATTTGTCATTAGGATTTAAAGTATATGTAACTTTAAAAAAATGTATTTATTTATGCATACAAGAGTTGGGGTGCAGGCCAGAGGTGTGGGAGGGGATTGGTGGTGAGAGGATTCACCAGAGACAGAGTGGGGAAAGAATAGGCAGATTGACTGAGATGCACTGCTGAGGGGAGCAGCGCGCAAGTCAGGAGAGATCTGCTGTGCCATGTGGGGTCACTTCCTTGTCCGGGGATTGAACTGGCTGCAGAGCCTTCACAGTGTGTTGCCTAACCCTTGTGCCACCAGGGAGGCCCCTATGTAACTTTTTAAAAATTGCTTTGGGCTTTGTTTTTTTAATAGATATGTCAACATTTTTTTCTAACTTTAATGTCACTTTTTCCTCGTAATTTGACAAAGGGAGACTGTCTTCTTTTAACAAAAGAAGGAATTTATTCATTTAGACATAAAGGCTTTTTGGGGTTCATTTTTCATATATACTGGAAAATTAATTTTGCCTCAATATATTCTTAGTTTTTTGTTAAGTGGATATTATCCTTGATTTTTCTTAATTTCTTTTTCTTTTTTGGTTAATTTTAAAAATGCCAAAATGGATTGATCAATCTTTTAAAAAGTGCTAACTAATATTGGGGGAACTAAAATTTTTTTTAATTTATTCTATACCAGCATGGCTATATTTTTTAGAAAAATTATTATAATATTATTGCCAATTCTTTGATTTATAGTCTGACTCCTCTGGTTGTTAAAAGTATTTAGTTTCCATGTTTCTCCTTTACACTTGAATTTTAAAATGGCAAAGTGATGAGTTATGTTTACTTAGGAGAGTTGTTTGTAATGCATTCTCCGTCATAATTCTTTATTCTATTTTCCTTGATTATATTTTTTAAATAAAGCTTCTCTTCAGAAAAAAAGTTTAAATATTTATGAATATTAAGCTCAGTTTCCCTTTTTATTTTTCTTCTTATCTGTAATGTATTCATGTTTTTAAATAATCACAGTTTTGTGTTCTTTTTTCTTTTCTTTTATGAGAAATAGGCAAAAAGATAGGTGAAGGAGACTTAGGCAAAATAAGGATTAAGTTGTAGATACTTGATTGCATCAAAATGCTGAGATTTGTTTTGCTCTAGGCACTGTTTCGGCATTGAAACAGCAGGAATTTTTGAAACATCACTAAAGAAAATTGTGCATGGGAGCACATGTATACATTTTTCTATATATGTGACATATAATATTTTTTTTTATGATTAGAGGCATGATGTATGCTTATAACACATTAAGCAATATAGAAATGGGTAAGAACGTGAAAGTTCTGATGTAGTCCTATCCACCTATCCAGGAAACTGAACATTTTGATAGGAGGTCTAGGCTTCATAAGGATATGCTATACCTTCCCCATTAAGACATATTAGTTAACCAAGGAGGCACATTTGTATGTGCTGCTATAATACTTTTAAGTCAGAGTTTGGGGTTTGTTTGTTTTTAATTAGAAGTGAGTATCAATGATACCTGGGTAGGTTTTTCAAAACACACTATCCTGGACCTCCCTGGTGGCTTTGGGTTAAGCAACGCACTGTGAAGCAAACCGCAGCCACTGCAGCACGAGTTCAATCCCTGCTGCCGGCCAGGGAGGGGACCCACATGGTGTGGCAGACCTCTCCTGCCTTGACCGCTGCTCCCCTCAGCAGTGTCTTTCAGTATATCTGCCTGTTCTGCTCCCCACTCTGTCTCTGGTGAATCCTCTCTCTGACCTGTACCCCAGCTCTTGTATGTATAAATAAAAATAAATCTTAAAAAAAAAAAGGGGGCCTCCCTGGTGGCGCAGTGGGTTAAGCAACGCACTGTGAAGCAAAACGCAGCCACTGCAGCACAAGTTCGATCCCTGCTGCTGGCTTGGGAGGAGACCCACATGGCACAGCAGACCTCTCCTGCTGTGCCCGCTGCTCCCCTCAGCAGTGTACTTCAGTTGATCTGCCTGTTCTGCTCCCTGCTCTGTCTGTGGTGAATCCTCTCACCCCCCTCCCAACACCTCTGGCCTGTACCCCAGTGCTTGTATGCATAAATAAATAAATCTTTAAAAAAAAAACAAAACACTATCCTTATAACCTGTCCTGATGAAATCAGAATCTTCAAAAGTGAGCCATAGGCATTTGTATTTTTTGGAAGCGAATCTCTGATATGTTTAGTATACATTGCTGATTAATCAATATAGTCAGTGTGGGCTTTTTAAAAAGATTTTGCTGGCAACTTTATTTTCTTCATTTTGTTTTTTTTTTTGTTTTGTTTTTTTTTAAGATTTTTTATTTATTTATGCATACAAGCACTGGGGTACAGGCCAGAGGTGTGGGGGGGTGAGAGGATTCACCACAGAGAGCTGGGAGC
>JAGFMF010011828.1:5536804-5567116 GCA_019455555.1 Galemys pyrenaicus | reverse complement strand
TTAAGATTTATTTATTTATGCATACAAGAGCTGGGGTACAGGCCAGAGTCGTGGGAGGTGAGAGGATTCACCAGACAGAGTGGGGAGCAGAACAGGCAGGTAGACTGAGATACACTGCCAAGGGCAGCAGAGAGGTCTGCTACGCCATGTGGGTCCCCTCCCCGGCCGGCAGCAGGGATCAAACTCATGCTGCAGTGGGCTGTGGATGGCCTCATAGTGCGTTGCTTAACCCACTGCGCCACCAGGGAGGGCCCTAAAAATTTACTAATATTTAAATGACTGAAATATAATAAAGTAATATTTATTTCAGGGATTAGTAAACTTTTCCTGTGGCTTGGTGATCCACACGTTGTCTCCCTCGTATTCTTTCGTTTATGCTTGTATATGTGTGTTTACGTCTCTAAAAATATAAAAAACTTTTTTAGTTCGATTGGTCAGTAGGCAATTGTTTGCTAAGCACTGTTTTGGCAAACTAAATATTTAAGGATATTGTAGTTGTCTATCAAATCTAGCAATAAAATAGTATATGCACAGTGTAGTGTAGAATTTATTAGATAGCCAGAAGTAGGACAGTAATGAGTTTCAACAAAACGGGACAAGCATCTTTTGATAAATAAGTACCGAGTGTTGTGTCAGACTGAATCTTAGTGTTATAAGAGACTGTCATCTTTGCTTCAAAGGACACTATTAAAGAAACATGGAATTAAGAGGTTTTAGGGATAACTACAGGGTAGTTACCTGTAGAGAGAAACTTATAAAAAGAACTAATGGTTTTTCCATTGTAAATTTAAAATAATAAGGGGTATGAAGTTGATGATAGCCAATATATATTTTTTTTAGGATTTATTTATTTATGCATACAAGAACTGGGATACAAGCCAGAAGTGTTGGGGGGGAGGGGGGGAGAGGATTCACCAGAGTCAGAGTAGGGACAGACAGGCAGGTTGACTGAAATACACTGCCGAGGGGAGCAGCAGGCGAAGCAGGAGAGGTCTGCTGCACCATTGTGGGGCATCTCCCTGGCTGGGGATTGAACTTGTGCTGCAGTGGGTGTAGTTGCATCATAGAGTGGTGCTTAGCCCCTTGTGCCACCAGGGAGGCCCCCTGCCAGGATTTTTTAAAAACAGCTTTATTGAGATAATTTATACACCAGAAAACCCATCCATTTTCTGTGTATAGTTCAAACAGTGAATTTTAGTAAATTTATATAGTGATAGAACCATGATCACAACCCACATTTTTGTGACTTAGTAATTTAGTCATAGCCAAAAGTTTAAAGTTGATAATTTTCAACCTAAGGCTCTATGTATATAGGACATATCCTAGCAAATAACTACTTAAATATTCTTGTAATGATATGAATACAGATAATGGAGGGAGAAAGTGATCTTTTGGGTCCTCTCTCTGTCTGTCCAGAGAGAAATGGCTCTCTGACGGGGATAGTGGAGGAGAAAGGACATGGCATGAAACGCCTATGCTCAGACTGGATTTTGCTCATTGCTTTGAACATGTGAATCCCCTCCATAGGCCTCACTGGCCCTCACAGTGAGAATCATTGCCGCTCTCCCAACTCAATGCCAGAGCTGTGCTCCTACCCATGTTCCCTTGAGATCACAGCCCATGTATTTAATTGCAGGTAGCTGCTGTGACAAAATAACAGTGCAGTTCAATTTTAGAATGTTTTATCTGTCAGTCCCAAAAGTTTCTTCATATCCACTTCACCTCTGGCATCAGGCAGCCTCCACACTACTTTCACTGTAGTTTTTCTTTAAATGAAACAATCAGTGTAAGTCTTTTGTTTCTGACTTCTTTCACTTATTGTACTCTTTAAAGAGTTATCTATATTCACACATTTACCAGGTTAATCCTTTTTATTACTATCTAGTGTTCTATCATCTCAGATATAAGGGATACTTCATTTTATTGCACTTTACCTACGGTGCGTTTCTTGTAAGAACCATCCACCGGCAAAAAAGATTCTCATGACTCCCTAGATTGCATTATTAACTTTATGGGGGTGGTCTGAAATATATCTAGGGTGTGCCTGTACTATATTTTGTTTATCCACTCTAACAGTTAATGGACATTTGAGTTGATAGTTAAATTTTATGTTCTTGTCAAATAATGGACCTTTAGAATTTTGAATTGCTTGTCTTGAGCTGCTATTAATAAATAACTAAAAATAATCTTTTTAGAAAGTTTTAAAGCATAAGTAAACTTCCATTTTTTTATATATGTATATATTATTTTTTGGTTTTGTTTTTAATGAAGGATCATTATTTATATCCTGGTTAACTTTTTCACAATATAGGATTTCTCTCCTCAGGTATAGCCACCATAATTCTCCTATCATAAAGAATCCATGATCCTCCATCATAGTTCATTGACCCCTCCCCACTATATTTCTCCTCCCCCTTCCCTCTCCCTAATAAACTTCTAAATAATTAGAAAACATAAAATGAGAATAAAAACAAGCACTCCTGTGAAGAAATCTTTCATCCAAAAGTAAAAAATGCTGTAGAAAAAGAATAAAGTACCGGTTAGGGAGCAGAAGCTAATACATGTCTACAGCATTAACTTCTAATTATCCTCTGAAGAGTGTGGTCCCCATCAGGTGTTATTTGCTGTCACATCTACTACTAATTTGCAGGCAGATTATGTCCAATAACCAGCTATGTGTGGGAGTTATATTTTTCTACCTGTGTCCTCTCTGTTTTTAGCCTGTATCTTCACCAGACTTGTGTGGATCTCTTCAGGGTTTTAGAGAGACATGGTTAAAGGTGTACTCAATGCATGCCTCATTTTTCCCAACCCTGCCACTGAAAAGATTATCAGGTTCAGTGCTGTACTGTTGCTTGCCACTATTACTTATGATAAACTAGACCTCAAAGTCTAGACTAAAATATATATCAAGGTGAATATTCATTTAATTTTAACATTGGGGAACAAAAAAAAATCACAGTGACATTAAATGTTCTTAAGATACTGTTTTTAGACTCCTTTCAAAGAGCACTGAGATGTGTGGAGGTGCCAAAGAACTAGTGTGACCCAGTCAAGGGAGGGCTTTGTACTGTGCTCCAGACTCCTCTAACATGTCAACTAACAGTTTTTTGTTTTTTAATCTATTTGACCTATGAATTCATCAGTAGGATTTGTTTGACCAAAGGGCTCCAAGGCTTAAAAGAAAGTTTGAAACTACTGTTTTAGAAGCTTTTTACACATTATTTAAGAATAATTCTTTTCCTGGAAAAGAAGAGTGTCAGAAAAATAGCACAGGAAGGAGGGGGAAGCAGAGGCACAGCAAGAGGATTGGTAACATAATGAGTTATGGTGGTGGCAAGAAAGAGTTCTCAGGGTGTCCTGGCTAACCTCTTCTATTCAACTGTGATCTGCTGCAGGTTTCAGCAACATTTGCTGCAAGTTTAGTAACTAGCCCTGCAATTGGCGCTTACCTTGGACGAGTGTATGGCGACAGTTTAGTGGTGGTCCTGGCTACAGCCATAGCTTTGCTCGATATTTGCTTTATCCTTGTTGCTGTGCCAGAGTCATTGCCTGAGAAGATGCGGCCAGCATCATGGGGAGCTCCCATTTCTTGGGAACAGGCTGACCCTTTTGCAGTAAGTTAATATTTTTTCCCTTCTCTTTGGCAAAAACTGAATGCATTATTCAATGTAGCATTAATATTTTGTTGTGGAAATTTCTTTGGGGAAAACATCTAATGGTTTAAAAATTTTTGAAATACATTTCAGTATAGCTTGGGGAGGATAAAATAAAAGACAACTGGGTGTCTGTGTGTACACTGCCAAAAGATATTGCTGCATGTTCTTAAGAATAGTTCTGTCTTTGATATAAAAACTTACATCAGTTGTTTTCTTGTTCTAGTCCTTAAAAAAAGTGGGCCAAGATTCCATAGTGCTGCTAATTTGCATCACGGTGTTTCTCTCCTACCTACCAGAAGCAGGCCAATATTCCAGCTTTTTTTTATACCTCAGACAGGTAAAATCCTGAAATTTCTCTCATTGTATAGTGCCATAATAACAGAAATGTTTAATCTCGAGACATTGAAAAATAACGACCATTTTGTAAATAACAGCTCACTGGAATTTCTGCCTAGTGTGGCTGAAGGTCCTAATACATGTCTATATAACTTTTGATTTAGACAAAAAGGTGCAATTTTCTCCACCAAAGTATGTAGTTTGAGTTTCTTTATGTTGCTTATAGCAGTGGTGGGATGCCTTAATCCCTTCACCTGTTTTAGATGGTTTCTTTGTAATGTAGAGCACATACAAGTAAATTAGCTAGCCATACCGAGGGTGTTAGTTTTTTTCTCCCTGACACTAACCGTACTAGGCAGAGGTCAAGTTTTTATCAATACTTGTAAAAAGCACAAAACAATATGGTATATAAATGAACTCAAAGTGATTGATAGCTATTGCCTCCAAATTAGTAAATATATAAACTAATGGCTATAGATTTACCTAAATTAAGTAGACGGTGTTTTTAGCATGTTAAAACTCATCATAATTTTAGTTTCCAGTGAAAGTCAGATTCTGCTCTAAAGTTAAAATGAGTTGCTTTATTCCTGACCCATTTAGTATTACTGTATAGGTAGTTTGATAAATATAGTATTTGTTGTGATTTATTTATTAATGTTACTTTTTCTGGAAACCATCTAGATAATGAAATTTTCACCGGAAAGTGTTGCAGCATTTATAGCAGTCCTTGGCATTCTTTCCATTATTGCTCAGGTGAGTTTCTTTTGTATGTTGGAGTAAATGAGATTGTAGTGGATTGACCCTAGCTGGCCATTAGATGGGGCCTGAAGTAATTCTCCATGGTGAAGTTACCAGGGTCAGGAATCTGAGGATTGTGTTTCGAAACTGAATTTTGTTACATAGCTATTATTGATTAAACTTTTGGGATCGACATATTAAACAATGTCTGAACCAGAAACACAGCTTATTGATTTATACTAGGTTGTATGCCTGCATTAAGTCAGAAATTTTATATTCTGTTCTATTGATTAGTCCATTGAAAAATATTTCTTAAATACCTGCAGTGTTTGAAGCACTGGGAATATAACATAGAACTTAACAAATTCCTGCTATTGTAAAAATAATATTCTTGTGAGAGAGACAGAAAATTAATAAAGTTTGTCAATCAATGAAAGCATATCCGGTGTAATAACTATTGAAAAAAAGGATCTGGGAATATCCAGAGAAAACTGGGGGCTTATTTGGAGAGGTTGGAGGAAGCCCTTGCTAATAGAAGGTGACATTTGCACAAAGACCACAGGAATGAGGAACAAGCCACAGGAATATTTGGAGGAAGAGAATTCCTCCAATTTTCTCTGATAAAGAAATAAGACTCTAAGGAGAGAATGTACCAGGCATATGTAAGAAATAGCTAAGGGCCAGTATGGCTCTGGTGAGTGAAAGAGGGAGTGTTAAATTAAGACCAAGATAATGATGAGGAATCAGATCATCTGGGCCTGCGGGTAATTACAAGACTCAACAGGAAGAACAGCAGCCATTGGAGGATTTTGAGCAGAGGGATGACATGAAAGTTTGGAAACCCCGTTGGTAACCTGTTGTTAATCAGCAAAGGAATTTGAATTTTCTTAGGAGAGATCTCATCCTGACCTCTCTACTACCTTTTTCCCACAGTAAGTTCTTTTCCAGTGCCTGGAGTTTTTTTTTTTTAGACAGGGCCTTACTCCTTTCTGTGAAAAAGCTTCACCCATTACAAGCTCCTTAACTCTGCTTTTTCTGGGCTCTGCTGATGACCTGTTTTGACACTCCACCTTAAATCCAGTCTATTAGATTGCAGCTTTCTTGTTTAAGTCCTCTCAAGAAAGTGAAAGCTTGCTTCTGCTGAGTTGGTCATCTTGGATGTTTTACCATGTTATAGGTAGAATTTCTACTGCAGTTATCATAACTTACAAATTTTTGGTAGTTTTTTTTTGTAAAGATTTATTTATTTATTCATAGAAGACCTGGGGTATAGGCCAGAGGTGCAAGAGATGAGAGGATTGACCAGAGACAGAGTGGGGAGTACACTGCTGAGAGGAGCATTGTGTGAGACAGGCGAGCACTGCGCCATGTGTGTCAGCTCCCTGGCTGGGGATCGAATTTGTGCTGCAGTGGCTGGCAATTGCTTGACAGCACTGAGACTTTAACCAATGCACCACCGTGGAGGCCCCTGGGTGTGTTAATATTTTGCTTAAGATTTAGAGAGAAAGAACAGGATAACTTTTATAATAATGACACCAGGGATTTTAGTAGCTGTAAAATGTTAAGCTGGGCTTTTTGTTTTTTGTCTTTTTGTTTTTCATATACTTGCTCATGGAAGCTATTGCTACCTAATAAATTTGGGAAGTAACACTGAAGACTATTTGATGAATTGAAGGTGAACAGGAAACTTTTTCTCTGTTCAGCAGACAAGATGTCTGTCACAAGGCAGACAAGATGGAAAATAGTCCCTGAGAGTTCGGAACCTGGAAGGGGGTTTGGTTTGATGTGTGTCGGAAAGAGTTCCGTGGCAGCGAGCCGTGAGGGCTGTGAGTCTGGGAGCAGACCAGCCCAAATCCAGCCAAGGCTGACGACACAGGGAAAACAGTACTTGCAGGACCATTGGCTTTGGGAGCCTACATGGAAACATGGTTTTTGAAATGAAAAATCACCTTTTAGAAAGTGAGAAAACTAGTTGGAGATTAAAAATAGTCTACTAGCATTACACAGTCTCCATAAATGCTGATAATTATGTTTTTATGTCCTGAACTGCTGAAATACTCAGTATAACAGAGTCCAACAGGTAGCAGAACAACCTTACATTCTGTTTATGTGAAGTGTACAATTGAGAATGGCTTGTCCCCTATTGACCTCTCAACCAGTGAAAGGCCAGTGTCTTTTATATGTTCCAGCAGCACAGAGCTGCTTGTAACTCCCGATTCGTGCCTGCTTGTGCCTTTGTCCTTGCTGTCCTTCCTGCCTCCCCTTCCTCTACCTACCTGAGTCTCCCCAGTCTGTGTTTCCATATTAATTTGGCATATCTGTATCATTTTATAGAATGTACTGTATAAGATTTTACCTCTGTTTATTTCTGATTGATACTGCCTAGTAGGCTGTGTGTGCCCCTAGGACCTCTGAGTAGAGTGTGCTCATGACTTTATAGCCTTCGTAGTCACTCTGGTCAGTTAGTCACTTAGTCACTCTGTCACTCTGCAGCCTTTTTGTCTGCAACTCTGCACATGCAAAATTAAAATCTGTTGATTTTTTTCTCCAGTAGTGTTTTAAAACATTAAAAATCCATAGTAGGCATATAAAAACTGTGAGGTATGCTGTATGAAAATATGGATATGTAGCTTCCCCAAATTTTTAAAATCTGGTAACACTGGACAGACCTACAATCCAGTGGAAGCCAAGTAGCTGCTATCCCCTTTGGGGCCTTTACTCTTTGGCTTACCATAAATCCACCACTTCCTTGGCACCAGTAGGCATAATATGTAACATTTGCATGAGGTAAATGTTTACATGACTGGCATGGAACATAGTTGTACGTGCTTCTCTCTTACAGTGCTCTCATTTGGTCCTCTGTAACTCCCAAATTTATAACTCTGCCAAATTTTACCTCTACGCCAGTCTCTACACTTCTGTTTGATACACCTGCCAGGCGTCTGTGACTAGACATGGCCAAAACTAAAATCTACATTCCTCCCCCTCTAGTACTGCTTACCTCATTTATTGCATCACCACCCTCTTGGTTGTGGGGGCTAGAAAATTTAAATTCTTGATCCTTTTTCTCTCTCTACCTCACATCCAGTCCATACAATGGTATTTCTTGTCACTGTCTCCAAAATATATTCTGAATGGAGGTGGTTTTTACCATCTTCGTTAGTAGCTTCATTATTACCCAGTCTTGGCAATGGTGATAGTCTCCATGTTGTCTGTGCTTCCATGTTTTCCTTCAGCTGTTTACCATTTGAGTAATTTTTGTAAAGTGAAAATTTAATCATAACTCTTGTTCAAAAAATCACTTTCTCTTTCAACCAAAGTAAAAATCTAGACTTTAAATATGATCTCATTTTCTTCCATTCTCTCTGTTTTGACTCCACCCCAGTCCAGGGCTTTTGCACTTGCTGTCATCCTACTTAGAGTCCTCTCTTCCTTGAGATACATGATGGCTGCCTCATTGTCCTCTTTCAGCTAACACCTCAGATGCCACCTCCAAAAGTCCTCTCTGCTCATCCTGGTGTGTATCACACCACCCTACTTTGTTTTCTTTAGAGCAGCTACAATCTGGAATTATCTTGTTCATTGTTTATGCTTAGGTCTGTCTTCTTTGCAGTAGGAGGTAATTTCTTTGCTGACTGGTACTGTGATCTGTTTACAGACCTCTAGATCAGAGCCTGTGGTCTTAGAGTTAGCAGTGGAACTTGGCAAATATCTGCTGACTGACCAAAGTTGATGTCAGTTGACTATTACCTGTGTCATCTTAGTTCACTCATTCAACTTTTGGGGTTTAATCTCTCAGCTTCAAAATGAATTACACTAAATTAAGGGACATCAGTTTTTTTTTTTACTGTCTTATACATTGTATATGTGAAGTAATTAGTTTCATTGAGTTGAGAATATTGTGGCATATTTAAAACTACACATATACTTAATAGATAGTCGGTATTGAGGATGCACAAATGAATGTAAAAAAAGGTCACATCAGGGAGAAAATCAGTGTCCTCAGTTAGTGTCAGATATGTTTTGGTTACAACTTCATGACTGGTTTTGGCCAAACTTACAGTATTCTGTAGTTGCTGAGCACACACTTAAATGGTTTTATTAGGAGAGGGGGAAAGGGAAGGTTCTTGTAGAAATGCAAAATATGGCCAGCGTATCCATGTGCTTTTGGGACAGAGAGGTGGTTATTGGGCTGGTAGTACTCTCCTTATGTAAGGATTTGAGCTCAGGTTTTATAAATCTCTGCAATAATAAGAGTAGCACATCTGGGGGCCTCCCTGGTGGTGTAAGGGGTTAAGTCGCAGTACTATGAAGCTATCCACAGCCACTGCAGCATGAGAATTCCATCCCCAGTCAGGGAGGTGACTCACATGGCACAGCAGACCTCTCCTGCTGCTGCTCTCAGCAGTGTGTTTCAGTAGATCTACCTGTTCTTTTCCCTACTCTGTCTCTGGTGAATCCTCTCACCCCCCCACATCTCTGGCCTATACCCCAGTTCTTGAATGCATAAATAAATCTTTTTTAAAAAAATTAGCAAATCCAGATGTTTGTATAGCTTGATATTTGTATTAGAAGGATTCATCTCTCCATTGTAGCTGGCTAGATAAAAGGAAATATTTTGCTAACTGCTTGCTTCTGGGTTAGTTCTGTTTTGTGCTGTAGTTGCTGAACAGTGTAATCCAGTAAGATTCCAACTTATTTTGGAGCTCAGTTTTATGTGATTTAAAGGATAATCTCAGAGAAGAAAGTTTAATCCTAGTTGTGTCAGAATTTTTTTTTTTTTAAGGATTATTTATGCATACAAGACCTGGGGTGTAGCCCAGTGGTACAGGGGTGAAAGAATTCACCAGAGACAGAGTTGGGAGCAGACCAGGTGGATCTACCAAAATGCACTGCTGAGGGGAGCAGCGGGTGAGGCAGGAGAGGTCTGCTGTGTCATGTGGGTCAGCTCCCTGGCTGGTGGCAGGGATTGAACTCATGCTGCAGAGGCTGCGGTTTGCGGTCATAGTGCACCATAGTGCGTTGCTTAACCCATTGTGCCACCAGGAGGCCCTGGTGCTGAGACTTTAACCTCTACACCACTAGGGAGGCCCTGTTTACAAAATCTTAAAGGAATTGCTTTCTATTGACTTATGATTAAATTTAATTAAACTGTTAAATGATTATCTCAGTTTAAAAAACTTTTAAACTTATAATTGTGCCTAACTGCATTTTGAACATTAATCAGTGATTAAATTTTGATTTCCTGAATGTTCCTAGACTTAGCTATATTACATGTGGTATATATAATACTTTAGTTAGAATTAGCAAAAAAATTTTTTCTATTGTCCCCAAATCGTTGCTGAATTTCTGTTACCTTTAAAAGTAGCAAGAAAATCCATCAACTCTTATTCTTTATTCTTATTCTGTGCCGGACACGTGCTAATAAGCACTTTTTACGTAAATATCTAATGCACATGACAACATTTTAAAATATTATTATCACCCTTTTTTAAGAGAGAAAACTGAGCCTCAGAGTGAAGTATCTGCTCAGGGTCACACAGAACCAGGATTATGATCCAGGATATTTTTGCAAAGATTGTGTCTTAGTTATTAATTTTTTCCCAAGTCATACTTCTTAAACTGATTTACTGTGAAGGCATCATGGTTACTGCCAGAGAGGTTAGTTTAGGTGAAGGATATATGAGTAATTGTTATAATAGTTCTGTTTTCTTTAGTCAGGGAATAAACATTTGGACCCATCAATACGTTATTAAGGATTTTATAGGGATCTCTAAAGCATTAGTTAGAATTTAAGTTACCTCAGGAGAAAAGTTCCAAATAAAAAGTGCACATATTCTGAGTCTTCTTTTTTCCCAAATCTGGGTCTGTGTCAGCAGAGGGACCTTTCATCATGTATATGGAGTAACTGTCTCCAATATTTGCAGGGCAGTTGAGACTAAAAAGCCAAAATATAGTTTAACTGTCCTTTGATACTATTGGTTGAAGAAGTCATCAAATATTTTGTTTGGTTTGGTTTTATAAAGTATAGGTTGAAGTCACCAAATATTTTAGTTTTAAAAGTTTATTTTGATAAACCATTTGGCTTTTTTTTTTTCCAGACCATAGTCTTGAGTTTACTTATGAGATCAATTGGAAATAAGAACACCATTTTATTGGGCCTAGGATTTCAAATATTACAGCTGGCATGGTATGGCTTTGGTTCAGAACCTTGGTAGGTATAAATATTTTAATTTTATGAAAATTTTTGGGTTTTGCTCCCCTTTTTTTTTCCAGCTTTGAGATATATTTAACAGAATTTTTGGTTTTCCTTATTTCCTTATCTGTTAGGACTTAGAGTTTAGGTCTGAAAGTTAGCATTATTTATCTTTTTGTTTTTCTGGTTAGAAAAAGTTGAGCTTATTACTAATGGCAAGCCAGGAGTGAGAAAAGTCCACTTGTTTTTGGTCCTGGCTTCATGCCAAGAGTCACCCTACTTTTCATGCCAGTCTGGTTTCCCACAGGCTCCTAACAGATATGGTGATGCTGATGTCAAGCAGCTATTGAACACCTGCATGCTTAATGACAGAGGCCTGAGTGCCCCCATTCACACAGGTGTTTCCTACAACTCAACATATCATCTCTGTTTTGTCTTGGATATGCATAAATACACCAAGTGCATGTTTTGGTGGACATTATGTCTTCTAGTCCAACTTTTACAAAGAGGTGCTCACAATTTATCTAAAACATTAGGTCAGGAACATTCAAAAGTTGAAATCTAATTAATGATATTTTCCCACTGAATCACAAGTCTGGGAACCTTGTCAAAGACTTACTGGCTTCCCGTGTTTGGAAATGTTTCTTTGGAAAGGTTTCTCTGCTTAATGTCTCTTTCTTTTCATTATACACTGTTCACGCACACACCCCGTCACTCCCAGGCAAAAATAATACCCAACATCCTTTCCAGTTTGGGATATGATACCCTAATTCACACTGAAGCCCCACATCATTCTTGTTTTTCTCCTTTGTGGAAGAAACAGGGTTAGACTTTTAACTAACTTGTGCAGAATCACACAGGAAGGACAAAAAGAGCAAGTAAATGTTTCCTTTTCTCTATCACAATCTTTTCACAGTAAGAAATGCTTGATTTTAAGTATGTATTTTGACTTTGACAGATACAATGGAGAGTTTGCTGATTTTATTTTTTTGCTGCTTTTGATTACAGGATGATGTGGGCTGCTGGCGCAGTAGCAGCCATGTCTAGTATTACCTTTCCAGCTGTCAGTGCACTTGTTTCACGAACTGCTGATGCTGATCAACAAGGTGAGCTGATAGGAATCAGTGATGTTTAAATGCAAAGCACATAAATGTTCTAATGCTGTGCTTTCATTCTCCTAAGTCCTGAAATGTAAATGTATCTACAGGGTAGAGAATTTTTAAATTATTTTCATTGTAAAGAAGAAAAGCAGATTCTAGGGTGTTAGCCTTAGGTGGATATATGCAGTTGTGTCTGTCACTGTGTGTTAGCACTAGCTCATCTTTTGCTAAAATATCATTTAGCAGTGAAAGTTGCCTACCTTTTAGTCTACTAACCAATTAAGAGTTTGCTATGATGTTGGAGTTATCCTGAGATACACTCATAATCCTTTCAGTAAAATCTGGCTTTCATTTTATGTAAGGACATATGGCAGATAACAGAAAATTCCTTGTGAAATGTTTTATCTAGTGATAAGCAAACTGTAGTGTTGCAAAAAGAATGGTGGCCACTTAGTGGATAAATGAAGAAAAGCCTTTGGCCAAAACCAGGAGCACTTTAAATTTGACAGAAGGTCCAGGAGATAAGCAAGTCAAACTCTATAAAAAGGGTCTATATTTGACTAGGTGGTGTTAAGTAGCTGGTTGGGGATGTTTTTAATAGTTCTGCTTGTGAGCGCCTACCTGACTTTCAGCCAGCTGACTTAAATAGAAGGAAAATGCTTCTGCCTACCTGTTTCTAGCTGCCTGGGCTCACATTTGCAGACAGATTATTACACTTTATATAATGTCATCAGTAATCACTAGTGTCTGACAAGTGATTTCATGTTTATACTGGTTCTTGTGTAGGAAAAAAAATAAGTGGCATACTAAGTGGTCATTTGTTCATAACAATTTAGGTGTCGTTCAAGGAATGATAACAGGAATTCGAGGATTGTGCAATGGTCTGGGACCAGCTCTTTATGGATTCATTTTCTACATATTCCATGTGGAACTTAAAGAACTGCCAATGACTGGTACAGACTTGGGAACAAACACAAGTCCGCAGCACCACTTTGAACAGGTAATTTTTCATTCACATCATAAAAGTACAGTTCATTTGGCAGGACTGGAAAACATCATTTTAGGTTTAATAAAACACTTAAACCCTAAGGGACTGTGTTTTATATACTTCTTTGTGAAGTTGGCTGTCACTACCTATTCCCCTTGAGAATTAAAATTTACATGTTCTAGTTTTTCATACCTTATGGCGTAGTTAACAGCCATCTGCTTGTACCACCACATCTTTCATGTGAGACTTGTAATGTTAGAGTTCTCTATATAAAGTCTTTTTTTGAGTGATAGTCAGTTAGGTGTTGGGTAAACATCTTTGTTCACTTGTTTGCCATACTTCCCTCCTATAACCGAAAATACTAACGGCATAAAAAGTTACTGTGACCAACACAAATAGCTCATCAGTTTCCTTGATTATTTAGCAGAATTCTACACTAATACTCTAACCAGCCAAGAATACATTTAGATAAAAATGAATAGGTAAAACTTAAGTGCAAGCTGTAATTGTAATTTTGGACTAAGCAATGATTATCTTATGGGACAGTATCATTTTCTTTCAATCACTAGAGAATATAGTTACCTTTTTAAATGAGGAAAATGGTCATTGATTCTGTTAATTGTAGTGAATGCTTATACTACTTGATTGTACTTTTGAAATCTTTCTCTTGAACTGTTATTAAGTGAAGACTCAGAATTTGTTTAGGTTTTATGCTAAGTGACTATTTTTGCTTACGCTGTTTTTAAAAATATCTTTTGGTTGAGTCAGCTATTATTCCATAATTTTATACTGGGTATGACAGTGCCCCTTTCCTCCTGAAAAGGGGATGCTTTTTCTAATTGGCTTTAATGAAGTTCCACTGCTTGTAATTCAAATTTAGCAATTTCTCCTATGATCCAAGATCTGTGAGCAAAAGACCTAATTATTTTTTTCTTCCTCAGAATTCCATCATCCCCGGCCCCCCCTTCCTCTTTGGAGCCTGTTCAGTACTGCTGGCTCTGCTTGTTGCCTTGTTTATTCCAGAACATACCAACTTAAGCTTAAGGTCCAGCAGTTGGCGAAAGCACTGTGGCAGTCACAGCCATCCTCACAGTACACAAGCGCCAGGAGAGGCCAAAGAACCTTTACTCCAGGACACAAATGTGTGATGCCCGAAATCAGGAAGACTTTTTCTATCAGCACCCAGGTCTTAGTTTTCACCTGTAGTTCTGGATGTACATTCCAGTTCCATCTGCAATGAACTTTAAGATTGATTGTCTTTCAGAAATGTATCTGCATGAACTCCGTGGGAACTAAAGAAAGAACTGGACAGTTTTCCAAAGATGTTACAATTTCTTTTGAAAAGAAATCTTTTGTTTATTAGCACCAATTTCTTGCCACTAAGTTGTTTTATTATACATCCTTTAATTAAAAACTATATATGTAACTTCTTAGATACTAGCAATGTTTCTGCTACCATTTCCTTCAGGTGTTGAGCTTTAACTCTGTGCTGACTCGCAGTGAGACAGAAGTAGATAGTATGGTTGTGGACCAGTTCATTTTAACATTTTAAAATCTTGAGTCAGATTTTAATATTGTAAAATCTTGGGTCAAAATAATTCAAAGCCTTAATGCAGATGCACTAAAGTAAAGAAATGGTAAATGGTTTGGATTAAAAAAAAACCTGGAAGAAAACCGTACTAGAACTGAATCATGTTTCAAGCTTATTTGTAGTTATTTTATTTTAAACATTATTCACTACTGTTTTTGAAATGAGAAAATATCAGCCATTTAGAATTTAAATTGGGGTCTGTAGAGCCTGTAAATGTAAATGCTGGCTCAAATTTGTTCCCCAGATACTTAAACCACTATTCTTTTAATGTTTGCATAATCATTAGAACCTCAACACTTGAATACATAATCTAAAAATTATATAGTAAAGCTGGTAGCCTTGAAAATGTCAATGTGATATCTATATGTAGATAAATATATATAGTGGCCTTTCAGGACTGTCACAGTAACACTTTATTTACAAAGCTAATGTTTGTCCTAAATTTTCAGGACCCTAGAAGAGAGCTTTATACAATTACTGATGTGAATTTCTCTAAAGTGTATATTTTTGTGTCCAGTTATATTATTTAAAAAGTGTTACTTTGTAAAAATTGTACATAAAGTATTGTATAGTTTACACTGTTTTCATCTTGTGTGTGGTTATTGCTTAATGCTTTTTAAACTTGGAACACTCACTATGGTTAAATAAGGTCTTAAAAGAAATGTAAATATTCTGTTAATAAAATTAAATATTTTAATGATTTTTTTTTAAAGAAAGTCTTGATCTGTGACTCCCTATAGGGCCTATTTGGCTTTACTTGTTACCGTAACCATTTTTGTAGTAACAAAGTCTTACACATTCTTGACTCTGAATCCATTTCTTTTCCCTCACTATAAAATACACTTAGTGGGAAGTAACTGGAAATTTTTAAGCCTAAGCATAACATCAGTCCTACTTCTGTTTTTCATGTATTTTTCACATCATACTCCCCAAATATTAATACTTTATTAACAAAGCTCACACCGTTTACAGAAATACATTAAGTGCAACATTTTGATTATTGACACGTACAATTTTACACTGCAAAACAATTTCAAATAAGTTTAAGAGGTAGAGCAAAAGAATTCACACTCAAAGTCTATATACATTTAATACAAAAAAATCTGTTTGATATAAAAATATTTCTATCCTATCTTTCAAAAATTCTCCAACTTTCTATGGACAAGTGTATCTATTTTTTTAAAAATGAGCCATCTGTATGTCAAAATTCCAAACCCCATCACAATGTTTTATACGTTATAAGTATTTACAAGAAAGCAAATTTTAACATCAAGCTTCTTTCCAGGCTATAATTGTTTTTAAGTTATTATAACTGAGTATTTTTACTAATATAGTTTGAGCAAAGAACTATATATAAACAGTGCCTAATTAAACTTTTTAGATTACACCCCTACTTTCAGACAGCTTGCAACTGCAAGTATAAGACTTAATATAATGACATCATTAAGAATTCAGCAAAATTTCTTCGTCACACCAAGGAATGCAGTAAGCATGGCATATATATCACTGGTATCTACCTTGCAATGTCTTTCCTTGGAAATAATTTTTAAAAGATCACAAGCATTAGCAATCTTTGCAAACAAAAACTGATTTAGAGATTTAAGCAAAAGCTCTTCTGGGACGTTTGTCAAGAAAAAATGGGGGGGGCTATGATTCTGAGTGAATTTTTTAGTCACCTAATGTTTTTCAAGTAACATTTGAAACTTTTAGTAACATGGAAGTTGTCATTTCTAAGTTACTCATTTTGCCTACTTCATTAATAAGCAAACAATCATAAAAGATACAGTGAATATTCATGATGCTCATAGGAAAGAATTTATATAGTACTCATTTTTCAAATAATGTTTCACTAATACAGATTTAGCTGCATAAAGAACTAGTAAAACTCCAAATGAAATAAAAATGGGATGAGTGTAGACTGACTTCTAACACTCATTAAAATCCTTAAACTTTGTAGGTGAAATGACTAAAGCATTGCATACTAAATCTAATCATATAAATACAATTAATAATTTTTACAATAAATATCAAAATAATAGCTAAAGGTTCCAAGAAAAGTATTTTCTTGCTATTAAGGATTAATTTCATTCATTTAAGGTAATTTTAGGACTTCCCTTTATGTACTAAGTAATATAAACATCTTAGGGGATAATCATTTTGCCTCATAATTCTCAGGTGGTAAATTTAAAACATTTTGCCAGTGAAAATATAAAATGTATTATTAGCATTCTTTGGTGTCATATATTACATCTGAGAAGGTTTTAATTTACCCAGATACTCATTCAATATGATGACAATGTACCTTAAAGATCACTTCTTTCCTTAGAACTTTTAATCCTTTTTAAGGATTAGTTTAATAACATACCATTATTTTACACAACACCATATTCACAAACTAAACAGTGTCATTTACTCAGAATCTCCAATCCCCAAGTACAAATTTGTTCCTCTCAACTGTCTGCCAGAAGTAGCAGCATATTTATCGAATCAAACAATCTACTAGAGCAGCTCAAGTAAATTCCGAAACTTGCTTGCTTAACATTTGATACAGTTAACATATTTAAACCACCCAAATTTATAAAATTTAAATAAACAGTAAACTAGGGTTAAACTAAGGTTAACTGTTTGGTAACTGCCCTGGGAAATAGGCTGAAGATGCAGAAGGGAGGACCACTGGTTTTGAAGATGTCTGCAATGCTCCCAAAGTGCCATCTTTTTGATGATCTGCACATGAAGACAAAAAAAAGGTCATCTGCCTTCCCTTAACTTTTTATGTAAACATTTAATCAAATCACCAGTGAACAATCCATTTCAGAAATAGCTTCTCACCTGGATTATTAAATAGATTTTGACTGAGTCCACGTAAAGGAATGCTATCTTCCCTTTTCTTCAAGTATTTGGATTCCAGCCCCAAATTTTCACCACTTAAAAAGAAAAGAGTAACTATTTCAAACAATTCTGACTTTTAGAAGTTAATTTTGAAAGTTTATCTCATCTAAATATACACTATACATAAGAAAACTGATATTTTTATAGCTTTGTTCAAAGTATATGCTTTACTGGTTTCTAAGCAAATAATATATCTACGCATAAGCCAATATGCCCTTCCCAGTAAATTATAATAAAAAACCTAAAAATTCTAAGAGCTGGGATAAGCAATGTGTGGGAAATGAAAATTCTATGAGTATTAGAAAATGTTAACAGCAGTGCCTAAGTGATACATGATATATACATGTGTGTGCCTGGAGATCATTACTACATTAATAATTTCTATCTCATGCTCTGTTTAAAATTACTTCTTTGGGCGAAAGCTTTTCAAAATTTTGAGGTGCATTATTTCAACACTAATAACTCTTCTAGCTAATAACAAAAGCACCAGTTTTGAAAGTCCTAATTTTATAGACATAAGATTGTGCTTGATTTTGTAACACAAATATATATGATCTTCATATTTTCTGTATATATCAATAAAATTGCTTTTGGTATATATGATATAGTCATATGGTATTTTATCATTAATATAAATTCCAGTTGCTCTGCCTCTTAAACTGTGAAATTAAATATGACAAGTACATGTCAGGACTTCAAGGAATTCTGACCTTTTTTAAAAAGGGAGGTTCACAAATACTAGCTATCTTAAATTCTACACTGGTTCAAATTTTAGAAAAGCCAGTGAGTGAATAAAAGCCAGAGAGCCTGGGGATAAGATTACTCTACCACGAAAGTAATAATTCAGAAAAATGGAGCACATCAAGAGGCATACAGCCATATATGAAAACAAAAAAGTTGATGATAGGAATTAAAAAGATTTCTCTCTACTGGCAACTTTAAACATGAGATAAATTAAGTAGGTATTAGAAAATACTTCAAGACAACTCAAAATTGGAACCATTAAATTTTATGTTAAGTACTTACTTTTCCTTATCAGAAGAGCATGGTATACTAATAGTTGTTCCTGACTGAATATCGCCTACTGATGTATTTGGCTTTGTAAATTGCAAGTTAAACTGAACCTGTGAAGAGGGAAAACATGTCTCATATAAATGAATTAGTGAGAACATAGTTCTATATGGGTATGTGTGGCTCCATTTGTTTTCTGATAAGTCTAGCGCACAGAAGTACAATTTCATATTAGAATTTTTAACACACATTTTATTGAGACCATTTAATAAAAAGAAGCCTATTTTTCCTTGACAAAAAGTTCCTGTCACACAAGGAAGGATGTGAATTAACTACAAACATGCACTAGGAAACATTTTGGGGAAACAATAAATGCTTGGAAATCGGGCTATTGTGATAGTTCTACAACTCTGTATTGATTACAAGTATTGAAAAATATAGACCTAATGATGGGAGAAGTGTAAGACTGTAAATCATACCTTAGTAAAGTTTAAATTTAAAAAAAAACACCAAAGAAAGTAAAAATAAGGAATAAGTTAATCTATATAAAATGTTGTCTAGTGTCCAGAATATATACAGAACACATCATTTTATAATAGTTATCCCAAACAAAAAAAGGTTAAAAGGAATGAACAAAAATTTTACAAGAGGAAACAAGGAAATAATAATAATCAGTTACCAGCTAGACAAAAATTTGCCTTTGATTCAGTTACTTTTAAGAATTTATCATCCAACTCTATTATATAATGCCATAAAGATATTTACTAAAGCACTGAATACCTATCTATATTGAAAACAACCTAATCACTAACAGAGCACTAGTTTAATTAATTCTAGTACATTTACATAAAGAAATACTAAGTTATTTTAAAAAAACAAAACAAAAAACTTACATTCTGATACATGGAAATGGAGCAATTCATAATACCATTAAATGAAAAAAAGCAAGACAGAACAGTCAATATGTATTATGCTTTTTTTTTTTTAAAAGATTTATTTATTTATGCATACAAGCACTGGGGTACAGGCCAGAGGTGTGGGGGGTGAGAGGATTCACCACAGAGAGCAGGGAGCAGAACAGGCAGATCAACGGAAGCACACTGCTGAGCGGAGCAGCGGGCACAGCAGGAGAGGTCTGCTGCGCCATGTGGGTCCCCTCCCTGGCCAGCAGCAGGGATCGAACTCGTGCTGCAGTGACTGAGGTTTGCTTCATAGTGCGTTGCTTAACCCACTGCGCCACCAGGGAGGCCCGTATTATGCTTTTTTTAAAAAAGATTTTATTTTTTGTGTGGAACTGGGGTGTAGGCCAAGAGATGAGGGGGGCAGTGAAAGGATTCACCAGAGACAGTGGGGAGCAGAACAGGCAGAATGACTGAAATACACTGCTGAGCGGGTAAGATGAGAGGTCTGCTGAGCCATGTGTGTATCAGCTCCCTGGCTGGAGACTGAACTCAGGCCACAGAAGTTATAGCAGAGACTTAACTGTTAGGCCACCAGGGAGGCCCTATTTATGCTTCCTTATACAAGCACTCGTGTATACAAACCTGCATCATACATATACATGCACACACACTATTACATGCTTTAAGTATTTTTGGAATATATCACAAATCTTCCTACAGTGGTATTTCTCTAAGGAGAGCAATGGGGAATACAGAAAGGACATTTAGACAGTATATACTCTCACATATTTGAGAGCTTCCTACACCTGTATGTTTTAAACGTTAATATAAATAAAAAATTCAGAACTGCCTGGTGAGTAGGGTAGTTAATCAAACTAAGAAAAAATATATTACCAGTTAATTAAGATAGATCAAAATCAGCTGATCCTATTATTCAGTAACATATAATCTAATACATTACTTAATACTTAGTAAATAAATTTTGAAAAATACATACAATTTTTTAAAAAGCATCATTTAACTGGCTACCTTTGGTCCTGAAATTGGATGGATGGTGTTTTTGGCAGATAGAGGATGAGGAAAGGAATTCTGGAATGCAAACGCAGACGACACAGGATAACCAATCCCACAAGTTGGGTAAGTCAGTCTACCATCAACCTGAAAATAAAAACATAAAAATAGTTAAAGATAAGAAGTTAGTTCTAAATAGCAGTGGCTGATCCATGAGGGATTAACAACTGTTTTAAACATTTATAGTTAAGACCGTTATCAGAGACCAATTTTGTTTCTCGTAACACAAAATTTGGCCTAGAAGGCTTTTTAGATAGTCTGTGCTAGCTTAGACAAACCAACCACTATACCTGCCTTTCAAATGAAATTAAAAAAAAAAAAAGACCTCTCAATCATGTCAGTATCCTCTTGGCCTCCCATTCTTGAAAAGGGGAAGAGGCAGGTAGAGTCTCAGATCAACAGATCAGTCAAGAACAAAATAAAAGATTTTCTGCCAGATTGTCTAAGTAAACACAAGTTCAGTGATGTTCAATGGACTGAGCAATAATTTGCACGGTCACTAGTTTTCAATACAGTAACACCACAATTAACCAAGGTCATGAGAACAGTTAACTTTTTTAAGTGAGAGTGGGAACACAAATCTTACTTTTACGAATCTATCTGTGCATGTGTACGTGTGTGTGTCCTGAAGTTTTTCAGCACATTTGGCATTATTTTAGTTAATACTCACTGACTTTTATATTCATTAAAATCTTACAAGAAGTGTCGCCTTGAAATACAGCCTTTGTTAAGAGAAAGTATAGCTATATGCCCACTTTCAAGTAAACTTGAACTACCTGGGTGCAGTTAATTGAAGGACTCCAATCATACCAGTACCAGCACCTGTCGTGGAGACTTCCTAATAATCTGGGAATATTTTTTGTCTGAGGAAATTTACTTAAAGCACTCACATCGTGGGCCTCCCTGGTGGCGCAGTGGGTTAAGCAACGCACTATGAGGCAAATCGCAGCCACTGCAGCACGAGTTCGATCCCTGCTGCCAGCCAGGAGGGGACCCACGTGGCACAGCAGACCTCTCCTATCTCGCCTGCTGCTCCCCTCAGCAGTATGTTCAGTCAGTCTGCCTGTTCTGCTACCTGCTCTGTTTCTGGTGAATCCTCTCACCTCCCTGGACTCTGGCCTGTATCCCAGCTCTTGTGTACATAAATAAACAAATCTTTAAGGAAAAAAAAAAAAGAGCACTCACATCTTAATTTGACTCTTACCACATTAGTGTTAGGGGAAATTCCACTTCTGATTGTGTTGCTACTAGTGTGCACAGGCGGAGTGGCAGAAGATCCCAATACATCTTGCTTTCTCACTAGCTGATTTTCATTTAGTTCTTTATTTAACCAAGTGATTACTTACACATAAAGAATAAGAAAGAAGGTAAATATTTTCATTAATTTTTTTATTTTTCTAATAATTTTAAACATTTAAAAATAAGAGTGCAAATTTTAAGTTTTTAAAACTACCTTATATCACATGAAAATACAGATTTCTCAAATTTTGTCATTAAAGTTTGTAATTTTAGCAACTGCCATGAACTCCTTTTTCTATTACTATCAGAATACATTTTTCTAGTCAACAATCTCTTAGAGCCTTTTTTTCTCTTCATACCTTATGATTTATTTGAAATTCAAACTCATATATAAATATAATACTAGACACTGAGAAAATGTTATAGGGTTAATCTTTTATTCTAGTTTCAAATAATTCATATTACTACTATTAGGTAAACAGCAATTTTAAAAGAAAGAATTTTAAAAATAATTTATAGTCAATACTTTTTATACTTTTTTTTTTTTTTAAAGATTTATTTATTTATGCATACAAGCACTGGGGTATAGGCCAGAGGTGTAGGGGGGTGAGAGGATTCACCACAGTGAGTGGGGAGCAGAACAGGCAGATCAACGGAAGTACACTGCTGAGGGGAGCAGCGGGCACAGCAGGAGAGGTCTGCCACACCATGTGGGTCCCCCCCCTGGCCGGCAGCAGGGATCGAACTCATGCTGCAGTGGCTGCGATTTGCTTCGTAGTGCGCTGCTTAACCCACTGCGCCACCAGGGGAGGCCCACTTTTTATACTTTTAATTTTGGGTTACTGGTATATGTGATATGGTTTTCTTCAAAATCGTAACAATTTACGAAAGCAAAAATATTAAAACAGAACATTCAAGCAGAAAATTTTTCATGTAGCAATATATGAATTCAAATTAAAATTTCAGCTTAAGACTAAAAGTACAACCTCGGGACTCCCTGGTGGCACAGTGGGCTAAGCAATGCACTATGAAGCAAACTAAACTGCAGCCACTGCAGCACGAGTTCAATCCCTGCCGCTGGCCAGAGCAGGGACCCACATGGCGCAGCAGACCTCTCCTGCCTTGCCCGCTGCTGCCCTCGGCTGTGTGTTTCAGTCAGTCTGCCTATTCTGCTCCCTACTCTGTCTGGTGAATCCTCTAACCTCCCTGGACTCTGGCCTGTACCCCAGCTCTTGTTTGCATAAATAAATAAATCTTTAAAAAAATAAAAGTACAACCTCATTTAAATAAAAGATACTTACACTTTTCATTATTTTTTAAAAGCTGTTTGCTTTCTTCAAGTTTTTGAACTGTACCTTCTAATTGTTCTTGTAATTTGCATACCTGAAATGTCAATTATAATGGACAGAAAAACATTAATTATAATAATAAAGGCTAAAATAAAAAATGAAGAAATACTTTACTATTAATAGTCGATTATCTTAATAATTATTAAGGAATAAAGGATATTATTTCACCTACATAATATGTGTATACTTACACATACTATATATACTCAACTTATTTGAGTCATAACTTTCCAAACAAAAATAGATTATCTTCTTTTAAATCTAAGTGTTTTGAGGGGCCTCCCTGGTGGCATGGTGGGTTAAGCAACACACTATGAGGCATACCGCAGCCACTGCTGCCAGCCGGGGAGGGGGCCCACATGATGCAGCAGACCTCTCCTGCTGTGCCCGCTGCTCTCCTCAGCAGTGTACTTCTGTTGATCTGCCTGTTCTGCTCCCTTCTCTGTCTGAGGTGAATCCTCTCACCCTCCCCCACACCTCTGGCCTGTACCCCAGTGCTTGTATGCATAAATAAATAAATCTTTTAAAAAAAAAAATAAATAAATCTAATTGTGTTTTGAAAAACAAAGATCAATGAGGAAATTTGTTATTATCTTGAAAATAATCTCACACAAATATAAAATTAAGTACCTCCTGCTCTTTAATTCGGAGTGACTGTCCAACATCTTGTAATTCTTTTTGTTCCTTTTGTAATTTTTCTTCTTTTTCAGCCAAGAGTTTTTCTTGTTGAATAGTAACTGTATTCTTCAATTTCAATTTACCCATTAAAGTTTTCAGATCCCCCTGTAACTTCTTGATAATTTCATTGGCCTATAAAAGAGCTTCATATGTATATTTTCACAAACTCTAATGAAATGTTTACTTTCTATTAAATTTTTTAAAAACAAACCTTAAGAAGTTCTGTTGATAATGATTTTATTGTGGCTTCAAGTTTTCCCAGTTGTACCTGATTTTTCTCACCATTTTCTTCTAAAGCCACCTGGTATGTAGTTTTTAAAAAAGGAACAATTAGGGAATTTATGTTTGTTTAGGAAAAACAATAGCTTGTAAATGTGATCATCAATTTATTTAGAAAATTTTAAAGCAGACCTTTTGTTCCTGGATTGTATCAAATGCTTCTTTTGTTCTTAAAACAAGCTGGTCCTTATCCTTGATTTCCTGTTCTAAAACAGCCACTTTTGTTTGCAGCTGATTAATATGCTTTTCTTTTTCATGGCATTCAGCATCTAGGGTGGAATTCTCTCTTCGCAAAGAGAGGACTTCTTGCTTAGTTCGCTGGAGCTCCTAAGGAGGGGGAAAATGATACACTATGAAAAAGGGAATTAGGTTAGTCTGGTTATTTAAAATTAAGATGTTTAAAATACAAAATATATTTTAAATAATTTTAAAATTCTAGTACTGACTTTGTTTATTAAAGTCTCTAAAAGTATATATGACTTGTTGATTTGGAATATAATTATAAAACACACTAAATGTAATTTAATCAGTGTAAGAAAAATTAAAACAATCCTGACTTATGAATAAGTGACTATAACTTTTAAAACTAAAAACATGAATTTTCTGTCATAAAATTTACATATTTTTAAATATTATTTAGGTAATAAATGTTCATTATATAATTGAATTACAAAATATATAAAAATAAATAAAAGCCCAATCATGTAAGCAGAGGTTCTCAGCTAGTTTGCACACTGAAATCAATTGGGAAGCTTTTACAACTTCTAATGCCTGGTACTATCCCCCCAAATTCTGACTTAGTGTCATGTATGGCCTGCCCTGTTGGACATTTAAGAGCTCTTCAATTGGATCTAACAGTAGCCAAGGGTGAGAGTCATGCTCTAGAGTTCACATTTTTTTCCCTCTGTTGTCTATGTAGATTTATTTTTTAAGAGCCTATACTGTGTAGTTTTATAATCTACCTTATTCATATATACTGCAAGTATCTTTCCAACTCAACATATGTGTTAATATTTCCGGATTCACTTTTGGTTCATTCTTTAAAGTAAAATCAAGCAACAATAATTGTTAATTAAAACTAAACTTAAAAAATCTAGACTATATTACTTCCCAATCAGCTAATACTAATCCAAATGACACCAGTATACAAAAATTGAGTGTATAGTATTACCAGATAATTTTCATTTTTAACAAAAACTTTACATAATAATTTTACAATTATACCATAATGGTTTTAGAAGTAAAGATTTTGGTATCAGACAGACCCAAATACAAATCTTTGCTCCTCTTTGTGGTATTGAGAACTTCCCTAAATCTAATTTCCCTCATTTGTCTAACAGAAGAGATAAACACTTCACAAAATATTTATTTAATCTTCACAAAACCTTTATGCAAACTGCTTTGCTTGGCATATAATATTCAATAAATGGTAGCAATTATTATTTCTAGGGCACTAGTGTCTAAAAGGCATAATTTAATATAATTAGAAGAAATTAACATAATTAGAACACAATCAGAATACGGAAAAAACAACATAGTGAAGCACCACCTTTATACATGGAACAGTTTCAGAACTAAGAACTCAATACAGCACTATTATGAAATATTTAGACTATACAATGTACTATGAAAAATGAAATGTTTTACTAACTGGTATGAAAGGTGAAGAGGGGAGGAACAGTGGAAGGCAACTATTATTTGGCAAAACAACCCACCTACACAAATAATAAAGTAATGAAATAAAAATGTTCTTTCAAATGGAGAGGGGAGGTGTAGAGGTGTTTTAATCAAATACAATATTCAATACCTCTTCAATACCAGACAGTTTTGCTTTCAGTTCTCTGATGGTGGAGTCTCCTTTGTATTTCCTTTCAGTTAGGTCTTTATTAGCAGTTTCTAACTCAGACAATCTGTTTTGTAGCTGCTGGATATTTCGTTGATGGACAGTTTCTAAATCTTTTTTCTGTTGTTCATGCTGTTGCTGATATTGAACCTGTGCCTATACACAGTAAAAATTATTACAAAAATTCAAAAAGAAAAACTCAAAATATGCAAAGATGAAGAAAAAAATAATC
Organism: Galemys pyrenaicus; assembly: GCA_019455555.1. NCBI lineage: Eukaryota > Metazoa > Chordata > Mammalia > Eulipotyphla > Talpidae > Galemys > Galemys pyrenaicus. The sequence continues at coordinate 5,541,015 of JAGFMF010011828.1, read as the reverse complement.
TTGATTACTTGTCCTTAAAATTATTAGATATTCCTGTTTTGAAGAGGGTCACATCGATTATAAAAGGAAAAAGATCAATAAAGGTAAATTTAACAATATGATCTTGCTCATAATATCTACTTCTCAATTTACATATGTTTAGAATAGTCTCTTAAGGGAAAAATGATATATGACAAGTAAAAAACCGCAAAATAACATTATATATTACATAATAATATATAATATATATGAACCTACTTGTACAAATAAAAAAGTGGATCCAAAAAGGAAATTTCAGTATTTGTCTGAAACACCATTATATAGCTTCAATTTTTTACAACCATTGTACATGTTTTATAAAGAAAAAAAACAAACAAAAACAAAAACAAAAACCACCTGGACTTATGAAGGCATCAAGATATTTATTGTTCATTAATTTAGTCATAGAGCGTGTACATTTGGAACATACAAATAACACTGTATGTTTCTACTTATATGACGTTCCAGAATAAGCAAGTTAATCCATGATAACAGAAGCCAGAAGAGTGATAACCTCCTGTGAGATGTATGACCTGGACTGGAAAGATACATAAGACAACCTAAAAGGGTGGCATAATTTCTGACTTTTTTTTTTTTAATTTTTTTTTTTTAAAGATTTATTTATTTATGCATACAAGCACTGGGGCACAGGCCAGAGGTGTGGGGGCGGGTGGAGGCAGTGAGAGGATTCACCAGAGACAGAGTGGGGAACAGAACAGGTAGATGGACTGAAACACACTGCTGAGGGGAGCAGCGGGCACAGCAGGAGAGGTCTGCCACACCATGTGGGTCCCCCCCCCTGGACGGCAGCAGGGATTGAACTCGTGCTGTAGTGGCTGCGATTTGCTTCGTAGTGCGTTGCTTAACCCACTGCGCCACCAGGGGAGGCCCCTAATTTCTGACTTTTAATTTGAGAGGTTATCCATAAAAAAGCAAACATTTAGTAAATTGCATAAAAAACAAAAATGAAAGTTAGTATCAAAGAAACTATGATATAAAAGCAGTTGAAAATGATAGTAACTCAGGAAAAGCAAGCAAAAGACCTTTAAAAATAGGGGCCTCCCTGGTTGCACAAGGGGTTATGCACCGTACTGTGAAGCATCTGCAGTCACTGCAGCAAGAGTACCCAGCCAGGGAGGTGACTCACATGACACAGCAGACCTCTCCTGTCTCACCCACTGCTCTCCTCAGTAGTGTGTTTCGGTCAATCTGCCTGTTCTGTTCCCCACTCTGTCTGGTAAATCCTCACCCCTCTCGCCTCTAGCCTGTACCCCAGTTCTTGTACACATAACTAAACAAATCTTTTTTTAAAAAAAGATATTAAAAAATAATCCAGAAGAAGTAAAAATAACCAGTCATGTTAAAAAATGCTTTTTAAAAAATAAGGAATATATGAAAACCAGTTTTACTTTAGTATCTCTCAGGTAGCAAATATTAAAAGGTTAGTAACTATACTATTTGGGGGATTCCATTTCATACAATCTCTCTGGTTGGTAAATTTACAAAATCCATCAATATTTTATATGGGTATATTACAATCTTACTTCTAGGAACAGAGAATGCTCCTTGTCCTTCTGTCCACAATAGCCAACAAATTTTTTTTCTCATTAGATTTACTTAATTGTATTTGACAACATTTGTAGTCCCCAGGGAGTTCCCACCACCATTTCACCGGTGCACCATCACCTCAGACCCTTGTGCTCTTTATGCCCTCCTCCCCGTCTTTGTCCTCCCCTCCCTCTGCCCCCTACCCCTATTTTCCCTTTGGTCTATCTTTAACCTTTTGATCTTGTTGAGTTTGAATAACCAACATTTTGAAGCATTTTAATGTCCACCAGTTGGGTAATTAGTTAAATAATTTATATCCAAATAATGAATACTATGCCGTCATTAAAAAGAAATATCTTTTTAGTAGGATGGCCATTTTAATAATGTTAATTCTTCCAATCCATGAGGGGATGTCTTTCCATTTCTTTGTGTCTTCATCTATTTCCTTTAACAGTGTTTTATAGTTTTCTTTGTATTGCAAGCAAAAATACATCATGACTTTTCCAACCTAATATATATTACTTTTACAGTTAATAAAATATCTAAATGCAATAAAAAATAGTTTTCCAGTTTCTTCTAATGTTCATACCTGCAAAGCTTTTTCCTTCTCATTCGTCAGTTCCTGAGAATGCTTATTTGACAATGCTGCTGTGTGTGATGCCCATTCATTCCGTAACTTATCTAATTCTTGGATTTTTTCAGATAATGTCTGTATTAGAATTTAATACAAAATATTAAGACAGTCTCTTGAATATGTGATTAGAGTAGAACACAGCATATAATGACATTAAAGAAAATAGAATCAAAGTTTTTCAACACATAGTCAAAGCCTTTCTTACAGATTTTTTCACATTTGAGGAAATGAAGATGAAAATAAAATTTTTATTGTCCACAGGTCAAGCTTGACTATCTTTAACCTTTTACCTAAATATGGCTCTTTAGCAACTTGGGTATTCACAAGTAAGGCAATTCAGAGTGGTGTAAGTCAGTTATGGAGAAGTTCACTTATACATAAAACATAGTAACATACGTTCTCAAGATGGGCAAAGGTATGCCCAAGCATTTATTGCCTTAAGTAATGCAATTTATCAGACACTTTGGTCCTTAATTTCAAGGACCAGGGGCAAAAAGATAATAGCTATGACTGAAATGATTACGCCTGAGAGAGTAATTATATCTAAGCACAATCAAAGGAAAGGATAGATTTAAAAAGATAAAAAGCCAATTTAGACAAGAGAAAGTGAATGAAAGAGGAAGAGAGCACTACACTTTATCTTATTTAATGAAGAATTGGGAACATGTCATACACTGGACAACTGAATTGTTTGGACAGAAAAAAATACCTAGGCGAGAAGCAAAGGTTAAAATAATTATCTGGGAGAGCAAGGGAGAAAGAATTCACTGGCAGCATGCTTGGAAAAAAGAAAACAGAAAAGCTTGAATTTGACTCAAGAAGCAATACAGAGGCAATGTTTGAATGACTTACATTCAATGAAATATGAATTACCTTTTGTGTAAAATTCAGTTGCTTAGTAACATCATCTAGGGATTGCGTCAATGATAATTTTTCTTCCTATTTATAAAAATAATAAAATTATGCTGTTTATAATTTAACCATATGTAGCTATGCTACTCGACGTGTAGCAAAGTATGACATCAGCACCACCCTGAAAGTTGTTAGAAATGTAGAATTTCAAGTTCTACCTCAGGTCTTCTGAGTAAGAATCTGCACTAACAATATTCCTAAAAGAATTGTGTACCATTAAATTTTGAGATACACTGATCTAAAGGCACTGATACATTTGACTGAAAAGATTTTAAAAACTCTTACAAGGCATCCCAATGTTTTCTTGTGTTATGTGCCTTTTATGTTTAGACAGCATTTTGTAATTTTCAAGACACTTTCATATATTTTATCTAACTTAAGATAGGTAAAACAGTATAGATATATATTTCCACTTATTTCTACCAACTGATTAAACCATGACTCCAACAGTTTAGGAGATCTGGCCAAGGTCACATAAAAATAGTAAAAGCTCCCAGATTTAAATTTCTCAACTCCTAGTCCAGGTCTATCTTCACTATACCTTAACAAAATAACTTCATGTAAATAATTGTGCTATTAATATTTATGAATGTGTTTATAAACACTTTACTCAGAAGACAAAAAACGCTACTCATTTTAAAAAAAACATAATTTAAATCTTACCTTGCTACATTTTAAACAGCCTGCTAGAAATTTCTTTATTTCCACATCATTTCCAGGTAAAAGTTTTAGTGAGAGGTGTGTAAGATGCTTAAAAGGATTTGTCTCTACCACATTTAAAAAAGCCGGTGAGTTATCCAAAATCACTGCTGGAGACACTAACTGTAACAAAAATCTTTGAAAAGAAAGTATCACATTTTAATACATTTCTGAGACATATCTTTAAAGCTATAGGTGCTTTAAACTCTCACATTTAACATTGAGGTCCTCTTCTGAGAAGGATCAAAAAGGTGGTATGTTGGCATCCCAGAGGCCAATATAAAAAGATCCTTGATGGTCAAATGGAATACTATTCAGCAATTAAAAAGATAAAACTAGAGATATTTGTAGAAACATGGATGGAGCTAGAAGGAATTATACTCAGTGAAATAAGTCAAAA
>JAGFMF010011828.1:5515167-5536315 GCA_019455555.1 Galemys pyrenaicus | reverse complement strand
CTCAGCAGTGTGTTTCAGTCCATCTACCTGTTCTGTTCCCCACTCTGTCTCTGGTGAATCCTCTCACTGCCTCCACCCGCCCCCACACCTCTGGCCTGTACCCCAGTTCTTGAATGCATAAATAAATCTTTAAAAAAAAAAGTTAGCATTATCCTTTTCTGTATGAATTTTCAGGGTAATAAAACAGCCCTAATTATGAGAGAACATTCTTCTCCTTAAAAGAGTTACACCTAATAAAGAACAACAAAAATGTACAACTTTTAAATTCCCAATGAAATCATTGATTCAAACAACAATCACTAATTGATACAACCAACAAAGGTTAATGTGTTTTACAATAAAAGGATGAGGCATTAGCACATGAAAATGAATACACACATAATTTTCTTCTGTTTTAACAATTATAAGAACATTTGATGATGTTTTCAAATAACTATCAAAAGGCTTTGTCAAGACATAAAAATTAATATATTTAATATATATGTAATGTATAATATACCTATATACATATATTTTATATGTAACATATTTCTGATTTTAATCATGATTCTTTAAAATTTGAGATTTAACAGAGTCCTAATTCCAAATTTTTAAAGTAGACAGGGGTACTTATAGAAAATATATTCCCATCAATTGGTCTTTCAAAGAGTTTGTCTTGAGAGATGTTTAAAGATACAGTGTTCTCGTGAGACTTACCTTGGAATTTCTTTGGCTTGTTCTTGAGTACACTGCTGAAGGAGATCTATAAATTTTTGTGGGAAAGCTAAGAAGTCTACAAGAAGACCTTGCTGGAATTTTAAACTACACAGAAGACAAGGGGGAAAAAAATTTAATGTAGTTACTATCTTCAATTATAATTAATCCCTGAAAGTCTTTATGTAATTTACTGAATACCCACTATAATCAAGAACTAAGTAAGGAACTTTTATTATTATAGTATTTATTCAATGGTAGGGAAAAACGTCAATAAATTAAAATAAAGCTCCAAATTTCTGACTTGACAAGTAGAAATCTGGTAATCAATGAATGTTTATTTTCAAAAGTGTCCTGAGTAGTTAGCTATAGGTGCTTCCAAAAATACTTAAATGTTCCCATTAGGTAAGTGTGTCAAAGAGAACAGGACCAATATCTTCATAAAACCTAGACACTTATTCCTAGAATAAATAGCAAAAAATAAATTTAGTTACCTCTGAAAGTCTTCCTCAGATATAACAAGGTTATACAGAAAAAATGGGTCAGTATCATCAGTCAGACGAATAATTAGGTCCTAAAAGAAAGTTATTTTTAAATATGTTCAACATATCTGGCTTTTAGTGTAATTTCTTCCTTCCTGTAAGTGAAATTTTCCAACATCAATGAATCACCATTACCCTTTAGATTTTTTTTTTGATGTTGTTGGGTTTCCATTTGTCTTTAGAAACCTAGAATCTTTTTTTCTTTTTTTTTTATTAAAATATTTTAAAATTTACATATACTTGCCATTAATTGTAATCCCCATGTATTCCCCATCACCATCTCACCAGTGCACCATCACCTCAGTCCCTCGTGCTCCCATCTTCCCTCAACCCGCCCCCTCCCCTCCCCACCAGGTGTCCCCAGTCTGTCCTTGTCTCCTCATTTTTGAGAAACCTAGAATCTTAAATCAGGATATTCTACTCCTTGAGAGCCACTCTGGGGGTGGGATTTGGATGGGGGTGGGGGGAAATTTATAAAAATCAATTTAATTTCAAAAGTTGAAAGTTTAGGAATACCATCCTATCAGTGGCTTAGGAAAATTTAGACCAAGCCTTCATTGCACTAGGATACTAGGACAAAAATATTCCTCACCACCGACCACATTCAATTATATTTTCAGTTTCCTTCAAGTAACTATCTGGCATTTTAAAATGGCACATATGCCAACAGAAACAGCAATCGACCATCCACCCAGAAAAGAAAGAGCATTTGTCTCTCAGGCAGAGGACAAGGTATCAGGTGACACGCTGCCAAGGCTTCTTCACAAGGACCTATTCTCTCTTATTCCAGGTGGCCTCTGAAGTGGAACCCCATCTGTTTCCAGTTTCAAATGAAGTAGGTACTTTTAATAAAGACCACTTTCCTGGAAAATTTAAAATGTGGCAGATCATCACTGTGGGTAAAGCAGACAGAAAAGCCCACTTAAATTGTGTGCTCCAGGGAACCTTGGTAGGTATAAGGAAAACAGGTACAGCGGTATAATAAAATTTGCACTTTGAAATAAAATTTATTTGTGGCTATTGAGGAATGGCTAGGATCCTAGAAAAATTAACATTTATGAACTATACAGCAGGCATAAGGAATAACAGGTAAAAAGTATAATACATAATCTTTATCCTAGAAAATTAGCAATCTAGTTATTTGCTGTTTCAGAATGTCCTGCTTTTTAAAACAGTTTCTACTGAAGTACTTCAGAAATCCACCCCAAAATGCTAAAAACCAAAAGCCCGAAGCTGCTACTAATACTAACAGGTCCTGGAATATGTTTATGAAAAGCTATGTCAGAAAAAATAGATACTGCAGTTCTTAGCCCTCTATTTTGTATTCATATCTCTGTTGATAACCCCTACTTAAGAAAATCACATAGAACAAATGTTTTAAATGTCCCTCATCAAAAGGCAAAGTAAAAAGATTTAAGAATATCTCCATGCAGTGCTTCCACCCATTCTTCTTTCACATTTCCACCATGAAATGTCAATTTTGTAGGGTAGGACTATATATTTTAGCAACTTATAAATGTATTGGACAAACATAAGAAACTGTTCTCCCAATCCCTAATTCGTCCTATATATTTCAGAAAGATATGGTATAATAGTCACAGTAGATTCTACCATCCCAGCTTTGCAAGTTACAAAATGGCCCAAAATGAAAAAGCAAAATGGGTATAATAAAAGATCACTCATTCTTAAAAATAAAATAGTTATGTTCAAAATACTGAAATTCTCAAAGGTTAAAAAAAAGAAATAAATACCAACCTTTCTGTGAACTGGATTTGAAACTGATTGTAGTTCAATGCTCACTCTAACACTTACTCTCCTGTATAAAAAGACATACCCACTATCAGAAATGTATCATTGTCATCTATATTAACTAAAGTTTCCTGTCTTAAGTCACAAAATCTTCAATAGGAATCACACCAAACTTATGAACAGATATCTAGAGAGCACACTGATTTGCTATTTAAGATCTTGTTTTTCCACTACTAAGTAATCAGGTTTTTTTAACCTAAATTTTTCTCTCCTGTAAAATGGGTTTGGTGTAAGGATTAAATCACATATATGATGTGGAATGCCTAGTACTAACCTGGTATATAGTCACACTGCCCTGATTCTAAAGTAGCATCTACTGAAAAACAAACCATCAATCTAAATAACAATTTTCCACATTAAAAATTACCATTTCAGGGGCCTCCCTGGTGGCACAAAGGGTTAAGCACCACACTATGAAGCATCTGTAGCCACCAAGGAGGGGACCCACATGGCGCAGCAGCAGGCCTCTCCAATCTTGCCCACTGCTCCCCCCTCAGCAATGTACTTCAGTCAATCTACTACCTATTCTGTTCTCCACTCTGTCTCTGGTGAATCCTCTCACCCCCAACACCTCTGGCTTATACCCCAGCTCTTGTATACATAAATAAATCTTTTTTAAAAGAATTACCATTTCACAGTGTTCATTTTGATTTGAATGTTCAGAATCCAGGAAATATTCCCTATCCTTATCCAAAGACAAAACTTTTTTTCAGATCCATAAACTTCATCTATTCAATATACTCTTTGAGATATAACCACAGAAATAATGCCAACAAGTTTCTCATTAATTTTATAGTAACTCTAAGTCCTAAAAGGAGAAGCCATGACTTTCCACATCTATAATGCATCTTAAGAGAATCCAGTTATCAAACAGAGGTATATAAATAAAGTTGCTCATAAATACTATCAACAAATTGGGCAAAAATGTTTAAACAGTTCAGGAATATCAATATAAGTTCTTTTAAAAAAAAAAAATCTCTGCCCAAGTGGTTCTCAAATGATTAAATATTAAAGCTTTTTCCCTGATGTGCAGGGAAAGAAGAAATAGAATTTGTTCAATTTTAAGTTATTCCTCTGGAAATGTGTTTGAAACCTTTCCTACATTCTACAACTTAGAGTTAAAAGTGTAAACATAGTAAGTAAATGTTGATGGAAAACTCAGTAGTAGCTGAACAAAGCTAAACTGAACTATCTAGACTTTTTATTCTGACTTACAATTTTATATTAATCTGAAGGTGTTAACTGAAATTTCTTATTGAACATGATAATGGATATTAAATCAGTTCATATAATGCCATAACCTGTACCAGTTATCTGAAAAGAGACAAGCAATACTGATGAATAACAGAAAGAGAGGAGGAGTTTTTTTTTAAAATGAGAATGTCTTGTTTCTATTTTTCTAGTCTGTAGGGCAACATATGTGAGACAGATTAGAGCTCTACTCCAATCTCACTTAAATCAAGCACGTTTAGGGACAAAACTTTCCACTAAGTTCGGTTTGTGAGGACCTTTTTCTGCTTAACAATCTGTTTATGTTTGGTTTTTATCTTTGGAAATGTTTTAAGTACATTATTTCCATAATAGTGTGACACTGAAGCTGATAACTAACTTTGATTAGTGATTTATAGCTTTAAAAGTCCTAACATACTTGATAAATTAAAAAACAATTCAAGAAGCATCTATTTAATAAGTTTTTTATATAATACTGGAAGAGTTTATTAACATAACTTTCCCATCATATTAATTCTGTTGCATATATTCTATGTCTATATACATTAGATGTTCAGAGAAAAAAAAATACTTTCCATGTTTACTTCAAAAACCCTGTGTAAAAATATCCTGTAGAAAGACAGAGCCTTCATAGTACATGGTATCTGAAATCTTATTTTTTCTGTTGTAATGCTTAATGTCAAAGGAACACTACTAAGCAAATAAAAATTCAAAAGTTTTATTTCTCAAAATAAATGCCATACTATGAACAATATGTAAATCTGCACAACATCCAGTCAGTTAGATTTGGCACTAGCAGAACTGGATTCTAGCCCACCTCCGCCACCTGGTCGCTGTGATCTGAAACTCTCAAGTCAAACAAATAAAAGCTGTGATCTGAAACTCTCAAGTCAAACAAATAAAAGTTGTGATCTGAAACTCTCAAGTCAAACAAATAAAAGCTACTCTAAGCCAGGTACCCTGCTGGGTGCTAGGGATACAAACAGAAATAAACTTGATCCATGTCCACAAATCAAGATCAGATTAAATGACCTTCCCCCAGACTTGCTTCTGATTGTATTTTAGCACTTCAGTAGGGGGAGGCAAGTACTGAGTACATACATGGGACTTTATAGGTATCATCTATGTAACAAGAAACTTGTTAAGTAACTATTATCTCTGCCATAGAAGGAAGAACCTGAGGCTTACGGACTTAGAGACTTATTTAAGGACACACTACAAATCTATTCAGAAAATAACAAACAGATTGGGATAAGCAGCCAAGGACATAAATGAAAAGCAGCAGGTAGGTGTCAAACTACAAGCTTCAAAATTGTACATCATTTTTTCTTTAGATACAATAAAATCTGAGAGAATTTCCTTCTCAATGATTTTAATATACTTATACTACTTCATGAAAGAATCACACTCTATTAACAGCTGAAGTTTAGTGAGTGCTCATGATGCTCCTGGTGCTGTTTGAGGTATTTTTATATGTATTAACTCATTGCATGCTCATAGTAACTCCAGGAGGGAGGTACTTTTATTATCATCAATTTAAAGATGAGGCACAGAAAAGTAAAAAAATAGAAAAAACTGGGATATAAACCCAAGTATTCTGGCTCCAGAGCCTGAACTCTTAACCTGTGTTCTGCTGCTTCTCCAAGAAAAAACTTTTTGTTTCCCCTTTTAAAATGTGAGTCAATTTAAGAACAAAATAGTGATAGATTATTCTATTATATGGTGGTACGAGGGCAGAGGGTGAGAGCTTTATAATCTTAGAACTGAGGGCACTGTCTGGCAAGCACTGGCAAATATTTGTTGAGCTACACTGGCCTTGAGTAGTTAACTAAGGATTGGATTGTTTTTTCTATAGGTCAGGGGTCAACAAGCTTTTCCTACACAGGGAAAGATAATAAATATTTTAGGTTTTTTGCAGTCTATAAGGCTTCTATTGCAATTACTTATCTCTGCCTCTGTAGTTCAAAAGTAGTCATAAATAATCCTTAAATAAAAGAGAGTGCTTATGTTCCAGTAAAAACTTTATTTATAAAGACAGGCAATAGACCATCTGGACCACGGGCACCCTTTCCTAAATGACAGGAACATATGAAACAGGAGGAGTAAAAAGTTTAAGGAGATAACTACAATGACAATAAAATGATATGGAGAAGAGCTAGGAGCTTCAACATTGGATTAAAAAATGACACCCCCACCATTTCCACAGTCATTCTAGAACAGTACTGTTCAACAGAAATACAATGGAGGCCACAAATAATATCCATGCACATAACTTTAAAATTTCCAGATGCCAAATTAAAAAATTGAACAGGTAAATTAGTTTTAATAATATTCTACTTAGCCCAACATATCCAAAATACCGTACCCATAAATACAATCAATATAAAAATTAGAGATAGCTTACATGTCTGTCTTTTAATACATCTTCAAAACCCAATATGCACTTTATTCTTGCAACACATCTGCTAGAATTAGCCTCATTTCAAATAGCTAATAAACACAGGTGGTTCCCATAATGGGCAAAAGAATGACCAACTAAATAACCTATAGACCTCCATATGCAACTGCACTATACATTAGTTTCACATTACTGGCAACTCAATAAATCAGTGTCTTTATTTTTCATGTCATAATTCCATACCATTTACTTCCCACCTACATTTTTAAACTTGATTCTCATAATAACAATGTGGGTAGACTTCATTCAATCAACCAGGCATGTTACATCTGTTTTACAAATGAGGAAACAAGGTCCAGAGAAGTTAGTAAGGTTGTACTGTGGCAAGAATTGTAAACCTCTTCACTTCTAGTCCAATATCTCTACTTGAGCCCGTTAGCATCACCTTCCTAACCAAACTTAAAATTTTGCATTCGTCGGTGAAACTGCCTTTATTTCCTCTCCTAGATAGTAGACTCCACGAAGACAAACACTGTTTTTTGTGATCACTGTATCCCCAGTGTCCTGCGAGGTGTTTTGCAAGCAGGCAATATTAGTTCAATTAAGTGAATGAAGTTTCTAGTTTTTCCTTGTTTGCAGTCGACTAAACATAGTTTTCAGTGACTAACGTAAAAGATGAGACACTAAACCATAGAAACGACTTTTTTTTTAAAGCTGAAGTTTAAATTTATTTCCAATATAATTCAAAGAATGTGGAATAAAGGAAGGGAGACAGGGCCTGAGTTCTAATACCATGAGTTCAATGTGAACCTTCACAAAACTTATTTCACCTGTCAAAAGGTGAGAGCCGCGCTATATATTCTCCATTCCGTTCCAAGCTATGATTTTTGACAGTAACTTGAAAAGGGCCGGCTTCCAAATCTTCACACCCTGACTTCTGTGCCCTCAAACACCGGCCGACTAGGCAAGCAATTATTAAGTCTCAGTGGGGTTTCTCTCCGCGTCTCGGGGAGGCCGGTGGGACACCCAGTAGCCGGTCTGGGCCCACTGGCCAGAGCCGCCATCTTTCCCCCTTGGCCCGACCCCAACCGCCACCCGCGGGAACCGGGTAGCGCGGAACTCACCTCTCCTCGCAGTCTTTGCATTTCACCTGCAACGGGACTATCTGCTGGAATAGAACCTGGCTCATGTTGGACTGTTGCCCCGGCTAGCGTGCCGAAAGGTCCAGCAGGCCAGACCCGCGGTCCAAGGATGAAAAGCGTCCGGGCCCTCAGCTAGTTTGAGTTTGGCGCTCGGCTTCCGCGGAGGAGGCGGGGAAAGAGAAACGGAGGGAAGACGTAGAAGGCTTGGGCCTCGCCGGCCACCATCGGCTTCTTCCGGTTTGGCATAGAATGGTGCGGTAGTTCCGGGCTTTAACCTGAGTGGCGGAGCCCGCGGTGGCCATATTTGTTAAGGGAATGGGACCCGAGGGAAGCTGCCAACTTTCGCTCTCTTCACCCGCGGTTTGCCACCCGAAGGGAGCCTTGAATTATGGCGTCTTCTGTGCCAACGCCGCACGCGACTGGCTTTCCAGCGGAGGGTCGATGCGGTTATTATGTGGAAAAGAAGAAGCGCTTCTGCAGGATGGTGGTGGCAACAGGGAAAAGGTTCTGTGGTGAACACGCCGGAGCTGCGGAGGTCTGGTATCACTCTACCCCTCTCGAGAGTCGGAAATAAGTTTTCTGGGCCGGCACTTCCCCGCTGACAGATTTCTGCTTCTGTGCCCTGGATTTTCCAGCTTTCCCTCTAATACACGCAGTTCTGCACTCCCTGGGGAGCGATGACGAGCACTAGTGAAGTGTAGTGTTTTACGAAGTAAAGCGCCGGCGGTGACCGGCTTATCTTGATACAATGCTAGATTTTACTCAACGCCAAACTACCATCTTCCACTCCGCCCACTCTCCGCCTCCCTGATAGGACGTGATAGTTTAGAAAGAATAATGACTAAAGATCCTGAGATTTCACTAATTGTGTTCTAATGGTTTCGTGAACGATAATTGCTTCTCTTTAATGCACTTGAGGGACACTTCAAGAATTTTGCTTAGAAGTAGGCTTTTGAAAGCCACTTGTAACTACTTTGCGGGAGAAGAAAAGGGAAGATTTAAAACAGCCAGCAATTGAATCTCCTTTTCAAATTGAGATCAGAAAGGGAACAACTTTGTTCGCTGATACTAGCTTTGTTCAGACACTAGCCAATGTCGGAAGATATTTATTTGGGAAACTGAACACTAAGGAGTGTTCCAGAATATAATGTATAAAAACCAGAGATGCTGCTAAACCTTTTACATCCTCGAACAAAGTATATGTAATTGTACTATCTGTACTATTGATATATGTATATTTCTTTAGAATATATATAATAGAAAAAATAAGAACCAGAGGAGCAGTGTCTTAAAGAAAAAGAATAGTCAGACATCTGGTTTCATGACTTCTGAATGTCCAGTATTATTCACATTATTTATCTTTTTTTAAGTCAGATGGTGTATCCTTCTAGGGAATATCCAGTACAAGTCAGACCGCAGAGCCCCTTCCTCTTGTGTCCATCATAACCATAGCTTTGCTTCATATTTTATTGACCCATCCTTGCCTAGAGTGAAGTGTGCTGGAACATGCATTTCTGTGTTGTAGAATGTGAGAGTGCTGTGACTTATGGAGAGAACGTTTTGAAGTACACCCACAGTTGTACTAAGTGATTTTGAGGAAACTAGCTAACCTCTCTTGAATGGAAAATAATATCTTTGATAGGAGAAAGATTTTGCCGTCACTGTGTTATGTTATACTTTCACCATACAGCTCTAAGATGACTGCAGATGGTGACAGTAGTGAAATTTGAATAGACCCTTACAAAGCTGGTTGGTGTTTGGAGACAAATAACATCAAGTTGTTACTAGTTCCTTAAAGAAAGAATGCAGAGCACAAAATGAAAAAAACACTTGTAATGACTAGGATGTGGTTTTCATTGTAGGCATCAAATTAATCTGTAATTTAAGGTACAGTTAGTGTTGTTTCCATCTTTATTTTCCTAAATGTAGTCTATAGATGATACACTTGCACTCATTTTTACTCAGTGGTCCTCCATTGAGGATTATTTTGCCTCCTAAGAGACACTGGCCAGTTTCTGAAGATGTTTGGGACACTTTGAACACTGAGAAGTGTTCTGGCACATAATGTGTAAAAACCGGAGATGCTGCTAAACCTCTTAAAATGCACAGGACAGTTCCCCACATGATAGAATGATCTGGCCCAAATGTCATAAGTGCCATGGTTGAGAAAACTTGTTTCTAAACAGAAATAATAAATCTTAAAAGTGCCTTTCTCCCCACTCTATGGTTAGGCTTCAGAGGATTAAAATAGAATATTTTCTTTCATGAAGGTTAGAGTTCAAATAAGCAAATAAAAATAATGTGCAGTAATAAAAAACAAAAACCTGAAACATTTCTTAGCTTTCCCATGAAACCAAGTGTACATATAGTTTAATGGATAGTCTGGGAGGCAGATCAGAATTGAAGTATATGGGAAAAGAACTTAGCTTTTACTTTATACCCAGCATTTCTCTTAACTCTTAGCTCAGTTAATTTTCACAAACCTTAGAAGGGAAGACATCTCTGATCTTCCAGATCAGAGAGTAAGCATACCTCAGGACTGGAAGTTAAATATTGATAGAATTGAAAATCATATCTAGGCAATCTGGCTGACCTGTGGTTTTAGCTATTATACTACCATGTTACATCAGATGTGTATGAATATTGGGTAGCATTACCAACACTATTAGTTTTCCTTTATTTTTTCCTGGTTCGTATAGTTAAATCCATGTCATGGAGAAATGAACGTGCAGTGTAACTCTGCCCTGTGAAAAGTTGCAAAGCCAACAGGCTATGACCACATATCATATGGTTAAAATGATATCTTTTAGTGTTTCTGGCACACTTATTTTTTTTTCACATTTTAACATATTTGAAATTAGAATGCATCTTAAAATCAATGTCATGATTCAGTTGGCAGCATTTTTTTATTAGTAGTACTTTCAATAATAGTGCATATTATAGTCAATGCTATCAGATTCAAAATTCCATTTATAGATCTTCTCTATTACATATAAGTAAGAACTTATTATTTTATTGAAATACAATTCTTTTTTTATTAGGAAGAAAATTCTCGGAAAAGAATCCTGTGTCCTTTAGATCCAAAACAGTAAGTATGGATCAGAGAATGGAAACAATAATTGTCACAAGTTTATTTTAAATAATTTTTTTTTGCTAGAAAAAGTAATAGTCATAAGTCCTATTTTAAATAATTTTCTCTTTAAATTTAGCACAGTATATGAAGACCAACTAGCAAGGCATTTGAAAAAATGTAACTCAAGAGAGAAGCCAAAACCTGTAAGTGTTTGATTAATGAAATTGAATGATAAAATGTGTGGCATACAATGTTTATATTCACTTAGTAGATTACATATATGGGTATTTAACAAGGTTCTTTCTTCAGAAGACTTGAATATGGTAAATGCATTTGTGTATACGTAACATATGAGAGTGAATCCACTTACAGTCCTATTTCAGATCATTGAATTTTATGGAATGATCAAAATAAATTTTATGGAATGAGAGTGTTATTAGAGAATAATTTCAGTGTATTCATATGAAAATATTTACTTGGTATCTACTAAATTTACTTCAATAAAGTATGGTCCCAGACGTCAAGAATCTGATTGAGGCCAGTAAATAAAAGTGTAAATAGCAGGCATTATTTAATAAGCTCAATGAAAGAATTAGTATGCATGTGAGAAGAATACATATTTGCATTAAAACTAAATCCAAGAGCTTAGGAAAGACTTCCCAAAAAGAATAACACTTGAGCTGAGATTTGGGTTAACAAAAAAATAAAAGTAAAAAAAGTAAAAGAGACATAGGTACATAGGTGGAAAGAACTATATATGCCACAGCAGACGCTTAGAAGCCACATGACACCTTCAAAGAACTTGAATGTTATTCTGTAAGATATGGAGTACCACTGAAAGAATTTAAGCTGGAGAATTATGTGTTCAGATTTACCTTTAAAAACTTTCTTAGAGCAGTGTGGGAAGATAGTGGGGAATCAGGAAGACTGGTTTGTGTCTATTGCTAAAACTTAGGTGGGACATGATAAAAGACCAAATTAAAGTGGATAGAAAGGGTTGGGATAAATGCAAGAAATATTTATGTAATGGAATCAATAAAAACTAGTGACTGAATGAAGAAAAATTTGGATTTGGATCTGTGAGTCTGAAACTCAGTAGAGAGGTGAGCAAATTATCAAGATTTGGAAGTCAGACACATTTGGCCATAGTGGAGCTTTGAATTTTTACATTATCCAAGGTAAGAGGAGAGGGAAAGAAAATTTTTATTTAATAGATACTAATTGAAAACTTAAGCCAAACATTGTACTAAATGTTCTGCTAAGAAGACAGTTATAGCCTAGTAGGGGAGACACAAAGTGCACTATCATGTGTGTTAAAATAGATTAAGTACAGAGTACTATGAAAGAGTAAGGGAGAATTGCCTAATCATCTTTTAAAAGAATACAGGGGAGTTGAGAGCTGTGGGAGGAGTTAGAGAGGCTTCTCTAAAGAAGTGTCATAAGATGCAACCTACAAGTCAAAGGAAAATCAACCATACACAAGGAAGAAAACATGTAAAGGCCTAGAAGTGAGAGAATACATAGCTGTATCTGGGACTGAGCATTTCACAGGATCAGAGTATGGAATACTAGCAGAGAATGAGTAGAAGATGAGACTTGAGAGAGAGCTAGAAAGTCAAGCACGAAACCAAGGTCAGAATTCTTGATGATACTGATGTTAAAACATGAGCTGCTAATAGGAACCATAAGAAAAACTGAAATGACGCCTCAATAGGAAAGTGATAAGACAAGCATGGTATAGAAGACACCAGAAGATGGAGAATGTCTAAGAGCAAAGAGTGATCAGTAGTGTTTTACACTAATGGCAATATGGTGGTTGTTAAAGAACAAAGACTTCAGCAAAATGCGTATTTAATGGAGTGGTGTGGGCATAAATCAGATAGGGATTATATATGAGTAAATGGAAAATATGGTAATAGAAATCACTTATAGATTGTTTTTTCAAGAAACTTGGCTATGAGTAAAACTTGAAAGTTAGAATGGCAGTTAGAGAGGAAAGTAAATATAGGGAGTATGTTTTAAAATGGTGAACATTTATTATATATTTACTCATTGCTAGGAGTAATGAGCCACTTAGAGAAGAAAAAAATTGACAGCACATCACTGATAGTGTAAGGCACCCCAGAAAGCAGGCATAGATAGGGAAAAAGAGTAGGGGAAGAAATAGCTCGTTCACTGATGCAGATGACAAGGAGTTAAAGGCTGGATATCAGTTCAGAAAAATTGAGCTGTCAGGAGGTTTAACTGAGAAAGTTGTCATTTGATAGCTACACTTGTTGAAATAAGAGACAGGTCGTTAAAGGGAATGATGTTGCAATAGAAGATTTAAGAAGAAATGTTAACATTTAGATTATTCTTAATGTTAACGAAGAATAATTTCTGGGCATCTTTGAAAGTCAGACTGAGAATAGATATACTGAATTTTAATTGGCACCAGTGTGAATGACTAGGTAGTTTTACTTCAGTTGGCCAGATCTTGGGAGTTTTAAGTCACATTAATACAGTCATTAGGTTTTGAAAGGGTGGATGTGACAGTAGGCCCAGATTATGAAATACAGTGCTAAAGATGATACAGATATCCAGATTGGATAACATGAAAGAAAAGCCAGAAACTAGCTGAGAAGGAGTGAATAGAGGTCTTGAAAAAATGGAAGAACATGATTTACAAAATCACTGTACTTTGTACAACCATAGTATAAAGTTATTGTCAGAGACTGGACAAATAGGTTTAAGATTTTAGAGGTTAAATGGTTCACAATGATGCCAGGGTCTAGAAGATCCATGGAAGTAGTATTCTAAAATGCAGTGACTGTCATTAGAATTAAGAAGGTCAAGTAGAGCTGTGATGTTGAGTGACTCAAAAAGTTAGTCTATTGCCTAGACTTAATGCAAACTATGAGTTGGCGTCAAAGTCCCTAATAAGTGTTGGACAATAACCAGCCGACTGATAGTTGACAGTTACTGGGAGAGTTGGAAGATGATTTAACAGCTTGGTATTTCTCCAGGGTGGGGTGATTAACATGTAAGTAGGACATCCTTGTATTTAGCACTCCAGGCCACTAAGCAGCAGATGTCAATAGGACTTGTCACCGAGTGAAAAAGAGAATGAAAGATCTGAAATTTAATCTTATTCTCAAGCTAACAAGTTAACCTACCACCAGTTTGTAGATGCAAGCAGAAGATATGAGACTCCTGGGTCAAAGACAGCACTTTTACTACTCACTATATAGCAAACAACTTGAGTTCTTGTCTGTATGAATTCTTGTTCTCCAAGGGACACAGGGTCAACATAGAGGGATGCTACACATGTTTGTGCATAATTTGTATCATAGCTGAAGAACCCCAAGCTTAGGAAATATAAATCTTTTGGAATGGACAGTAAGCAAAACTGCCTGACCATTCTTCCATCAATAAACATTTCTTTACTGTACCGTATAGAAAGCAGACCAACCACCTCCGTAGGAGACACTATTTCTGTCAAGGTTGCTTGGTATACAAACATACTTGAAAACATAGTCTAGCACAAAAGTGGTCAGTATTTCTCCCTATTAGACTTGGAGAAGATTGAGAAACCCATGGAGAATTGTCTCCCAACAGCATGTCTCAGTCATCTTAACAGCAAAACATCCCCATGCATTTTCAAATGTGTCCCAATTGAGAAACTCTAAATCAGATGTTATAACTTAAAAGAAAGTATTTTTATGTTAAGATATATAGAAGAAAAATGATGACAACTTAGCCCCTTAGTGAAAAGCATGAATGTTGTCTTTCTTTCAAGTATGCTTGGAGGTTATCTTTCTTACCTGAGTGCCAGGTTTTAGTTATAGCAAGCAAGTAGGATATGTATTCTGGAAAAAGTTTGAGAGAATAGGTAAATGTATTAAAAAATGGAATATATCCTATTCAGATTCCATTGCATGCCAGGGTACAGTGGAAAGGAATGGGAGAAAGCAGTGGGGTGATGCGGTAGAGGAAAGAAATGCAGAATAGGGGGCTTCTGTGGTGGCGCAAGACATTTAGCACCACACTATGGAGTCTCTGGAGCCTCTGCAGTATGAGTTCGATCCTGGCCAGGGAGATGACCCACATGATGTAGCAGACCTTTCCTGTTTAGCCCACTGCTCCCCTCAGCATTGTGTTTCAGTCGATCTGCCTGTTCTTTTCCCCACTCTGTCTCTGGTGAATCCTCTCAACAACCCTCCCCCCCATAACGCTGGCCTGTACCCCAGTTCTTGTGTGCATAAATAATAAATAATTTTTTTAAAAATGAAATACAGAATAGTATTTATTTTGTACACTACAATATGGAACTTAGGAGCCAAGTAGTTTTCTCACTGTTCTGCTTTACTTTGTAAAACTGTTCTCAAATTTGAAAATATATATATACCAAATGAAAACAGTATAAATAGTTTTCACATTAAAACACAATTACCTAGAGCAGTCTTTCAACCATTTTAAACTAAGAGTTCATCAGATTAGAATAATTGAGCTCATTTTCTATTATAGTGTTGCCAGTCATCCAAAAAAACAGCTATACTTGTGGTTTGACTAATTCTACTCAATCATCTGTTTCCATATCTGTTTCCAAACATTTCCATGGATAATGTTTATTATCCACATCTGTAAAGGGACCATAATGCAGTCAACTTATGACCTTTCTGTCATCTGTGTAACAAAAGCCTATTACTATGTATAATTCCCTAATAGTTGTTGCACTTTTAAAACAGGATGTGTAGAAATAGTACTGTTTCATTCATCTGACTGTACATGGTTTTGTAGTTGTATACTACTCGTATATAACTATTTAAATTTGAGTTAATTAAAATTAAATAAAATTGACTATCTGGTTCCTTAATCACACTAGCTATATTTCAAAACAGGCACTACCATTTTGACTAGGGTAGATAAAGAATATTTTCATCATAACAGAAAGATCCTTACCTAGATTCTTTCTTTCTGAAAAAGAACTAGTAAGTTCTCACTGTGTTCATTTAAAGAACATGGTGTCACAAGGCATTTCTATTTTTTATGTAATCAGCATTTTTTTGTATTTTTTTGTATTTTTTTATTTATATATATTTGACATCAATTGTAATCCCCATGTATTCCCCATCACCATATCACCAGTTGTAATTAGCATTTTAAAATAGAAGAAATCAGACCTGAACCATTGTATCTGTGTTTTATCTCAGATGCTGTGTAGCTGACTAGCACCCTTTAGTTAATACTTTGTTTTTGCTTTAGCACCATAAGCTGGCAGAGTCTGTAGTCTGCTGTGGAAAGGGAAAACCTTTAAATAAGTTATTAATGAATTTCTTTAGACTATAAATGTTTATACAAATAACCATTTTACTAGAGTATAAGATCCATGAACACACATTTTTTAAATCTGTCATTTTCTCTATTTGGTGAATCCTCAGAACTCACAGCAAATTAAGGACCGCAACATGTTCAGTAATTATTTAATAAGTAAATTGATGGGAGAAAGGGAAGGAGGTGGGTACAGAGTGGGAAAGGGTTCAGTTTTTCAGCTTAATTGTTGTGAGCGCTTTATATTAAAACAATATTTTGTGTTTTGTTGTTAAGGACTTCTTTATTCAGGATATTAATGCAGGCTTAAGAGATGAAACAGAAATACATGAAAAATTGGTAAGTACTTAAATTTTAAAAGATATTTTATGTGCTCTCTTCATATTGTGAATAACCCATGCTCCAATTTTTGTCTGCAATAAATCAGTTGTTTCAAATTTCAAATTTCCTAAGAATCAATATTAGTAACAGTTCCTAAACTAGCTCATGCCTCAATTTTATACACAGGTTCCAATTTCTTCTCTCTCTGAAGAACAGCTAGAAAACTTAATTAAGAAATTGAGAAGAGCAAGTGAAAGTAAGTCTATCTAAAGTTGCATATCAAAAAATTTTGAGAGTAATTTGGTGGTACATGAGTTAATACCAGTGTGGTTTAGAAAATGTTATGACATTGTTCAGAGCTGTGTGGTTTCATGTTATATAAGCTATTGTGCTTATATTTGGCACAGGTTTGAACTCTACACTTAAAGATCAAATTATGTCCCATCCAGCACTGCATGATGCTCTTAATGACCCTAAAAATGGTGATTCTGCAACCAAACACCTGAAACAGCAGGTATGTGTTAGGTCACAGTGACTCAAAATTACCTTTTGTTCATTTTTCAATGGAAACATTCTGTTTTTTCTAGATAACAGCTAAGGAGATTCTGGGGTTTTTTTTTTTTTTTTAAAGATTTATTTATTTATGCATACAAGCACTGGGGTACAGGTCAGAGGCATGGGGAGGTGAGAGGATTCACCACAGAGAGCAGGGAGCAGAACAGGCAGATCGATGGAAGTACACTGCTGAGGGGAGCAGCGGGCACAGCAGGAGAGGTCTGCTGCGCCATATGGGTCCCCTCCCTGGCTGGCAGCAGGGATCGAACTCGTGCTGCAGTGGCTGTGGTCTGCCTCGTAGAGCGTTGCTTAACCCACTGCGCCACCAGGGAGGCCGAGATTCTGTTTTTCTATTAGGGTATAAAATTTTTCCATTTCTTTAATAGAAACACTATATGTATGAACATATTTTAAAAATTGGCATAGTTCTGAGAAGTATGTGTTAAATGTTTTAAAACTACAGGAAAAAATTTAAATCAAACAAAAATTATAAATGTGAACATTGCTGCCTTATGTAGAAATTACCTTGCTGTTT
Source organism: Galemys pyrenaicus (assembly GCA_019455555.1). Lineage (NCBI taxonomy): Eukaryota > Metazoa > Chordata > Mammalia > Eulipotyphla > Talpidae > Galemys > Galemys pyrenaicus. The sequence continues at coordinate 5,518,707 of JAGFMF010011828.1, read as the reverse complement.
TCCCATATGAGCCAAATGTGTTTTGCTGTGGTGTAAAATAATCTTGTGAAGTTTGCAGGCTTCTATTTTAGGTAACATTGAAAAATTAAAGTTACTTGGTCCAAGAAGGTGCTTTGTGGAGTTTGGAGCAGGAAAGGGAAAATTATCTCATTGGGTTGATATTGCCTTAAAAGATGCTGAAAAAGTTCACTTCATCCTAGTAGAAAAGGTGACCACAAGATTCAAGGTAAGTGAAACAACCATTGCATTATTAGTAAACAAACTTTTTGTGTACTTTTTTTGTTGAAACAGAAATTGATACTCAGACATCTTTTAAAGAATGTGAATTTGTTGTGTTCATTTGATGTGATAGCTTGTTTTCTAATTATATTGATAACTTAAACTTAAGGGAATTTTTTTAAATCTAAATTTCATTATTAGTCAATTGATCTGAGTTTTTAAAATTGTAAAGGAAACATTTATTGAGCGTAACTCTAGGTACCATGATAGGCATTAGGTAGATAAGGCAAGGGTCTCTGTACTCTATTATGTTTAAAAAAGAGAGGAAAAATAGAAAAATATTAAAACATGAAATAAGTCTGCCCAGAGTCGAATGTATTTTTGAAAAAGGAAGAAACAGATTCTCTGAGATTGGGCATGTAAAAGCAGGAAGAGAAATAGTTCAGAGGGAAAAATAATGAGTTCAGTTTTGAGTGAGTTTTCTCTTAAAGTAGAGCTTACTAGTTTACAATTCAGTATGTATCTGATGCTCATCAGAGAAGTCTGAATGCCTGACTTCTTGCCACAGTGTAGATCTATAAATCATAGGCACGTGGACATAGATTAGACCGGTTATGATTTTTCAGGGAGAGTACAGAGGAGAAAGCCTAAAGCATACATTAGGGACTAGCAAAGATAAAGGAAATGGCAGATAATCTTAGGTAAGTCATTTAACATTTGTGAACCTTAATTGCTTCATCAGTGAATTGGGTATTTTTAGAATTAAAGGAAATAATGTGTACATAATAATTTGTAAATTTTTAAGTCTTATAAAAATAAATGTTATCTTGGAGTTTATGTGAAGGAATATACAATCATATCTTTTTATTAATGAGTCTGTTTCTGAAAGACTGAAAAATAAGTTGGAAACTTATTTACTCTGAATTCAAAAACAGAAGTCTTTGTTTTCACAGACCTTTTTTAACATAAAAAGTGATTGTTAATATTGTTCTCATTGTACAGGTAGATGGCAAACACAGAAAGAAAAATTCAGTGTTTGAAAGACTTCAAATTGATATTCAACACTTGTGTCTGAGTAAGTTGCATAACTTTTGTTTGCTCTGCCATAAATCATAGATGTCTCAAACTTTGAGAGTTGCTTAGAAACTCAAACATGCAAAACAGTGCTTTACAGAAAACAAAATGAACACATTGTTAAAATAGAATATTATGTCTAGTGTTTAGATGAATGCAAATTGAGTTAAGTTTCAAATTTTTAAAAAATATTTTTCAGTATCAAGTAAAAATGAAGTATCATATTAGTGGAAGAGTTTTAGAGTTTTGTTATGTTTTTATGTTACTTATTCATTCTCTTTAAATTGAGTCAGTTCAGATGTCCCTGGTGGCATAGTGGGTTAGGCAACGCACTATGAAGCAAACCACAGCTTCTGCAGCATGAGTTCTATCCCTGCCACTGGCCAGGGAGGGGACCCACATGGCGTAGCAGATCTCTCCTGCCTTGCCCACTGCTCCCCTCAGCAGTGTGTTTCAGTCAATCTGCCTGTTTTGCTCCCCACTCTGTCTCTGGTGAATCCTTTTACTTCCCACAACTCTAGCCTGTAACCCAGCTCTTGTATGAATAAATAAATAAATCTTTAAAAAAAGAGAGAGAGAAAGGAGTGTTTTAAAAAGTAAATAAATAAATAAATTGAGTCAGTTCATAACACGTATTAGTCTTTGACCTATAGTTAACTTGATTTGATCTAAACTATTAAAGAAATCAGGTAGTTCTCTGTCTAGCTAATCTATAAAAAATACTTTCTAGCATTTTAAAATTGTCCCAAAGAAAATTCATCTCTGTGTAGCTCATATTTGATACATACACCTAACCCTCAAAGTACTCTTTAGTGTCCTGTCTGTGTCTTTTTATATTTTTTCATATTATTTAAAATGAAAATAATACAAATGTATCTCAGCAATCTCTTTTGTTAATGTTAATCCTTCCTTATGAAGCAACCTAACATTTATATGTAAATCAGTATTATTTAGTTACTTAACTGAACATATTACTTTTCTGAAGGTGTGAACCCTAAACAAGTTCTTACGCTCTGTTGAATTCTTATTAAACATACTAAAAAATTGCGTATTATTTTTTTTGAGTAGTTTCTAGATTACTACTATGCCCACCATGTCATCCCATCCCATATTTTTTAAGTGAAAGTAGGAGCAAAAGATTAATTAAGGAAGGATGGGGCAAATATCTACAACTTCGGTCAATATTGCCTTAGAATTTGCATTAGTTTTAAAAATCTTGCTTTCTTATGCTAAATAGTGACCTAGCTAAGATAATAGCCATCAATGAAAATGTGGCTTATAATCTTCTGACTTGCATATTTCAGTTTTATCTTCAGGTCTGAAATAAAGACTAATTTAGTGACATTGAAAGTGACTAAAGGTACTTTTGAAATGGGTAAAAAGTGACATTTACTTAGAGAATTTTTCTTTATGGGTTGCAAAGTTGGAATTTACTATTAGTCATTTTAGGGCAAGAGGAAGAATGGGAAATATCTCTTGAGTTAGCTATGAGCACTCCTCCCTTTTTCCTTTTCCCCAACTTTACCCAGATGCAATTAACATGGATTTGTTTTGGGCTTTTATTAAAGGTATTTGTATGTGTGGTTAAGAGTCAGATAGTTCTATGTGTCCTATAAGTGGTTATAATAATAGCACCAGCCATATCAGGTCCCTTCCTGCCATATTTCTTTATTCAGAGACAACCACAATTGCCTTTTTTTTTTTTCTCATGGATATTTATTTATTTATTTTGTTTTTTGACATTTTTTATTTATATATATTTGACATCAATTGTAATCCCCATGTATTCCCCATCACCATATCACCATCACCTCAGTCCCCCGTGCTCCCGCCTGCCCTCAACCCTCCCCCTCCCCCCTCCCCACCAGGTGTCCCCAATTTGTCCTTGTCTTTTCATTTTTGGTTTTTGTGTCTTTATTGCTGTTATTATTATTATTATTATTGTTCGTATTCCTTTCCTTGATCCTTATTTGGTTCCCTTATATTCCTCCTAGGGGAGGAACCATCTGGTATTTTTCTTTTGCCTTCTGACTTGCTTTGCTGAGCATCATCCCCTCCAGATCCATCCATGTTCCTATGAATGCGTCTAGTTTTTCTTTTTTGATTGCTGACTAGTATTCCATCGTGTATATGTACCGTAGCTTCCCAAGCCACTCATCTGTTTTTGGGCATTTAGGTTGTTTCCAGGTCTTACCTATTGTAAAGAGTGCTGCTATAAACATAGGGGTGCAGGTATTCTTTTGAATC
>JAGFMF010011828.1:5501379-5515117 GCA_019455555.1 Galemys pyrenaicus | reverse complement strand
TGACAAGAGAAGTTGAGCATTTTTTCATATGCTTGTTGGCCATTTGCATTTCCTCTTTGGAGAATTGCCTTTTTAGCTCTTTTGCCCATTTTTTGACTGTATTGTTCACTTTTTTTCTGTTTAGTCTGGTTAGTTCTTTGTGGATGTGTGTGATAAGTCCCTTGTCAGTAATGTTGTGTGCAAAGATTTTCTCTCAGTTGGTGTGTTGTCGCTTTGTTTGGTTAGCGTGTCCTTTGCTGAACAGAAGCTTTTAAGTTTGATGTAGTCCCAGCTGTTTATCTTTTCCTTCACTATCTTTGCTTTAGGTGTACCATATTTGCGTGTTATGGTAAACTTACCTAAAGTCTCTAACAACAACAAAAGGCTCTGTTGTTGCTGCTTGTTTTTTCAAATGGTTTATTGATTTTTACCTATGGAAAATGAGTATTTTCTGCCCCATCTTCAACTCAAATATATACACTTCCCATTTACTTTCCTAATAGTATAAATAATTAGCTCATCATTCCTTCCCCACACACAGCTTAGCTGGTTGTTAATTACTTTTTTCCTGTACAGTTTTTTATTGTTTGTGAATAATTTGTAATTTTGTATGATATTTTAAAAATGTATTTATCACAGTACATACATCAGAGTATTCTATCAGTTTCCATCTTACTGAGAAATTCTCTCTTGGATCTTTCAAACCTGTTCTTATCTGCACTGGATGCCCTCTGTTCCTGGAGTTCAAGTGTCAACCTTTTCTTTTTTTTAAGATTTATTATTTATTTATGCATACAAGCACTGGGGTACAGGCCAGAGGTGTGAGGGGGTGAGAGGATTCACCACAGAGAGCAGGGAGCAGAACAGGCAGATCAACAGAAGCACACTACTGAGGGGAGCAGCGGGCACAGCAGAAGTCTGCCCTGCCATTTTTGTCCCAGCCCTGGCCGCCATTTGGGTCCCAGCCCTGGCAGGCAGCAGGGATCAAACTCCTACGGTTTGCTTCATAGTGTGTTGCTTAACCCACTGCGCCACCAGGGACGCCCTCAAGTGTCAGCCTTAAAACTCTCCACTCTCATCCTGGAGATTCCCTTTACTCTCCTGGGTTGGAATTTCTTTTTTGACATCTTGTGCCACATCATCCTAGTCACTCGCTTTTTGAGGCAGACAACCTCCACCTACTGTGCATTAGAGATAACTTTGAGACCTTACATGGTCTGAAGCATCTTTTATTTTACACTTCCAGTGGATTTGGATGTTTTCTATTCTAGGTTGAAAATCATATTCCTTTAGAATTTTGAAAGTATTACCCCACTAGTATTGCTGTTTAAAAGGTCAGTGTAATTCTGAGGACTGATCCTTTGTACATGACCTCCTTTTTTCTTTCTAGGAATTTATAGACTCTTTGTCCTTAGTGTTCTAAATTTTCATGGTGGCGTGCCTTGAGTGATTATATGTTTATCATATATGTGTACATGGAGGACTCTTCAGTGTACATCAGTGGTTCTCAGCTGGGGACTGTTTTCTCTCCCACAAAACATTGGCAGTGTCTCAAGACATTTTCGGTTGTCCTAACAGTGGGTATGCTCCTGGAATCTAGTAGGTAGTAGTCAAAAGGCCCCCTAAATCAGAGGCTCATTAAATGTCCTTGTATATACAATACAGCTCCCACAACAAAGAACTACTGGGGCTAAAGATTCAATAATGGAAAGGATGAGAAATCCTAACTTAGAGATTCTAGTATTGTTAGCATACTGGGAAATTTCATGGCATTTTCCCTTTGATAGTTTTCTTTCTTCAATTTTTTTCTTTTCTCCTTTTATGAAAAAGTCTTATGATTTAATTAATAGACCCCATGGAATGTTTTTATTTTTCCTGACTTTCTCTTCTCTATGTCTTTTGGTCTTTTTTCTATACATTCTAAAATTATCTCAAATTAATTTGACTACAATTTTAATTTCTAGGGTATTTTTTTTTCTAAATCTGTATTTACCATTGCATCCTGTTCTTTCATAATTTTAATATCTTATTTCTTAAAAGAAATAAGAATATTTCTAATTTCCTAGTGATGGTGTTTTGTTTTTGTTTTGTTTTTTTAGAATTACTCTCATAATCTCTGTTTTCACCACATTGCTGTTTTCCATTTATTTTGGTCTGCCTCTTTCAATTTAGAGGCTATCCCCAAACATCTATAGATCCTTGATGCTATTTTAATAGTTAAGATTGAGAGGACTAAGAACTATGATTCTTCCAGTGGGATTATTGACTCTGCGTTCCAATTTGGGAGCTTCCTTTAACTCTTAGGCTTGTCAGATTCTCTGGAAAAGACTCCTAATCACCAGGACATAGTACATTATACTGTATTATCTTATAGACGTTTTTCTTTTTTACTTTTCTCCCCCAGAGGGGTATTAAAAGCCAAGATAATAACTTATTCTTGATCATCAAGCTATATTAAGAAGTCTTTTTCTATTTGATTATAATGTTGACTATAGTATTTATTGTATATTTGAAATGTGTTCAGTATATTGTTCATATAATCACATTTATGCAAAATAAAATTCCAATTTCAAGTCTTTTTATCAATGTTAATAATATTTAGCAAAATAAACCTATTAGATAATGTCCTGAGTTATTGTACAAATAGCATTGATCTCAGAGTCAGCAAACTTCAATTCTGGCTGTGTCAGTGGTTATCTGTGGTACTTACACATCTCCACATATTTGAAATTCTTTAAACCAAAACTGTAGAGTGAGAATTTTTTGCTTGACTCTCCTTTCAGCCCTAAAATTCAAATTCAGGAGGCCACATTGCCTTATCTCACAAGAAAATAGTTCTCTTTTCCTTTTAATTCAGATAAGATTCCTGTTCTAAGCAAAGAAAAGCTGCCCGTGGTAGGAATTGGAAAGCACTTGTGTGGTGTGGCTACAGGTACGTAACCATACTAATGGTATGTAGATGAACACATTTTTAATCTAATGTAATCCCAACCATTTAAATAGTCTCTTTGAGTATCACTTATGTTTATAATATAAAATCTTCATAGTAGTACTGGACCTGTGTTATATATCAGAGATAGAACTTTCCTATTTGTCTGCTCATTTTGGCCATTTTTCCTGGATGAATTAAGAGTTTTATGTTTAAATATTATGTTATATGGAACCTTACAGTTCTTTGGGTTATATTTCAGCCAAAAAAAAGAAATTATGTGGTTCCAACCCTGAAACTACTGATTTTTTTAGAGGAATCATTTGAGAAGAAGGCAAAAATTATCTCAATCTCAGATGATTGTGTGCCAAGATGCTGGGGGAAAGGAAAAAAGAAATGTTAGACAGAAAAATCTAGGAAGTCTTGTCTTAGCACTTCTGCCCATTAGATGGAACATGGTAAAGTAGAAAGAGCATGGGCTTTGAAATCAGATTCAAGTCTGTTAGTTAACCTTAGCAAAGTACTTAACCTTTCTGAGCTATTTCATCTGTAATGCAGGGATAATAATATATAATTCACCAGGTTTCATATTAGTGTTAGTGTGTATAAATGTTAACTACTGTGACTCCTGCTAGTTTCATCATCTACCTAAATGAAGAATTTGGAGCCTCCCTAAGACATTATTCAAACTGCCTGGACATGGCTTTAAATTCTTTGTAAATGAGAGATTGAGATGACAAAAGCTCCTTCTGATTCTAGGACAGCTTCATTTTAAAATACTTTTTTTAGGTATTCATATTTCCAAAAATCATTTACTTAAGTCCAATATAAGTTAAAGCAGTGACTTTATATTGTGAGAAAATGTTAATGAAGTAATAGATTAGCTGTCATGTTCTCCACATACTAGTCTCCCAGTAATATTTGTTGACTTAAATTCATATATTGGATTACACTTAATAGTGAATAAATTAATTAGTCAAATTTACTATATGAATAATGGGTTAAATTCACTAGTACAATCAGATTAATATTCATTTGTGATATGTTAGAGTAATAACATTTAAAAATACATATGTTTTTGATTGGACAGACAACTTAACAGTTAGATAGAAAATGCGAGTTTTACAGCATGTGTCTGGGCTCTTTTAAATGCATTTTAGCTGTCTTCAGTAGGAGTAGTTGTAGTCATTTAAAATTCATTTGTTTCATTTTTAAACATACTAGACCTGTCATTTTAATATGTAGTATAGGCATAGGCACCTCTAAGTTTGTGTGTTAATCATCATTATAGCCATAAAACTTTGCATAGAAGGCATTCAGTAACTATTGCTGAATGAATGTATAAATATAGTAAGGCTGCTTTCCACATTCTGACCCCCCCTTTTCTCGACTCTTCAGCTCATCATCATTAGCTATGAACATCTTTACATTTCAGGACTAGCATCTAACAACAGCATTAGCAGATATTTCTTAGCATTTGCCGTTTGTTTCTTTCATTCTTTGGATTTAACTCACAATTTCCTTGGAATGTAAGTGTAGGTAGATGAATTTTTTATATAAGTTCATTTATTTCCTCAACACAGGTAGAAAAAATGAGAGTAAATTCATATAGATGAACTTAAAGTTTTTGCAAATTGTAGATCTTAAATTTCAGATAGTTTTATTGGGAAGTTAGACTATCTGCAGAATAAATCGTTAGAGAAAGTGACACAAAATAAGAAAAGATAAAGGAAATATTACAAGTATAAAACTTGTATAAAAATGGTTTGGGTTTTTCTTGTTTGGTTTTTAAAGACCATAGAGCTTAATAATTGTAAAAAATATTTATTTTAAAAGATGATGTGGTTTTTGGGGGGCCACATAATTGTGTTTGCAGATCTTGCATTACGATGTTTGGTTGAAACCTATGCTGCCAGTTGTGAGGAAAGAAATGAAGAACCTTTAGCCAAACGCATAAAGAATGATAAAACAGAAAAAGAAATTAACACTTTGGCCAAGGAAGGAAATGAAAAAAATGTCCCAGAGAAGTGGACCCCTGTGGCTGGCATTGTTATTGCACTCTGTTGTCACCACAGGTGTGATTGGAGACATTATGTGGGCAAAGAATATTTCAAGGCTAAAGGCCTTGGAGCAGTGGAATTCCACTATTTCCAGCGAATGAGTAGTTGGGCGACTTGTGGGATGCGGAAAACATCTTTGGAAGCCTCAAATATTGCCACAATAAGAAAAAACCATCAGAATGATGACAGTGAAGAGCATGATGATGGGGGATACAGCAGAATCACAGATGACAGTACTGAGAATTTGCCTGGGTAAGTGCCTACTTTGAAATGCATAACACTGGGGGCAGAAACACTTTGTAATTGCTGTGCTTTCTTATATGAACTCTACCAAGAATTTATTCATGGAAAATACATTTTACAATTAACTTTTGAGTAAGTTAAAACACACACATTTTTATTTTGGTCATGCATGAAAGCATGTGGAGCATGGTACATAGCGCCTAGTTTATATGGGCTATTTAGCAACTTACCAATAAATAGAAGTAACTGAAATAATTTTCTATAAACTTTCACAAAATTTTAATAATATTTACATGTGTTCATTCTATTCAGGTTTCTTACTGTTGAAGAAAAGAAGAAAATAGGGCATCTTTGTAAATTACTGATCGACCAAGGCCGAATCGAGTATTTACAGCAGAAGGGATTCAATCCTGCACTACAGTACTATACAGACCCTCAGGTGTCTTTGGAAAATGTGTTGTTAACTGCTTTACCAAATCATTCTTCATCACCAGAAACAACTGTTTGATGGAAAAAAATTTTGAACATCTGTCTTCTACCAAAAAAACCCCAGAAAAACATTTTAAATTGTATTTTTATATCCATGGAAATATTATTTAATAAGCAGATAATATGAACTTTAAAAAGATGTGGCCTCTATGAACTTTTATAATAGCTTTGTTTTTTACTTTAGGAGTTCAAACATTAGAAAATTCACCAAATTCCCCAAATAATCCTCTTCTAGTTCTGTTCAGCAGGACATCTTGAATTATGTTATCCATCAGTATTTATAGAGATTGGTGATGTAGCCAAACAATTAACTTGGTTATCTGAAACACACATAATATGTCAGCACATAATTAGTACATCAACTTGTGATTTTCATTAATTTTAGAACTATTTTCCTTTAGTTTTATTTAATACTTTTCAAGTTTAAGATGTAATGATCAATTGTCAGTTTGTAACAAGGGCAAATCTGAGAATTTCACTTATGAATGGATTTTTTTTCATGCAGTTAAGGAAAGGATAATCAATTGTGATATTTTTCTGGTACAAAAAAATTTAGAGATGTTCACAATCAACTAATGAAATTCACATTCAGATTTCCAGAGCTTTGCCTATATTTAATTATTACTATATTGGCCCATGATGAACACAAAAATTGAAGAGATGTTTTCAAAGAAAGAAAATACAGTTTTACTTCATTTCTTTCTATTGGATAATCACCTAGAATGCTAACTAGAAATTCCAAAAAGATACTTACAAGCCTTATTCACAAATTAAATTGAAATTTGCAAATAACTTTTGAAGGTGATTAGGTATCTCATATTCTTTTAGCAGACCATTTCTACATATAAGTACTATATAGACACATTCTTTCCTGTGTGTGGAAATAAGTTAAAGCAGAAATTAGATAATGAAATCAAAAACTTTCTCGCATTCAGGTCTCATTTAACTCATAACCAGTTTCTATGCATAAGCAAATATTAAACCAAACATATGGCAAGACTGTTATTCTTTTCCAAATCTAATCCATTATTTATTTTTCTTTATTTGTAAAAACTGTCTTAATCATTGGTACATTTGCCAAGATAAAGATCCAAAATTGTTAATTTTAGATATTAAGTTATATTCTTAGCTAACTTTTTTTATCCTGTAGGCCCATGATTACATGACTAGTAAATGAAAGCCTAGCCTATTTGTAATTCCTAATCTTCCTACTTTATTTCTCTCTCATATGAGACTACCTAGGTTCAAATTCAAACTGTATGACCATAGGCAAGTTACTTAATCTTCATGTGCCTCAGTTTCCTCTTCAAATGGGGATGATGATAATAATACCTACCTCACAAGGTTGTTGTGAACATCAAGTATAATAACATATAAAATGCTTCTAGCAATTCAGAGCTCACAGTACTCAAACTATTATTAAGAGTACTACTTCTTGGGCCTCCCTGGTGGCGCAGCAGATTAAGTCTCAACACTATGAAGCAATCTACAACCACCGCGCAGCACGAGTTTAGTCCCTGGTCAAGGAGCTAACCCACATGGCGCAACAGACCTCTTCTGTCTCGCCCACAGCTCTCCTCAGTAGTTTATTTCAGTCACTCCGCTTGTTCTGCTCCACACTATGTCTGTTTTATACTCTCACCCTTCCTCCTCTCCCCCCCCACCTCTGCCCTACACCCCAACTCTTGTATGCCTAAATAAATAAATCTTTTTTAAAAAATACTAATTCTTGAATATTTTTTCTGTTGTTCTTGAATTTTTTAAATAATATAGGCAGACTTGGTTTATTATCTCTTTTAGGTTGTAACTTTTTTGTTCTAAGTTTGTCAAATATTATTAAAGTAAGGTGGCTTGGTTGTTTTTAAGTTGTTACTCATGAGCATCAAGAGAATGTAAATGAAGATAATACACATTAATTAGCCTGACTTACTTGGTCAAGCAATGTCAATTTGCATCATTGAATCTATTTTGCATTATTCAACAACTTATGCCCAGAAATAAAAGATATGCTACAACAAGCATAATCTCAGTTATAGTTCATTAAATGTAAATACATAAATTATACTGACACAGTCCTGTGATCCATTAAGCTTAATGATATGTTTAATGGGAAGAAAAACTTGTCCTTCAACATACCACACATAGGTCACAATTACAGTTCTGTCAACTTTGCTTATTTTTCTTAAAATATGAGGAAGTGACTATGTATTTGCAGTTGCAGCAAATCCCTTCTTGAACTTTAGTCTATATAACTACCTTGGCCTGTATGTCCCACACATGCATCAAATGTACTGTTAAAATGAAACTGCCTCTCACCAGATCCTGCCCACCAAACAAACTGCTACATTTCCCCTTTTCAGTACCACTATCCAGTCAATTATTCTAATCAAAAATTGAGATTTATCCTGAACTACTCATCTTCATTTGATCATCAGTTCTACCTCCTATTTGTTTTGTACATATTCTCTTGTTTTTCAGAAGTAGTCCCCAAATTATAACACCTTTGTCTTCCTCTGCTCTGTCATCCACATTTTTAAATCTATGACCTACCACAACAGAAATCTAATCACCATTTTCTAAACATGCCCCATTGGATGTTGGGGAAAAAAATCTAGCTGAAAAACTAATTGCTCAGATTACGCTCATTCTTCAAGACTATTTGTAGATGTAAGTAAAATTAACCTTTTTACTAAAAAATTCAACATCTTAGTGAGTTATAAAGCCATGATTTCCATTAGTATACTATTGTTTTACTTTTTATTAACAGAATTATGCTTTGTCTTCAGCCCCTAACCTTGATTTAAAGATTTTCCTTACCTAGTTAAAAAAAAATGGTTTAAATTATCATAGGCTAAGTGATTGAAATTTGTATATCAAAAACTCAGATTTTCATGATTGTCCAAAACCTGTTCTCAATTTTTTCATTCCTAGGAAATTTCTTTTTTCTCTTTGTGGGCAGTAGAAGAAAGGAAATAACTGGGAAGGTGGTGTTAATGAGGGTAAAAGAAATGACAAACTGATATGAGGAGATAGTGAAGCTTCCAGGATCACATCTTAAATCATTTGTTTGTGCTTTAAAAGTGCTTGCCCAAAGAAATTTATTTCCTCACGTGAAAGACAGTGAGTTTCTTAACAACTTCTCCAAACCTTTATCAAAATAGTGATGGGATTTGATTTTTTTTCTCCCACAATGTTGACCAAGAGACACTAGAGTATGACCAAAAAAAAAAAAAAAAAAACTATAGAGGAGTTTTAATCTATATATACACATTCCTGTCTCTCTCAAAAAAAAAAATCCATTTAACCTGTGTAATACACAAATCTCATACCTGCTTTTCTTCGTGACTCCTGTATATAAATGAGCATAAACTGAAGACCAAATAATTCCTGTTCCTCTTCATCTGTGCTTTCCCTGGGAGGAAGTGTTACTTCCAATTTCAATGGGTTGTCTCTGAAGTTGACAAACCTAGCAGTTCACCAAAAAACAGTATTTTTATAGATGCCATAGAAGTACAATTTTATTCCCTGGAGAAAGATCAAATGATAAATACTAAATTACTCTTTTTTTTATATAACTGCTTCAATAACTTAACATCTTGGTGAGATGTGATATATCCCAAGAATCTTTAAGTTTCTTTCCTAAAAGAAAAAATACTAGCTTTAGACAATTTACTTTCAAACCTTGTGAAAGCAACTATTAATCCATAGCATAGATTTAATGTGGTGCAGTTTAACTTCAAGAGCAGATCGAATGCAATTTAAGAATATTATTAATTCTATAAACTTAAAGTTTCTGCATATTTTATAAACTTACTGATCAGTCTCATTTGTCACTTTATCTTCACCATTGTAATATAGGACTCAATAGTTGCTAAATAAGTGAAGGAATGAGTGATTTGCTATGGAAGTTGTGGAATTTAGTTTGGATTATTTTGTTAATTATGTTCCTTGTCAGGAAATTAAATTTTGAAAGGAAGACATGAGTGAGTTCTAATACTAATTAACTTACTAAAAGGTCTTATTTGCTCTATCTAGAACACAATTGACTTGTCTGTGGTACTTACAAGGAAAATATTCACTGTGTTATGCTTTTGGTTTTTATATCATTGATGAAGTTCCTTAGCAGTTATAAAGATGATTTTCACAAAAATATCACCCAAAAAGCAGCCCTTAAAGTCCAAATCCCATACTGCTTTAGTGTTAAGGATTATTTCTTGAATAATTATATCAATATTAACTATATTTACAAATTTCAGAATTCCAGAGTTGAAAAAATTTTGAATTTATTCATTTATATGAGTGAGAACTTAAGCCTAGCAATAGTAATTTCTCTATATTGTTCTGCAGCCAGAAAAGAATATGTCAATTTTGTGACTACAACTTTTTACCTCAGATTGGTCATCTCTTCCATGCACACTGGAATATCTTCTAATTTGTTGTTGGTGAGAACAAGAGTACCCAGATTTTTCATATTGCTGATAGTATCTGGTAAGCATGTTATTTCATTCCGTTGAAGCCATAATGTATGCAGGTTTTGCATTCTAAAGAATTAAAAGAGGTTGCTGTGATTAATCACACACAAAATGAAAGCTGTGGTTCTTAGTAAATTAAACATCATAAATGTCATCTTTCATGACATCTCTTTAAACCAGTGTACCTATTGAGTTAGCTTACTTCATATTGCCTGCAGGGAAACAGTATCAGGGAGTTAATCTCTGTAGCACAGCTCTTACCAAATGTGGGTAGAAATGAAATCAATGTTTTTTTTTTTTTTTAGTTTTTTTAAGATTTATTTACATTCTTGTATTTGCATACAAGAACTGGGATGAAGGTCAGAGGTATGGAGGAATTCACCAGAGACTGAGTGGGGAGCTAAAGAGGCAAATCTACTGAAATACATTGCTGAGAGGAGGAGCAGGCTAGTCAGGAGAGGTCTGCTACACCATGTTGGTCACCTTCCCTGGCCAGGGATGGAACACATATCCCAGTGGCTGGTTATAGCTTGATAGCACTGAGACTTTAACCCTTGCGCCACCACGGACTCCTGTTATTTTTAAATCAATCACCATTCTCATAGAATTTCTTAAAGAACTATAAATATTATTTTTTTAAGATTTATTATTTATGCATACAAGAACTGGGGTACAGGCCAGAGGTATGGAGGGTAAGAGGATTCACCAGGCACAGAGTGGGGAGCAGAACAAGCAGATTGATTGAGATACATTGCTGAGGGGAGCAGCAGGCAAGACAGGAGAAGTCTGCTGCGCCATGTGGGTCACCTACCTGGCAGGGAATCAAACTGGTGCTGCAGTGACTGGGATGCTTCATAGCGTGATGCTTAACCCCTTGTGCCACTAGGGAAGCCCTATAAATGTTATTTAATCTAAGTTGGAATCTTTAGGAAAAAATCAGAAGTTATTAATATGTTCAAGTAAGGTTAGGCAAGTAAGTATAATGGTTAGGAGCATGGACTCTGGAACCAGGCTGCCTTGCTTCAGTCCTAATTGAACTTCTTATGATCTTGAGCAATTTACATCTCTGTGGGAGTTTCCTCATTTATTTGTAAAATGCACAGAAGTTCCTGGCACACATTGCTGCGGCATGCTTTCAACTTGTTGAAGTTAGTTTTTAATCTCCCAAAACCCTCTTACTCTTTTGGAATCAATTAAAATATCTTATTTAAAATAGCATATTACTACTAAATGGAAATATGTGATTGATTATGTTTGGGGTCCCTTTTGTTTTACCTCTTAGTATCAAAAATGCTTCAGCACATCTGTTGGTAACATAAAAAGGTATTTATTTACCTTTCTATAGTATCAGGAAGTTGTTGAAGACTGTTGCTTCCCATATCAAGCCACTCCAGTGAAGGCATGTCCAACACAGCAGAAGGGATTGTAGTAAAACTGTTCATACTCAGATCAAGGTGCATAAGCTTCACCAAATTGCTGAGCTGAGGGGGAAGGCAAGATTTTCCCAAGTAAATGACCATAGTATAAATAGCTGAAACACACTGGTAAAGGAGATATATCACTTCAGGGAATATTCATACTATGCCTGGACTTTATGAAGTATAGTAAATGCAATCCACAACAAATTTGAAGTAAAACTCAAACTTCAAAATAATAGTTACCTTTGTTGAACCCCCTTCTTTGTGACTGATGCTTTACACACACCGCCTCAGTCCCAAAATTTATTGTTGGGTTGTTTTATTTCTTAATGTAAATATCAATCAAAACAATATTAAAACTAATACAGCAAGCACCAGTGTGTCTATTTCAGAAATGAAGTGAATATATAAAGAGAACATATTGATATGATTGCATCCTCTACATACCGCATCCGTCTTCCTTTTTATTCTTTAATAGGTTTATTTTTATTTATGCATAAAAGAACTAGGGTCTAGGCCATAGGTGCTGTGGTGAGAGGATTCACCAGAGGCAGAGTGGGGAGCAGAACAAGCAAATCTACTGAAATACACTGCTGAGGGGAGCAATGGGAGAGGCAGGAGAGGTCTGCTGTACCATGTGTGTCCCCTCCTTGGCCAGGGATTTAGCCCAGGCCATCCAGAGATTGAACATAGTCCATAGTGGCTGGTGAAGCTTGAGTGCGCTGAGACTTTTTTTTTTAAGTTTTACTTATGCATACAAGAACTGGGGTTTAGGCCAGAGGTGGGTGTGTGTGTGTGAGAGGATTCACCAGAGACAGAGTGGAGACCAGAACAGGCAGATCTACTGAAATACACTGCCGAGGGGAGAAGCAGGTCCAACAGGAGTGTCTGCTGCACCATGAAGGTCGGCTCCCTGGCTGGGTATCAAGCTCCAGTGGCTATGGAGAGCTTCATAGTTCAGTGACTTAACCCCTTGTGCCACCAGGGAGGCCTGATAGTGCTAAAACTTTAACTCCTGCACCTCCAGAGAGGCCCCCCCTTCTTTCTTTTTAGAAGTAACTCCTATTCTGAATTTGTTATCATTTTCTTTATAGTTTTTATTATTATACATAAATAAATGTTATCCTTATCCACATATAACTAATACATATTTTTTATAAACTAATTTTCCTAAATTTTTATTTAAAGGTTATGATAATGTACTTATCTTTTTTCTTTCTACATCAGTTTTTAAATGTATTCATATGTAGCTCTAGTTTATTCATTTACAATACCCCTTCACCTTTCTCTGTTCCCTAGCCCTCAGACTGAGAAAGCTGTGAGTACTTAAATCCTCTACTTTTGTGCCTTAAATTAATGGATAATCCTGACATCAACTTTACAAAGTGAGTACCTTAATTCCAAAATATCTCAGCATGCGTAAATGAAAATGCTAAAGCCTTAGCTTGCACTCAAGTTTTTCTGGACATAATGTTACAAAATATCTTATCGTATAACACTGTACTAAAGGTTTTAATATTAAAGAATTAATTCAGTTAACTTTTATCCAAAAGTTTCTATTTAACTAGGAAAGTTCTGTGTTTTTTTTTCTCAGGGCATGTCCAGATTAATTACACTTAAAACACCACACACACACACACATACACGCGCGCGCACAGGCCCACAAATAAACATTTTATGGGCAATGTGTAAAAGCTGGAGGGGTCCCAAAGTAGGGGATGTTTCTCCATCTTTGGAAGTCACAACTGAAGAAAATATCTTTTCAAAATTCATCATTAAACTTAAAAACATTTTAAATAGTTCAGAATAGTGTATAAAAAGATTATTTTTACATTGGCATAAATATATGTGTCTACTGTATACAGTATATAATAGCTGGGAAATAAGTTTCATGTTGATTTCTCTGGTGTTTGAACCATTTCATTTAAATAATTGAAAAGATACTTAAAGCATTATAATCTAATAATCTTACTTTTGCATATGGGAAAACTAAGACCTACTTATGTAAAGTGGTATATTCAAAACCATATAGCTCCTTAAAAGATGTGCTTGAGGGCCTCCCTGGTGGCGCAGTGGGTTAAGCAACGCACTATGAAGCAAACCACAGCCACTGCAGCATGAGTTCGATCCCTGCTGCCGGCCAGGGAG
>JAGFMF010011828.1:5487312-5501329 GCA_019455555.1 Galemys pyrenaicus | reverse complement strand
TCCCTGCTCTCTGTGGTGAATCCTCTCAACCCCGCCCCCCACACCTCTGGCCTGTACCCCAGTGCTTATATGCATAAATAAATAAATCTTTAAAAAAAAAAAAAAAAAAGATGTGCTTGAAAATAGTTCCAGGTTTACATCTTTTGTGGCAGTAGAACCTATTTCCTGAAGTAAAGAAATTAAGGTACAGACAGGTTAATA
This sequence comes from Galemys pyrenaicus, assembly GCA_019455555.1. NCBI lineage: Eukaryota > Metazoa > Chordata > Mammalia > Eulipotyphla > Talpidae > Galemys > Galemys pyrenaicus. The sequence continues at coordinate 5,501,128 of JAGFMF010011828.1, read as the reverse complement.
GATGTGCCCAAATTTACACAGATTTCTAATGAGAGAACCAATCTCAGGAACAGAACCATCTGAATCAGAAATAAAAAATTTACTGACCCTCTTGTAGGTATAAAGAAATTGTTCCTGTGATACTGTTTTCATTATAAGCAAGTATATACAGTTCATTAAATCCAATGTTATAAAAAGAGAAAAAGAAATAACTATGTTTTACTTTGCAAGAAAGACAATTATAGTGACATATTTACTAGTTTGGGGAGAAAAGGGAGGGACTTCTTACCTAGACGGAGTGGGAGAAGGGAACAGTCTATTTTTATTTTTTTGAGATTTTTTATTTTTTTTTAAGTTTTTTCTTGCAAAGTCAGTGTTTGCAAGGCAAAGCACCATGGAAATTTCCTTTAGTAATTCTCAAAGTATCAGATGAGTTTGGAAAGAAATACAAGATATCTACAGCCCTAAAATCAATTTGGTTTTACCAACAACAAAACATTATATTCAAATTTTAAAGGCTTTCAAAGCCTGTTGTCTTGGTTTTGCTCAACAGAGTAAACTAGGAAATATGTAACCAGGAAAACTACGTTTCCTAAAAGGAAACATTTTCCCTGCTTTGAAGAATTCATGTCTTATCATTTAACCTCTATCTCAAAAACTATAAAAACCCAACTGGTAAAAGAGTTTTCTGTCACCACTGTGTACATTATAATAGTTATTATTCATTCAACATGCATTTATTAAGGTAAGCTATGTCTTCAATTCTGGGAACAGACATAAACAACATTCGCTTTGACCCTCAGGAAGATCACAGGTTAGTCCACAGCGATACCAGCTCTGTAATAAGTATCTTTTATGCTAAAGAGAGTTTTTTCTAATTAAAAACATGAATTCTACTTAGAGTAACAGGAAATGGTTTTCACTAAGTATTTTCTGAAACTTTTTTTTAAGCCTTATTTTTAACTGTCATGCAGTTGGGAAGTTAAAAGTTAGAAGTAGAGGGAAAAATATAATCATAGGTATTTACATATTTCTGACCTCTTGTGGAAGATCACTGATGTCTCTGTTAACCGCAAGTTCTAGTTTCTCCAAGCTGGCACAGTTACTCAGTTCTTTGGGGACAGTTTTGATTTTGTTGTAACTAAGACTCAGTTCCTGAAGTCTAGTAAGCAATCCTACAAAAAATAAAATACAATAGAGGACAGATGGTTATAAAACATTTCTAGCTATGAAACATGACAGCATAACTTACTTCCCAATTTCCTGTTGACAGATTCACACCTCAAATTCTTAATATTTCTCAATCGATTTCCTGCCCTCTTCTCAGACAATGGGCAAGCTTATCAGTGCTAAAGGCAAAAATAAATTCTTTCCCCTTCCAATTTATCTATGTTATCATTGTCACTAATTTTCTATTTAGGGATTTTTTTGTCCCTGCTGGAAATCTTCATAATTTTTTTTCTTGCCTTCATTCTCTAAGAGGAATAACTGAACCAACAGTACTGTTTCCAGAAGTTACACCTTACTTCCAAAGAGACTTTTCCTGCAAAGAAATCACATCTTTTTTTTTTTTAAGATTCATTTACTTATGCACACAAGAACTGGGATACAGGCCAGAGGTATGGGAGGTGAGAGTATTCACCAGAGACAGAGTGGGGAACAGAACAGGTAGATCAACTGAAACACACTGATGAGGGGAGCAGCAGGTGCAGTGCGCCATGTGGGTTACCTCCCAGGCCAGCAGCAGGTGATCGAACTTGTGCTGCAGTGGCTGCAGTCTGCTTCTTAGTGCATTGCTTAACCCATTGTGCCACCAGGGAGGCCCCCACAGAAACCGCATCTTGCATCACCTCAGTAAATCCAGAAGTCTGGATGCTCTTGGAAGTTTCCATTTAGATTATATTTATATAATATAAAGCTATATAAAGATGAGATCTTTATTTCATATATAAAAAAATCATAAAACAAAATACCTTACTAAAAAGTATATCTATAGGTAAATAAAATAGCACATGTGTGAAGCAATCTTCCTTACCAATTCCTCGAGGTATCTCTGAAATTGTGTTTCGAGATAAATCTAACACAATGAGATTCTGGAATCTTCCAATGAATTCAGGAATTTTTAACAGACCAGTTCTATGAAGTTGCCATTCCTGTAGCTGATTCAATTTCAGTAGAGAAGAAGGAAGAGTCTAAAGTCAAGTAAAAGCAGTGATAGTCACTATATTAAATCATTTTAGTCATGCCACATGAAGTGCAATTGTAGAGGTATTCTTTGTTTTGTAAAGAACTTCAAAATACTTTTACCTTAATGAGTTATATTTCCAAATGCTTTGTGTTCTTTTAAGTTTTAGAAAAACTCTACCTTGTGTGTATGTGGGGGGAGGAGGAGAACTAAACCTTCACACTCTAATCATGATAGAATAAATAGAATAAACAATAGTAACTATGTATCTTTAGAATACATAGTATCTAATATCTTTAGAACATAGTATCTAGTATCTTTAGAACTATGTCCTAAAGATTCTGTTATATTAGGCTTTTCTATAATACAAATGCTACTGAATTTAATGATGGTTAATTGAAATCATAGAGAAGCAAAATGCACTTGACTCAATAATTTAAACTGCCTTCGAGTTTTGAAATATAAGGTTCGTAAGGAGGAATTTTTAATTTAAGGACTTTATGAGTTCCAACCATTCTATACTGTCTTCTCCTTTCATTCTAAAATAGCCAAAGAGAAATAAAGGTCCTAAGCCCTAGTTAAATATCCCTATGTGCATGAAGACAAATACTACCCAAGGAATAGAGTAATTAAGCAGCTATGTGTATGTATGAACAGAGAAAAAGGAAGGAAGGAAGAGGGAGGGAAAGAGAGAAAGAGAACACCCCTGTTCAAAAAAGATTGAGAATGAGAATCAGTCAGTGGACCTGAAAAGAATAATCATTTCCATTTTGTGAAGTTTTAACTGAGCACTTGCTTTGGAAAAGCTACATGATTTTTGTTAGACATTATTTTTATAGAAAATTAAAAATTGCTAATTAGAAATATTAGAAGAAATAATACAAATGATTTATGTTTAGTCAGACTTGAAGCGAATTTACTCAATTTTTGCAAAAAAGAATTGTAAAGTTAAACTTCCTTTCACTTATTAGTATTGTTCAAATTGATTAGATGTATATTTTTTAAAGATTTATTTATTTATTCATGCACATAAGAACTGGGGTACAGGCCAGAGGTGCAGGGAGGTGAAAGAGGCGTCACCAGAGACAGAGTGGAGAGCAAAACAGGCAGATCAACTGAAATATACTGCTGAGGGGAGCAGCGGGTGAGGCAGGAGAGGTCTGCTGTACCATGTGGGTCCCCTTCCTGGCCAGGCATCAAACTGGTGCTGCAGTGGCTGTAGATAGCTTCATAGTGCTGTGATTTAACCCCTTGCGCCACTAGGAGGCCCCTGATTAGATGTATTATTAAAATTACAATATCTTTGTATCTCAGACTTAATCACAATCTCAGTATCATTAAATCAAATATTTTATAAAGCTTACCTTCCATTCCTCTTTTTCTATCCTCAAAATAACTCTTCCATCTTCCCTGGTGACCTTTTCCTTTAGCTTGGTTAAGTTTACTCGTTCTTCCCAGATTCTCACTAACCTAAGATATCAAGAAATCATTTTAGTTCATAGGTCATGACATATGTAGCATTCAGTTTTATATATTTAAAAACTTACCCATCAAAAACAACTGTTTGATCAATAATATCTGGAAATCAGACACTTTATTTGCAATAATTAAATGTGATTAGTGTCACATATGCCCTATTTTCACATTTTTAGAAGTATAATTGTTTAAAATTTAATAACAACTTTATTGATACATAATTCACGTACATAAGAGTTGGCCTTTTAAAATATACAATCCTGGGGTCCCCTCGTGATTAAGTGTCAGTGCTCTCACTGTGACCCACATATGGGGCAGCAGACATCATTTTAATAGGCAAAAAACTGCAAAAATTTAAATTCTTAACTTTTTAAAAAAGATTTATTTTTATTTATTTATGCATATAGGAACTGGGGTATAGTGAAAGATGTAGGGAGTGAGAGGATTCACCAAAGACAGAGTGGGAGCAAAACAGGCAGATCGACTGAAATGCACTCCTGAAGGGGAGCAGCGGGTGCCTTATCTTATCTGCTGCTCCCCTTAGCAGTGTATTTCAGTCGATCTGCCTATTCTGCTTCGTACTCTGTCTCTGGTGAATCCTCTCACCTCCACTCCCACACCTTTGGCCACCATCCCAGTTCCTGTATGCAGAAATAAATAAAATAAATTTTAAAGAAATAATGTAAAGCTATAAAAATGACTAGCAAAAAGTTTTCTATAGTAAAAAAATTATCATATACAAAAAGATTTTAAAAAATTAGAATTGGGACTCCTTTCCTTGGTGACGCAGGAGTTAAAGTCTTAGCGCTATCAAGCTATCATCAGCTACTGCGACATGAGTTTGATCCCCGGCCAGGGAGTTGATCCACATGGCACAGCAGACCTCTCCTGTCTCACCCGCTGCTCCCCTTCAGGAGTGCATTTCAGTCGATCTGCCTGTTTTGCTCCCACTCTGTCTTTGGTGAATCCTCTCACTCCCTGCATCTTTCACTATACCCCAATTCTTATATGCGTAAATAAATAAAAATAAATCTTTTTAAAAAGTTAAGAATTTAAATTTTTGCAATTTTTTGCCTATTAAAATGATGCATAAAAAAATAAAAGCAGTCACTAAAACATAGTTTAGTTAATTTGGATATTTGATTGCCAAAAATCTCTTGCCAACTGAGTTAATTATATTAACAGTTTTGCATATTATATAATCTTTAGTGAATATTTTATTTTAGTAAACAGAAAACCAAATATCTCTAAAATTATATTTGCTATCTGCATCTTTGTGTTTATAAAATATTTTATCGATTCTGTATATTTTTACCTGCTGCTTGTCAGAAATGTAATCTGCTAACAAGTATACTGTGACAGTGTCTATGTATGGCTTTCAAGACTGAACTGCTGAACTTCCAGTAACTGAGACACAACATATAATGCCATCTATTCAATTATATCACTTTCTTACAAAAATAGAACTATTCAAACAATAGGCATAATGATTACTAATTACTTATTACTCATAGACTTGTATTTCAGAACAAGTGCAATTAGTTGTCCTAGTTCCTAAACACAAACATTATAGAATTCACAAAGCACCTGTTATGAGCTAAATAACTATGCTAGGCCTGTGGCTACAAAAGTCTCTGTCCCTAATGAGTCTACAGCAAGGCTACCTATTATTAGCCTTGTCTCTTTTCATCTCTACAATGATTCCTGAATTCCTCCTGAGTCTGAAACCTACACTTTGCAAACTGCTTCTAGAAAATGTGGAGCTAGACATGAATTTTGGTCTAAGTGTGAAAAAGTTCTTTCCCCCTAAATTCATTAAACAATATCTGGTGTTTGTTGTTGTTGTTTTTTGTTTGTTTGTTTGTTTGTTTTTTTGCTAAGATTATCAGAAAGCTCTACAAATTCTATCTCATTTTAATGATCATATGGTTGTACATAATTTAACTTTTGGGGTTTACTTATCCCACCAAATCATAATATAGTCAGGAAGTCAAAAAGAAAGCAATAGGAAAATAATGCTCTTACACAGAGATAACTGGAAGCTGTTAAAATTAACTGCATCTACTTGCTGAAGAAGAGAGAGAAATAGTTTCCACTCTTTTGATAACACAGTGCGGTTGAGCTATGATGGCTAGAAGTGTACCAGTCACCATGTGATGTGGGGAGAAGTGAATCTGAGGCCCAAACTAGTACCCAGGGACCAGCATTGATGGTAAAACAAAGCTGAGTCTTCAAAGCTGTCAAAGCTCTGGAATTGCCTCATTTCAGGACTTTCTTATACTTAAGCCAGTTTTTTGTTGCATTTTCTGTTATTTATCAACTGATACAAGATTAAATGTTTAGGAAGAGACTAAATGAATGGAAATAATAGGGAGCTATGTAGAATTGATGAATAAAAGAATATCCTTGCAAAATTGGTAGAATACTTTGGAGACATCCTACTAGTCAAGTAGGTGGATATTAAGAAGAAACAGAAAATGAGATTCAAACTGAGTATAGACCAATCACAAATTAGGTGACCCATAGGAGCATGGGTAGAACTCAGCTATTCAAATAGGTGAGAATCTACAGTACTGTCTACTGGCATGTATTTTAGATCTGAAGGGATATAATGTGAAGCAACTACTAAAAAGTAAATTAAATGATAATAATCAAATGTTGATCAGTGAGGACCTAGGATGACTACTATTTTCATATGCGGAGACTTATATTTGTGTGGGTGTGTGTGTTTTTAGAAAAGCTGGGGTATAGGCCATAGGTGGGTGAGAGGATTCACCAGAGACAGGGTAGGGGATAGAACAGGCAGATTTACTGAAATACACTACTGAGGGAGCAGCAGGCAAGACAAGAGAGATCTGCTGTGCTGTGTTGGGTTGGCTCCCTGGTGGGACATTGAACTAAGGCCCTAGAGATGATAACGCGGAGACTTAACCCCTAGGCTAGCAGGGAGGCCCTAGACACTTACTTGTATTTTTGAGGCCCTATCACATAACCATACATAAATCGAGTCAGGTGTTTTCTTTCAGTTATATTTTGACTTTTCAGTAAATAAAAAAAAATCTATCAAATTAATATACCATTTAATGAGTGCCCTTTTCTGTTACAATGATGTTATGTATTTCCACTAATCTAGAATAACAAGCATGACAGCACATACTTCTGTTGAAATTCCTTCTCTCGCTTCAGGTCTTCACTATGTTTCTTGATTCTTTTTTCCCAAACGTCCTTTACAGCATTGACAGCTCCAGTGCAAACCATATTTTCTGACATGATTTCTCCACATTGTCACAAAATCACCAACTTCATTAAGTTCTGAATTGTTGATTCATAGGTGCTGTCTCAGAAAGGACCTAATTGTACCAGAAGATAAAAGCAATGTGTTTCAGAAAGTTCACTGAGGACCACATGACTTATATTTACAGGACACTTTCCATGATCCCAAAACTATTTTATACATATTACATGTCATTAATAATGCTTCTAAAAATGCTATGATGTGGGGACTTTTACTGTCCCCATATACAGGTAAACCTTGAAGATGACTGATTTATTCAAGGTCTCATATCTAGTACATGGCAGAGGAGGAAACTGATGCCAAATCTAATTCCTGTGTTACTGTGTAATAATTCACAGGAATGAAAAACTGCAACTAGCAGACATGTTCAATTATAGGAACATGGTTAATAATGAAAATATAAATTAATATATAAAATGGGACAAGCATATTGGGATATGTACAGGTTGGGATTCAGTTGAGTGGTAATATATTGAAATTGTTTTCTTTTGTGAAAATTAATGGTTTATGGACAGAGACCATATTGAATAGAATAGCCTCTGAAATCTCAGAAATGAGTTAAATGAAAATAAAGGGATGGTTATATAAATTGCAATAGACACCTTTGTGAAATATTCTTCACCTTACCAATAAATAGCATTGATATTTACAAAATTACATTGACAATAATGAAAAGTTAATTCACAATAGAATTATTTCCTCCTAAATTCAGGAAATGGAAGATGTCTACAATCATTACTTCTATTCAACATTACCACAGAGTGCTATAATGCAATGAAAGTAAGTAAAAAAGTATGAAGTTTGGAAAGGAAGAAGTAAAATTTGCAACAGCACAGAAAAACAGGTACTTTCACACACTAAACATGATGGTATATGTTGTAATATTCTCTATGGAGAGATATTTGATATTGCCTAAAAAACTTACAAACATGCATTAATACTTATTGGAATTTATAGTACAAACATTTTCAAATGTAAAGTGACATTACCAAGTTATTGACTACAGTGCTTTTCATAACAGCAAAATATTGCAGACAGTATAACTTTCCATCACTAAATGAGAGTACATTCTTGTCAGAGAAAATTGTTTGGCTCCATAAAGAAGAGAGAGGATTTTATATACTGATATACCACGATCTTCACAATATATGACTGTCACAGTTTATCCATTCTTATAAACACAGATATTTAGATCCCAGATTTTTTGGTATTATGAGCAGTAATATTTCTGAAATTCTTCTTCTTGGTGCTCAAGTGGTATTTTTCTTTGGGTGTAAACCTAGAATTCGAATTGCTGGTTGGTATTGTATGTGAATGCTCAAATTTATAAAACGGCCAAATTGTGTTTCAAAGTAGCATATAACTACCTTTGAAAAAGGAAAAAAGAAATGAGATAATCACTGAAAAGTTGCTTTTAGGGTGATAGAGAGAAATGGGATACAGTTTAATGCTTTCATCATTAACCTCTAAGTACTGATTTCTTTAAACTTAAAAGTAAGCAATGTGTGTGAACAAGAGAGACAGGAACATACAGAAAAAGGAGGGAAAACTGTCCAGCTCTAACTCAAAGGGATGAGTACACTCCTGTGTTCACTGCAGCACCAAGTTAGAGAGACAACCTAGGGATCTAACGACAGAGTGAGGTCAAGATGTTATTTACATGCAAATGGAATACTGTACTCAACTATTAAAAAAAGAAAAAACCCACAAAATTTTGCCAGTTGTGACATGAATTAACTGATTTTGCATAGCATAATCTATGTAAACCAAATCAAAAGGAGAAAGACCAGGTAAGTTCCCTCATATGCGGAATACAGAAAACAAAGTAAAGGAAATAGACCAAAATAAACCCTTGAAATCTGGCTGCAGATCTGAGGTGACCAAAAAGGGGGAATATAGGAGGGAGTGGGAGGAAAAAGGGAAGGGGCCCTATGTACTGTGTAGAGGATTATTAGTGCTTTGGTGCTAGGCATGGTATTATAACTGCACTTGTGAGGTGTGAACCTGAACCCCTAAAACATGCACAGCGTTAGAAATTAACATTTTCTCAAAGCATATGATTTTAAGAAAACCTGTATTACAGAAGAAAACATAAAATTGAAATTAAAATTTCAATTACCAATATGCAGCAAATTATTAAGAGCGGGTCCCTATATTTAAACAATGCATGCAAAAGTTACATAGGAGCAGATTGTGAGATCACAGGCCACCAAGAAACCTTGGTGTACAGATTTTGCAATCCAACTCCCTGGGTATATTAGTCAACCTAAAATATATTGTCTCAGATTTTAATAACTGTGATGTATTTGACGACCAAATTAAAAATATATGTATTTTCTAAACTAAGGATCTACTTACTAGATTTCACACAAAAGAAAATGTGTACTTTACTAGACATATATAACTATTCATGTGCTAAGTCATTTCCTCTTATGCCATTGAACTATGGCCAAACCTCAGTTTTCCTCTAGCAGCTACCAATTTTCCTAGAGGAAAACAAGTCAATAATGATGTGAGCAGTTCTGCCTCCAGCAAGGGGTTGATCCCATCTTGATCATCAACATGGCAAACAAGCGCAGAGCATGGCAGTGAGTGCAGCAATGACACGACTGGGAGTCAGTGCCCCAAAGTCAAAAGAAAGCCAAGAAATAAAATCTTCAAAGAAATGTTTCTTAACTTCCAGAGAAGCCGGTCTTCTAGAGAAGCTTTACAATTACATGAGTGATTATGAACCCCCAAAGAGGATTTTAAACTCAATCCTAAATTTAGTTGCACATTCCATAAATACACAGTAAAGGTATCCTCAGAATCTACATACCTGTGAATAATGAGGGGAAATGTTTCTGAAAAAATACTTACCATTATCTGGATGCAGAAGCTGACCTACCCAAAGTTAGCAATAATCAGCTAAAGGAGGATTGTTTTCAGTGTGACTCCAAATGATGAAAATCCTCAGCAAGACTAACCAAGTGAAATGTAATGTCATCCAGTTCTAATTTTAGTTCACGGACAAAGCTGAGAATAGCAGGACTCACATGGCACTTCTGTGCAGATGATCAGCTGACAATGTATATGAGTGCATTCCATACACTGCAATATGCACACTGCAATATGCTGTACCATGGCAGGGTAAAATGATCGGACAGGACTATCTCTAAGCTCCTGGGAAAGAATTAGTCCTTCATGACTTATACATTATGAGTACTTAATGAGTCTATTCCAACCAAAAGAGAAGGAAAATATGTAGATGGGCAGCATGAAAAACTCCTACCTAGTAAATAGCTCTGTAAATCTTCAAATTTAAGGCACAGATGCCTTAGGAAAAAAAAGCAAAATGAGGGTATGGATAAGTGTTAATGACAGAGGACTCCCAAGCTTCTGCTTCATATTTTATGCTCTCAATTTTTATCTCTTTGGCCTTCCATAAATAACAGACGATTCCTGTTTCTTTGAAAACTTAATATTTATTTTTGAATTGTTAGTATATGTGTATGGAACAATTTTAAAGGATAACAAAGCACTTCCTCCCTCTCCTGCCTCCAGCCATTTAGTTTAAAAATTGTTTAAAAGCACATACGAGCTGTCCCAACTACACACAAGGTAGAATAGTATGTATATTGCTATATACCCTTTGTTCTTCATTCAGTTGAAAAATTATTTCATATTAACATATTTAGAGTTGCATCATTTCAAGGCTATGTACATTTTGGTGTGTAGGGGGATGATAAAATATTTAGACACATCAGCAATTTTGCTGCTCTCAAATGCCCATATATTCCATAGATATTTTCTTTTTTTTTTTTTAAAGATTTATTTATTTATGCATACAAGCACTGGGGTACAGGCCAGAGGTGTGTGTGGGGGTGAGAGGATTCACCACAAAGAGCGGGGAGCAGAACAGGCAGATCAATGGAAGTACACTGCTGAGGGGAGCAGCGGGCACAGCAGGAGAGGTCTGCCGCGCCATGTGGGTCCCTCCCCGGCCGGCCGGCAGCAGGAATCGAACTGGTGCTGCAGTGGCTGCGGTTTGCTTCATAGTGCGTTGCTTAACCCACTGCGCCACCAGGGGAGGCCCTCCATAGATATTTTCTAATGTTTCTAAAATGAATAAGCTCAGAGAGTTAGGCGGCTGCCCAAGATCTCAGATCTCAGATCAAAGGGCAAAGAGGCCACAGTCGGGACTTAATTCCAACTCCCTGTCTAGAGGTCTTGCATCAAGGCACACAGCTTCCTTGGATATGTTCATAAGTCAAAGTGGAGGTTCAAGGATCTGTATTAGTATTAAAAAGAATACTAAATTATCAATTAAGAAACAACTTCAGTTATTCTGCTTTTGCCACTGTCTATAATTAAATTTTACTTTGACAGTAGGTATAGAAAACCTACAATACTGCAGAGTGTGAAGCCAGTTGAGAAGGTACTAAAGTGACCTACACTAGGAAAATGGTAGGAAGATTGGAGAATTTTGGAAATTTGGGGACATTAGGTAGTCAAAACAGAAGACAAGGGACTAAAGAGAGATCTATCATTCGTGGCTGCCCCCAATCATTTGAACACCTTCTCCATAGTTTGATTATGCACTGCATTGTGAATCCCACTTTGCAAAAAATTAGGGGAAAAAAGTTTCCCCTATCACTGGATCAGTGGATTACTCCCCCAATCTCTGGATTGAGGGATGTGACTAAGATTCTGTTAGTCATATGCTTTTAGAAGCAAAGACTGTAAGAAGACAGGCTGGTGGCTAGAGTCCATTTTTGCTGGTGTGGTCTCAGAAGCAGTGTATCCTGCATTCATTTTGGCCGTAGTCCTGACTGCAGCATGTATAGCTGGTTCTAAGGACAGCAGCCTTCCCAGACCAGTTCTGTAATAAAGTTCCTGGAGTTCCTTCTGTGAACTTACATCCCTTCCTTCTGAAACTTACCAGGGAGAAAGCTATTATTGCATCAAAGGAGCTATTTAAACTATTATAGCTATTTTAACTATTTCTTATTCTTTTTCCAAAGATATGCTACTGTTTCTTCCTATACCAATTTCAGAATCTTCTATTGATTTTGTATCATGAAATGCTGTGGTCTTAAACCACTCACTGAGAACCATATATTTCCCCTTAGCCCATCCTCCCAATGGTCTTTTTCTCTCATTGTATCTTTGCCAGTTACCTGGTGCCCAGGTTTGAGAGAGGATATTTCTTTGGAATTGACCAAGTACAATTGCAAAGTCCAAAAAACACTGAACTCAATATTCCTGTACACAGAAAAAACAAAAGGAGCAATTTTTCCACTGATAGACTATAAATATTCTGTTAAAGAATATTTAATGATGTGAGGACATGTGCATGATATTGTGCTACATTTAAAAAAAAGGATTACAAATCTCTATATATAATGTGATTCCAATATTGTGGTAGAATATTTTTCCTATTGTCTTAAGAAAAAAAAAAAGTGGAAGACCAAGTGGAATGATTAGGTAAAATAAGGTGAATTTAAAATGTTATCCAGGGCCTCCCTGGTGGCGCAGTGGGTTAAGCAACGCACTATGAAGCAAACCGCAGCCACTGCAGCATGAGTTCGATCCCTGCCGCTGGCCAGGGAGGGACCCACATGGTGCGGCAGACCTCTCCTGCTGTGCCCGCTGCTCCCCTCAGCAGTGTACTTCTGTTGATCTGCCTGTTCTGCTCCCCGCTCTCTGTGGTGAATCCTCTCACCCCCCCCCCACACACACCTCTGGCCTGTACCCCAGTGCTTGTATGCATAAATAAATCTTTTTAAAAAAATAAAAAATAAAATGTTATCCAAAAGAACTCAAAGCAGAATCTCCAAGAGATATTTGCATACCCATATTCATGCAACATTACTTCAATGGCCAAGAGGTAGAAACCCTAATATTGAGAGATGAATAGATAAATAGCCAACAGAACATCGCATGACCTTTAAAAATGACAGAGATCCTGATTCAGGCTACAAAGGTGTGAAATTTGAGGATATTATGCTAAGTAAAATAAACCATTCACAAAAGAACAAATGCTGTATGAACAAATGTTGTCAAGGACTGGAGGGAGCAAGGAGAAGAAATTTGGGGGTGTAGAGTTGCATCTTGTGAATATACTTAATATTACTGAATTGTACAGTTAAATTTTCACTGTAGGGGCCTTCCTGGTGGTGCAGGGGTTAAACTCTCAGCACTAACAAGCTTTTGCCAGCCAATGTGGCATGAATTTCATCTTCTCCCTTGCAGAAGACCTCCCCTGCCTAGCCCACTGCTCCCCTCAGCAGTGTATTTCAGGAAATCCGCCTGTTCTGCTCTCCACTCTGTCTCTGGTGAATCCTCTCACCCCCAGCACCTCTGGCCTACACCCCAGTTCTTTTGATCCCTGGCCGGGGATCAAACTTGTGCTGCAGTGGCTGTGGGTTCTTCATAGTGCAGTGCTTGCACCAACAGAGAGGCCCTGACATGGCCTTGGAAGTGATTTTTAAATTATTTGATGAAAGTATGCTGAGAGTCTTAAGTAACCAATATGTCATTTAGCAAATAAAATACAAGTGAACAAAAATAGTTTCTTGTATAAAGTGGCTGTCATAGGTTTTTCCCATTATGTAAAGATTTTCCTGGTAGATATAGAAGCAGTAGCAAGCAGAACACTATGCAAACTTCTTAGAGTAATTTAAATTTGAAACAGTTAGTACAGAATCAAAACCATTATAACCTTGCTTTAATACCTCTAATGTATCCATAGCACAGAACTACCCCTGGCTTCCTACATGTTGAATCAAAAAATTGGGGGTGGGCCTCCCTGGTGGCGCAGTGGGTTAAGCAACGCACTATGAAGCAAACCGCAGCCACTGCAGCACGAGTTCGATCCCTACTGCCGGCCAGGGAGGGGA
>JAGFMF010011828.1:5463459-5487175 GCA_019455555.1 Galemys pyrenaicus | reverse complement strand
GCTTCCCGCTCTCTGTGGTGAATCCTCTCACCCCCCCACACCTCTGACCTGTACCCCAGTGCTTGTATGAATAAATAAATAAATCTTTAAAAAAAAAAATTGGGGGCACATACACTTAAAAGATATGCTCCTTCTTTTATATTTATGAATTTTTTAATGCTACAGAAATAGAAGTAACACTGAATTTCAAACTTTAACTACATCATATTGTATGAATGACATACTTTCTTTCTGGGATATTGAACCAACCTTTGAGGTTATGTTGGGAGGAAAGGATGTCCTGGATGAACTCCACAAACACAGGTTTTGTGGACTCCACCCACACCCCAAACCAAAGAGATTCAGAACACAAAGGACTACAAATTCCATAATGTCATCATCACTAAAGGAAAAATTTCTGGGAACTGAAGGTGGAGTTAATCAGCCAGGTGTGATATATAACTAGACATGTGGGCTGTGGGGATTGGGTTTTTGCCAGCTTTCAGCATGCTCTTGGGGTTCCAGCTCAGCAGAACTGCTAGAATGCATTCACCAATTTATCTCTTTTTTCTCCCTGAGTCATTCCTTTCTTCATTTTCCCTTTTTAAAATAACCCCCTCCCTACCTTTTTTTTTTTTTTTTAAAGATTTATTTATTTTTACATGGCAAAACTGGGGTGTAGGCCAGAGGTGTAGGGGGTGAGAGGATTCACCAGACAGTGGGGAGCAGAATAGGCAGAGCTGCTGAAATACACTGTTAAAGGGGAGCAGTGGGTGAGACAAGAGAGGTCTGCTGTACCATGTGGATCACCTTCCTGGCCTGGGATCCAACTTTTGCTGCAGTGACTGCGATAACTTTGTAAGTGCTGAGACTTAACCCCTTGCGCCACCAAGAAGGCCCATGTAAATAAACCCTTTATTAACCTTTTGTACGTGCCTGCAGTTGAGTCTAACTATAAGTCCCTTCGAAGCATGTGGGTGAGGACCCTGTCAGGCCAACCCATTGCACACTGGGGTTGCCCTGTAACAGTTACGTAGTGTACATTTTAGAGACAACTACATGAATTGTCCCGACAAAAATATACAGAACCCTTACTGTCCAGTAAAGATGGAATGTCCAGTGAGATTTTTTATTATATTTAGAAAGTATGACAAACCAGAAAGAAACATTGTGGAGATATTATCTATTGCTTATTGGAGTACGATGTATTTATCAATCGCTTTAATATTCACAAGCTTATTAGAGTAACTAATGTAGTACATGACAGTAAGCTGTTTTTCAAATGATGCCATCTCTCTGAGTTTATCCTGCCTGTCTCAGCAACAAACCTGGTTCTTCTAATCTTATGCCAGAAACACAATGGGACCAAGGCCATGTTCTTGTGCAACCTGTTGAAGTCCTTGGTTTGCTCTGTCACATTTGAATAGCTAACATTTCACAGTTAGTCATGTCCCAATTTATATTCATCCCTGCAGTTTCCATTAAGTTAATTGCACCTGCCAGCCACTTAGTCAACTTGCTTTTTTACTCAGTTTGAACTCTGGCTGCATTTTTCCAGGAAATTCAATTACTAGGTTTTTCCAGGTGACTGACCTCTTACAATTTCTTTAGACTTTATAAGCTTCCTTTTTTTTTTTCTGTTTTTGAACTTTTCTCTTGACCGCATTTTCAACTTTCCTTTTTATTACATTTTAGAACTAGTCACCACATATTTAGAACACATTTAGACATTTCTTGCAGCAGATTTCAATAGTTTAACAGTCTGACCTGCTCTAGGAATGTGGGTGGGTCTGGCTACCCTGTGGACAGTCTGAAGGAGACTGCCTCCTCCTTCGCCTGAGATTAGCAACAACCCCCACCCCCTCAGCCCTCCCCCCCCCCCCCCCACCCAGGGCCGAATTCTTCTTCTCCCACTGTGATCATTTCTTCGTCCCACCCTTACTAACTCACAACAGCTGTTCCCCAGGCTTGGTTTTAACGTTCCATGTGTACTCAGTAAAAGCCTGATCTAAATGACATCTTAGTAACAGAACTGCCACTATTTTTGTTAGGCTTCAGTTGTTTTTGTGGTTCCTTTGGCATCTCTCCAAATTCTCCAGCTCAGTTGTACCAAGTTGAGCTTCCACCAGGGTCAAACTGTATTAGCACATGAATTAGCTTGTGGGTAAAGCTCTTCTGGCTGCACCAGAATGTTTATTTTCATTTCTACTTAATTCTGAATTTGCAAATATCAAGGAAGCATGCTACCTTCAGTGTTTGCTTAAATGGTAATACCTGCTGTGACCTTAGAAAGCCCTGATTGTTTAGATGGCATAGCAATAACATGAACCATCTTAGGTTTGGCTTAAATAGTACGGTGTTGACTTCATCTGATAGATCTTACTGAAATGATGGTAACCTTGAGAGAAGCTAGAGAGAAAATGCATGCCGGGAACTGAGGAGAAAGGTGGATCCAGAGAATCACTTAGGAGACATTTGGGGGAAGAGATATTAAAATTTTAAATTATGCAAATGATACCAATAGGGAATTGGTGCCCTACTTAGAGGTGCAATAATTTTATAATTTAATACCCACCTCCTCCAATAGACTGAGTCCAATAAAAGCAGGTACCATGAGTGGGCAATGCATGCCCAAGCTTAGCATGTAGTAATAATATACTGTGCAGCCATTTACAATAGGATGTGGAATTGTTTATTGACATATAAAGTTACCCATAAAATAATGCACCAAATTATAAAATAGTATAGTTTGACCCTATTTTTATAAAAAGAATAGCTATCTATAAGATACATTAATCAAAATGTTAATAGTGGTAGAATTAGAGATGATTTTATTTTTTGTAACTCCATATTAAAAAAATAACATTTAAATCATTACTTTCTCATTTAAACATCACCATTTTGAAAATAATAGACATTAAAACAACTTCTACTTCCATCACAGATTTCACCTGAATTTAGTTTTCCATTCATTTTCAAAATGATGGGTTATATTATTCTAGACTATTTCTGATAAAAGTGGGTCTCCAACAAAAATGGTCATGATACCTTCATTTCTGTATAAACTTTATTTGAATGTCTATAGTTACCCATTAGGCTCTTTTCTTACAATCCTTCTCAGGATATGGAGAACATACCTTAATTTCTTATCCTTTCCTACTCTCTAGCCTAATACTAAGAATGTCAGACAGTGAAAAAGCATTTGGCTCTGAATGTATGACCTCATTGGCGGCTACACTTAAAGTACTTTCTTTACTATGAAGCACGTTTGTGAAGGAAAAGTTTTTTTCCAACCAAACACCAAAACATTACCAAAATTCTAAAAGCATATTCATTTTAAACAAATATCTTTAATAGCCTTAGTGGTTATAAAACTATAATAGGGCATTTTTAACATCCATCTATAATCTTACCTTTTAGAGGATTAACTTATATAAATAAGACAGACATTCATAGGTGATAATTTACAGAGCCACATACTCCTGGATATCTTAAAAGGTAAATATAATTGCACTTATTTCATATAACAATTAGCATAATTGTGGGAAGATGGAAAATAGTTTTGAATATTAAATTCCCTTTCACAAGTATAATTCAAATTTCATTAGGAGTCAGTTTAAAATTAAAAAAGAAAAAAATAGGGCAAATACTGTACATAGTATATGGCTACTTGTCTTTCAGTGATACTAATTTTATTGTTCTTGCCAGTTTTAATCCATTGACACAAAGACCTCAGCACCATATAAAGCAGTAATACTATGACCTACACATGTGACAGCCCCAGAAGAACTATTACACCAGTTTTATTTTCAGTAAAAAGTTGAACAGAAAAGTGATAAATATTGTGCCTTTGAACCTTAATCAAACAATACAAATCGTCTATAATACAAATTGTAATGAAGAACATGTGCTTGCATGGAGAAGTTCTACATATTCTGTGGGAGCTCAGAAAGTTCAAAGAAGCCTTATCTATCTTCACTTCATATCTAGTAGCATCATAGCTGGATTTTCTAAGTAGGACTTCCACAGATTAGAGAAGCGCGACATTGTAGCTCCATCAATAATTCTGTGATCAGCCGACCAGCTCACATTCATTATCTGTGCCTTATATACTTCTCCTTTCTGGTTAAATCGGGGAAGGGCCTAGAAATAAGGAAAAGAACAGAGTCAACCCTCACTTGCTCAAAGCGCCAACCCTAACAGTAATAATGGTGAAAGATGTCAATGCCCTCTGCCTCAAGTTTTCAGAGTTTTGGCAAGGTATTTCCTTCCTGTCTCCTGTACACTGTACACTTTTTCCTGTATACATATGTACAGTAAATATCATCTCAGATTTAAATTACTAGCAAATGTTTACTGAGCACCTACTGTTTATAGATTCAGCATAAGGCAGTGAACAAAACAAATAATTCTTGTAGCAAACATTTTACAGGGGAAAGAGAGACAGCAAAGATAGATAAATAAAATATAAGGGTGTTAAAATGCAAAGAAAAAATAAGGAAATAATGCAAATGGGAGAAGACAAGCAAGGAATTAAAGTTGAGGAAAATGACTTTTTTTTTTAAACAGGGTGAGCAGGAAAGTCTCACCAAAATGGCTCTTTCATGGAACACAGAAGGAGACAGCCATGTGGATACAAAGGAGAGAGAGAGAGAAGAGGCACGACTGTGTGGGACATGGTGGCTGCAGTGAAGGGGCAAGAGTGAGTGGTAAAGGGTAAAGTTGAGTCACATGGTTAAGAGCAATAGATCTCAATCTGTCTTTAGTAAAGAACCTTTCCACCCACCCCCACAAATTCCTAATCCAGTGCAGGCTTTTTTCTAATAATATGTCAAAAGTAAGTTATTTAAAAAATGAAATTTTTAAAAAAGACAACAAAATATGAGCGTTAACTTATTTGATTCAATGGACACTGAATTACTCTATCAAACTGCTGTGAAGGTCTCTTTCTAAGACCTACTTGCCCTTTCAGTATTTATCTCCTCACAGTCTGGGAAGTCACTGCCCAGAGGGGCCCCCATATTAAGCACTGTAGAGTCACATACTACAGTGTGGGGTCACGGAGGTCAGGCAGCTACTTTGCCTTTGACCCTGAATAAGGTGAGATATACTGGAGGTTTCTGAGCAAAATGGCCATTCACTAAAAGGTAAGGCTTCAGGGAAAACGGGTTTGAGGACAAAGGTTGGTGAGGAAAGGGGCAGGAAATTCTAGAATAGACATCCCAGCAGAGTATGAGTTGGGAGTTCAAAGGAGATGTCTGATCTAGAGATAGCAACCTGGGAATCATTACTATGTAAGAGATACTTAAAGCCATGAACCTGCACCTGATAAAGAAAAGGACCAGAGCCCTGGATCTTCAACATTTAGAAATTGGGAGATGAAAAGGTCTGAACAATGGACATTTAGAAGGACAAAGCTGTAGGTAGGAGCAAAGTTAGAAAAATGTAGTTTTTCCTAAGTCAAAGTGAAGGTGGTTTTACCTGCCTCAATTGTAAATAATAAGGAAGATAAGGATTTTGAATTGAGGTTTTAGTGATTTACACCATTTAACAGAAGTTCAAAATTTATATTAAAAATAGAAAATAGCAGGGGCCTCCCTGGTGGCGCAGTGGGTTAAGCGACATACTATGAAGCAAACCGCAGCCACTACAGCACAAGTTCGATTCCTGCCTCCAGCCGGGAGGGGACCCACATGGTGCAGCAGACCTCTCCTGCCGCGCCCACTGCTGCCCTCAGCAGTGTGTTTCAGTCAGTCTGCCTGTTCTGCTCCCCACTCTGTCTGGTGAATCCTCTCACCACCCTGGACTCTAGCCTGTACCTCAGCTCTTGTATGCATAAATAAATAAATCTTAAAAAAAAAAATAAAATAAAAAAAAAAAAAGAAAATAGCAGAGAGGTGACACAAAGGGATTAAGGAATTAAATATATTTTCCCCCACCCAACAGATTAGTTAAATTAAGTCACAGTGAAGATTTAGACTCTCATTCTCAGAATATTCTTCCTCCATAGCTTAGTGATTCTGTAAAATGGAGCAGCTATTTGAACACCAGGGTTCAAAGTAGCATTATTCATAATAGCTGAAAAAACAAACAAACTCAAAAATTTGAAAACAAACAAAATATTCCCAAAAGCCAGGCACAACTCAAATATTAACAGAAATTTTCAAAAATTAACAGAAAAACAAAATATCGTCTATACGTTCAGTGTGTTTGGGAGGAAGAAAAAGTTCAGGAGGTGGATGGTTATAATGGGTATAAATGGACCTAATAAAATACCTAATACCCAAATAAATGGTAAATTTATGTATGGGTAACACCCACACACATATATATATATATATATACATGTGTACATATACAATTCAGAAGAAAAATCTCTTTAAGAAAAAGGAAAATAAAACTTTGCCAAACAGGCACAGGTATGACGGTTAGGAACTACACAGAATCAGAATTTTTAGAGATTCAAATCTGTATTTTTTTTTTTCCTTTAAAGATTTATTTATGCATAGAACTAGGGTATAGGCCAGAGGCGCGGGGGTGAGAGGATTCACCAGAGACAGAGTGGGGAGCAGAGCAGGCAGATCTACTGAAATACGCTGCTGAGGGGAGCAGCGGGAGAGACAGGAGAGGTCTGCTTGCACCATATGTGGGCGAGTTCCCAGGTCTGGGATCAAACTCAGGTGGCAGAGGTGACAGCACTGAGACTTAACCTCTAACCCACCAGGGAGGCCCAAATCTGGATTCCTACTGGAAGAATATGTGGTAAGTACTTCTCAGAGAAATCCCTGATTTGGAAAGAAGTGTCATGCTATGTGCTTTTGTGTTTCTTTCTCCCATCTCCTCTGTGTGCCAGAAGAGAATATAGAAACTTAGAAGAGGGAGTAACTTAGCAGAGACAGCACAATCTAGTAGAAAATAAATCAAAGGCTGAATGAAAGTATTCAGGAGGGTGTGGGATGAAAGTAGTAATCAAGGTTAATGTGGTAACAAAAACATTTCATAACGTTGGTACTGAAAAGGTCTCCAGGACCAACTATTTAAATACTGGTACAGCTCTACCCTAAGTTTATAGGGATGCCCCAAGTCTCATCTCCCCACATTCTCTCAGTTGGTATGGGGTGAGTTTGAACATTTTTTTAAGCTATCCAGCTGATGCTATGTGTACCCAGGATTAACAATAATGCAACCCTCACTCTAAATCAGTGTCTCCTAATACCTGGCCACAGAGGAACTATGTTGGAACTACCTGAGTTCTTTTGTTCTGAGGGCTCTGTTCTCAAGGCCAAGAAATCTACATTTTAAACAAGTACTTCCAATGATTCTTGAACATAGTAAAGTTTGAAAAAAATTCTCTAGGCAGTGACTTACTTTGTTATAAATAGTAATTTAGTATTGTTTACTATTATTCTTTGGTATTCTGAAACAAAGATTATTTTGATAAAAGCTCACTGGTTACATCTGCAATAATTTTGTGCCCGGCATAATGCACAATGGACAATTCATACAGAAACAATGCAGCTCACTATCATTTATTACACAGAGGCAGCTGCTAGAATTGCAAGCCTAGTTCTTAGGAAGAAATAAATCACTTACTAAAGCAAATATCACACTCAAACCTACACAGTGAAGGAAACCTCAAAAATGATTGCTCTTCGTTGTGTTTTCTCTCAAGTTGATTAAACTCTTGTCTCAGTATTTAATAAACATACCCGAATTGTTCCGAGAGCCCCGATTGCTACTTCAGGGGGCAGTATCACTGGTTTGGCATAGGTACCACCAATCTTAAAAAACAAAAAAAGGGAAAAATTTAGAGGAACAAATGGCAAATGAAACATGTATTTTTAGTGGGGCATATGATTAAAAATCTTAAATTATGGTTTATGAGTTTGAACATTACTGTTACTTACTGATCCAATGTTGGAAAGAGTAAATGTTCCTCCCGTGAGGTCAGTGGTGCTAAGCTGACCCGCCGAGCCCAGTTGCTGGAGGCGGTTCAATTCAGCGGCGATCTCAAATACAGAGCAGATCTGTATGTTTTTCACATTAGGCACAATCAGCCCCTGCTCAGTATCCATTGCGATCCCAATGTTATGAGAAGCCTAGGAGAAAAAGTATAAATAGGGCTTCCATAAATTAACAGGAAAGAGAGGAGCAAGCTTTCTGTCTTATGAAAATACCTATCAAAAACCATTTTTACCAGAATGGTGATGATTTAAAAGAAATCAAGAAAAAGCTAACTTTTGAAAAAGGTAAAATCCAGGGCAACAGGTTATTTCTATACATTGTAAGTAGAAATGTAAACTGGTAGACAGGCTGGAGCAGATTTAACAATATACACTAGCATTTATAAAAATCTGTGCTAAGGAGATAAGTGCAAAATTATGTAGGGTTGTTGAATTCAGACTGTAAGTTTGAGAAACTGAGATGGAGCAAATGTTTCTCAGTAAGCCACTAGCTGGCTAAACTAAGCAAAGCTGTATTTACTGACATGTAATGATGCTCATGTTAAATGAAAAGGAAAGACAAAAGAATAGAAATTTAAATTATAAATTAAATCTATATATAATTCCATTTTTTTTTCAAGTATGGAAAGCAAAATCCTGAGAGGATGCACATCTCAACATACATAAATAATGGATTATCTTAAGGGCCATGGGATTAAAAGTAAACCTTATTTTCTTATCTGAATTTTCTGTAACAAGAATACACTTAATTAGGATATTAATCATATGGGATGATTTTAAATGATCCACAGAATACCTAAGCTCATTCATTCCTGTGTGTGTGTATATATATATATATATATTTTAAAGATTTTATTTATTTATGCATGTATGAGCTGGGGTATGAGCTGGGGTACAGGCTAGAGTCCAGGGAGGTGAGAGGATTTACCAGACACAGAGCCGGGAACAAAACAGGCAGACTGAACACTGAAACACACTGCTGAGGAGAGCAGTGGGCGAGGCAGGAGAGGTCTGCTACGCCATGTGGGTCTCCTCCCTGGCTGGCGGCAGGGATCAAACTCGTGCTGCAGTGGCTGTGGTTTGCTTCATAGTGCGTGGCTTAACCCACTGCGCCATCAAGGAGTCCCCTATATACATACATACATACATATATATTTTAAGATTTATTTATTTATGTATACAAGAGCTAGGGTGCAGGCCAGAGGTGTGGGGGCTGAGAGATTTCATCAGAGACAGAGTGGGGAGCAGAACAGGCAGATCTACTGAAATACACTGTTGAGGGGAGCAATGGGCGAGATAGGAGAGGTTTGCTGCGCCATGTGGGTCAGCTCCTTGGACAGAGATGGAACTTGTGCTGCAGTGGCTGCAGATAGCTTCATAGTGCTATGTCTTAACCTCTTGCGCCACCAGGTAGGCCCCTGGCTGTATTTTTCCTATGAGAAATATAATTAAGGATTGGCATGCCCTAATGAGTTATCAATCTTAATAAATTTTCACTCCAGTTTGCACAGTTCACTCAAATGGAAGTCAAACTTCCATTTCTTTTCTGGTTTAAATTATGTTTTGTATAAAAAACTGCAGGAATTCCATTTTGAGAGAGCTTCTCTTTGAAGGAGGCTCTGTAAGATGGGCAACACGTCCATTACTCACAGCTGTGTGTTTCACTGTTCTAAGCAGAAAATCAAAAGGGCTTAAAAAACGCTAGTCTGGGGGCCTCCCTGGTGGCGTATGGGGTTGAGCACTGCACTGTGAGGCATCTGGAACTGCAGGGCAAGTTCAATACCCCAGCCAGGGAGGGGATCCATATGGCGCAGCAGACCTCTCCTGTCTCACCCGCTGTTCCCCTCAGCAGTGTGTTTCAGTCAGTCTACCTGTTCTGCTCCCCACTCTGTCTCTGGTGGATCCTCGCACCTCCTGCACCTCTGGCCTGTACCCCAGTTCTTGTATGCATAAGAAAATAAATCTTAAAAAAACACCAATCTGCATATCTGAACAGTGTTACCAGTTAAACCAATAAAAATAAATTATCCTTTAATTTTTTATTCCATACCTTTACTTCTCTAAGAAAGATCACTATTTGAGATCCATAGAAACATTTAATCTGCAAACACATTTGCACCACCTTCTATTTATAGCAATAACATATAGCCAACCTTGTATGTTATGTTCTGGCAGTTTTCATCCACAGACGCATTAAGGATAGGAAACTGTAGTAATCCCAAGGAAGCGGCCTGTTTAACAGAAAAAAAATGTGACTTTAATCTTTCTAACTCAGAAAGGATAAGGAATTTGAAGCAATAAGAAGAGATGTAAAGACTGGAGGAAGAGAATTTTCATTTATGCTGTTTAATTTCAAGTCTACACGTACCTAGGCCTATCACTCCCAATGTTACCTTCAAGCAATGTGGAGCTAGGTTAAAACATAGTAATATATCTTCGAAACATCAAGGAGAGTTTCACAACAATTATACAGGTTGCTCAAAGCACCAAAGAGAATGTCTAAATTCTAACTGTTGTGCAAGGCTGAATCCATGACCCTACTACTTCATGTGTTTCCATGCCTCTTACAACCTGATTCTGAGCTTAATCTATGACTTATTTTGGTAAATGAATTAAGAACAGACTCAAATAGCAGAGCTTAAATGCTGCTTTTTCTCTTCATCCCTGCCAATGCTATAAGACCATGTGTAGGCTAGTACACTGGTGAAAAGAGAGACAGATGGAAGAGACCATCCTAGCCAAAGCCATTCTAGACCACCCTGCCCTTAGCCAACCAGCAAGCTATCTACAGACATACGAGTGAGTTCTGCCAACATCAGCAGATGGTCCTGTGTCCCCACAGACTCATGAGAAATAATAAATAGTTGCTGTTTTCCAAACAATTAAATTTGGGGGTTGCCTGTTCTATAATAATAGATGAACTTCGCTTTTTGGTAAGTCTTTCCTGGTTCTTTTATATCAGATCAAGCACCTGCTTCTATCATCTTTACTAACTCAACTTCTATCTACCCCTTAAATAATGATGTGAAACCCTTAATCTTCCTTTCTCCTCTTTCAAACACAATTTGGGTAATCTTATCCACATATTTCAATTGCTATGTCTACAGAAGACACTACTGCAGTGATAGAGTTCCAATCTCTCATTCACTGACATCTACAGCTCATTTGGAGAGCATCCATTTGCTTGTTAGAGTATTGTTAAAAAGGTGGAGATAAAAGAGACCTGTTTGTACCTTGAGTCTCAGAGTCCAGTGAAAAGACAAACAGATAAACTGCAATGCGAGACACGAGTTATTTAATTTGAACTCTGACAGTCAGGGAAGGCTTTTGGAGAAGGCTATACCTACACTAAATTTGGCATTTAGGACATGCATACATTTGATGAAGGGAAGAGGGGGCATTTTACTGGAGTTGTGTGTCCTAGCAACTTTGCATAGCTTAAACTGCCTAAAACAGAGGATGGAGCTATGAGAGAGGTAAGCCTGGAGAGCTAGGCGACAGAGACTCTTGTTAATATTTGTATGCCATACTAAGGAACTATCCTGCAGCCAATGAGGGGAGCCACTGAATGTAGGAACTATTGCAATAATTTGACTTATAAAAGCTGTTTTGATGTAGTGTAGAAAAGGGCTGGGAAGTCACCCTGGGGGTTAGAAACAGTAAGTATATTGAGTTAAACAGACTTGACCCTTATTTATTAGCTATAAATGCTTGACAAGATTCTCAGTTTCTCCGAGTCCCCATTCTTTAATTGCAAAGTAAGAAATAGCGGTATTTACATGACAGGGTTATTCTGAGAATTAGAATTAGGAGGTATGTATGCAGTGTACTTGGTATGGTGTCTGGCATATGATAGCTGTTTCATATATGGTGGTTACTGTGATCTAGATTGAGCTACTCAAAGTTGGCTGATGTCTTACTTAATTTTACACCAGTCCCCAGGACTAATATTGGAAATGATTCCCAGAAGCCTCAGTATAAGTTTGTTAAATAAATGAAAGCAAATACATGCGAGTGATATGCAAGACCACTACCAAGTCTCACTGTCTATTTAAAGAGAATTTTGCTGGAGTGATCCTATCAGAATCTTAAAGGATTTACTTAATAGGCAGTACAATCCTCACCTAGCTCCAAAATATAAATAAATGAGACAGAGAAATTTCAACTTTATAAATTCCTATGAAACAAAGAGTATATTTGTGCATTTTTCTAACTAGATGATATAGGGAGAGTATTTGTATTTGAGCCCATAGTTAACACATCGCATATCTGCAAAATAAAACTTAACATATTTTAAAATTTATTGCATAGATTCTTTTTCTTTTATTTTTTTCCTTACATCTTTCTCAATTTTTGGGCCAGAAATTTTTTTCTCCCTCAGGCATAGTCCCTGTAATTCTGCCACCACCGCAACCATCATCTATCATGATAGTCCATTGTGTTTTTTCCTCCCCTGTTTTAACTTTCCCCACCTCAGATCTATGGTCAGCATGGAAGTTTTGTCTTTTTCCTCACCCTTTATTGAAGCTTCTCTATATTCCATATATAAGTGATACCATCTGATATTTATGTCTTTCTTTCCCTTCTAGCTTCATCTATGTTGCCGCAAATAGCATGTGTTTATTAGCTTTTTGATTGCTGAGTAATATTTCATAGTGTGTGTGTGTATATGTGTATATCTTCATAATCCATTCATTTAAAACAAAATTTAAAAAATTTTCTAAGGCCTTGTTTAAAATGGTTTAAATCTCACCTTTAAGAAGAAGGGCATAAAGGAGAGTTTAATCCCACGCGCCAATGCAATAGGTTTTAATTCTTCTCGTAGTTTAACCAATTCGGTAACGTCTACTTCATCACAATACCCGAAGTGAGGTATCTTCAGGGCTGCAGACATGGTCTTGACCATAGCTTTGTGAAAGCCTACGGAAAAAAAAAAGTGGGTTCAAAAATTTTTAAATCCTTTAATCCTTATGTCATTAACATAGAAAGATCTCTAATGTCATTTACTCTCAAGCTCATCCTCTTGGAGAGACCATCATCACTACATAACTTGAAATTGCTAATTTTTTTTTTTAATTTTTTTTTTAAAGATTTATTTATTTTATGCATACAAGCACTGGGGTACAGGCCAGAGGTGTGTGTGGGGGGGGGGGTGAGAGGATTCACCAAAGAGAGCAGGGAGCAGAACAGGCAGATCAA
Source organism: Galemys pyrenaicus (assembly GCA_019455555.1). Lineage (NCBI taxonomy): Eukaryota > Metazoa > Chordata > Mammalia > Eulipotyphla > Talpidae > Galemys > Galemys pyrenaicus. Next base: position 5,474,033 of record JAGFMF010011828.1, on the reverse strand, counting down.
CGGAAGTACACTGCTGAGGGGAGCAGCAGGCACAGCAGAAGAGGGCTGCCGCACCATGTGGGTTCCCCCCTGGCCGGCAGCAGGGATCGAACTTTTGCTGCAGTGGCTGAGGTTTGCTTCATAGTGCGTTGCTTAACCCACTGCGCCACCAGGGAGGCCCGAAATTGCTAATTTTGATGCTAAATTACTGACTGTGGCACAACACCCAGTGTCAATGTAACCATAGAACCAGTAACTGCTTTCAATTCAGTGATATGTAAAGAAACTCAAAAGGATGCAAGCTATGTATTTATGCAATGGTTTTCTTCCAAACCCACTCTTCTGGAAGTTAATCATCCTAAGAAGAGTTAATAACAGAGCAGGAGTTCTTGTTTTAAAAGCTAACTAAAAATAATGAATATTTAAAATATCCTGACCAAATCTTCAAACAGAACAATTATCTATGTACCAGTTTATATTCAAAGAAACCTGCCAACATATTACTGTTCACAAATTAAAACTCTAAATTGAAAGGCTGTTATTTTATCATTAAAAAGAATTATATGCTGAATTTGAACTTTCCTTTCAGTGAGGAAAAGCTGAAAATACTTATTATATACAGGGATCTATTGACAAAGCTTACCCCAAAATTAATCATACTGTTACCTTTTACAGGCTCTGTTCTGTCTTTGCCTGTAAAAACTGGAGGTTTTGATACCGGTATAGGAATAGTCTTGTCTTTTGGCTTTGGTGGAGGTGGCATAATTTCAGCTTTTGGTGAGGGAGGTAATATAGCTCCTGTTTGCTTTTCCAAGTAGTTGAGAATATCTTCTTTAAGTATTCTGCCATCTTTTCCTGAGCCAACAACTTCACTCAGCTTTATCTAAAAAATGACACATTTTAATGCTAAAAATAAAGATACCTAAAAGTACATAAATCCATCATTAAGCTTTCAAGGTGGAATTTAATGAATGATAAAAAAAGTATCTCTGTCTCTGTCCAATCAATCAATGTAATAAAAAACATTTTCATTATATTATCATAATGCCATAAACTAATATTTCTGCCTTTCATTAATATCATTTGTTACTTTTAAACACACTAAGCTTGCCCCCATGGTAACAACGTGGTAGCCACATGATATATAATCCACAGCCATGTATGAAAAATTACATTCTTAAACTGCCAAATATTTTTAACTTTCTGGTATAATTATTATTTGATATTTTCTACTTTTATAGACTATATAAGAAGGAAAACCCAGTTAAAAGAGTCAAAAGCAGTAACAAATGATAGACCCTTGTTTCTAAGCTTGGCTAATAATCATCACATGAGAGCTCTCTCAATGTGTATTTTTTTCTGATGGTTGTTTAGAAAGATCAGTATAAAACACTAAAATTAATTTTACCGAGCACATCTGAAATATGAACACCCCATCTCACGTTAAGATTAATTATTGCTTTCTATAGCATAAACAAGTGATACGATCCTACTTTCACTATATACACAAGATACTTTTTGGAAACGTGATATGGCCTTATTTAATCACTTTCCATGTTTAGTTGCAAAGATAACATTAAATTTAAGCCTACTTAAATAAAAAGACACAAATTTGAATGATATCTTCATGTGCTGTGTGTGTGTGTGTATGTGGAGTGTGTGTAGGTTAATTTCTCAGTTTTAAGTCCTGCTTTACTAGTATTAGTGATTCTCTAAGGGTGACTTCAAAGGATAAAGAACTATCATGTCACACATTTGTGTAAATGCCATTGGTTTTAAATTTTCAAAAACTGAATTCATATATATGAAAACTACAAAAAAGTGACTTATAATAAAAAAAAAACCACTATTGCCAGTAATTACACAAATATTCCAGCTATGCAAATCTTTAGGTGGTAGTAGAGAAAAATCAAGTCACATATTTCTGTAGGCCGTTATTATGCTTTTGCTTTGCTGAGTTTACAAACAAGATCTGTAGCATATGCACAGGTACCTTTTTCTCAACAGCACATGCTCAATTTGTGACTCTGTGTCACATTTTGATAACTCTGATGATATCCAAAATGTTTTCATTATTAGGATGCCTGTTATGGTGATCTGTGATCAGTGCTTACTGAGGTTATTATTGGGATTGTCTTGGATATCTAGCTGCAGATATGCTAGAAATAGCAAGAGAACTAAAATTAGAAGGGGAGTCCAGAAGTGACTGAATTGTTGTAATCTCATGATACATAAAACAGAAAGAGTTACTCCTTATGGATGAAAAGGATGGAATCTTTGAGATGGAATCTACTCCTGGTGAAGAAGCAGTGAGCAGTGTTGAAATGACAACAAATAATCTAAATTACATAAACTCAATCCATAAAGCAGTGGGAGTGGAGGGCAAGTCTGAGAGGACTGACTTCCATTTTGAAAAAAGCCATTTTTGTAAACGCCATCAAACAATAATGCATGCTACAGAGAAATTTTTCCTGAAAGGAAGAGACAATCAAGGTGGCAAACTTTATTATTGTCTTATTTTAAGAAATTGTCATAGTCACCCAACTTTCAGCAACCACCACCCTGCCCAGACAGCAACCATCATCAGAGAAGCAAGACCTTTCATCAGCAAAAAGATTACCAAGTGGAGAAGGGTCAGATGATGGTTAGTATTTTTTAGCATTTGTAGCAATAAAATATTTAAATAAGATATGTACATTGTTTTGAAAAGATATGTATACTTAACAGACTACTGTATAGTGTAACGTGACTTTTATATGCAATGGGAAATTAAATAATTCATGTGACTCGCTGTATAGCGATACTTACTTTATTGGGGTGATTTGTAACCAAACACAGTATCTCTGTGTGCTTCTATATAACTAAGGAAAAAATTGGTAAAATGCTTTAGAGTCAAAGCAATGTACAAGATCATTATTTTGTTGCCCATAAAGTGGTGTTCCATATTACTTTTCCTTTCTATTATGCTAAACAATCTTCATAGTTGAACCCATTTAATGCTAACATAATCTCAATAAGGGTTTATAACATGATTTCTTTAAGCAATTCCCTAATTTTGAACACGTATGTGCCTTCTAATTTTGGTTATATAAAACCCTTACAGCATGTAAAATAGACAATTTCTTTGAGATAGCTTCTCAAAGGAAGGATAACTTCCCAAAAGGAAAGCTAAAGGGATATGAACATATCTCCAAAATAAAAACTTTTGCTGTTTGCCAGTGCAAAAGAAGACATACAAAAACCCTGCATTGTGGAGATAGTAGAACAATCTCAAAGTTTGGAACCAAAAAGACTTATGTTCAAATCCTCAGTCTACTACTTACTTGATTTTAGGCCAACTTAATCAACCTTTCTGCCCTTTCTCATCAGTAAAATTGGGATAATCCAAATGAGCTTGCAGAGTTGCTGTGGATTAAAGATAATGTATGTATAGTTTCTCAAATAAATAAGAGCTTAAATAATGGAGGCAATAATTAGAGGCAATGTATAAAGTTTTAAAATTACAAAGTCTCCCTTAAGAATCCTGCCTCTACCACTGTTAGATGAGTGATCTTGGACCAGTTATTCCACCCCTCTTAAAATATTCCCTTCTTACAGATTTGTGAAGATTAAATGGGGATATGTAAAACAAGAGAATTTTTGCCTGGAAGATTATGCATGTTACTGCCCCATCAGTCAATAACTGGCTGAAAAGAGGGAATACAAGACTAGCCTCTTTGTATAACAGTACAATTCTATGGTTTCTCCCACATCCCTGAGATAAAGCGAGATTCTTGTGACCACACCCTTGCCTTCATTTCCCTTCACTGTCCTCCCCTGTCCTGAACTTCTCTCATGCCCAATCAATGTGCATTCTCGAATCAATCATATGTCCTCAAATCCTTGTCTCAAGCTATGCTTCACAAGTATTTGGCCCTAAGTCACTAGTGGTTTTACAGGCATTCAATCAATGGTAGCTCTGGCTGTTACTGGGCTCAAAGAACAAATAAAACTACATTTCTTAATTAATGTAAGTAATAAGTTCATAATTTCCTTCTCATTTCAAGAATACTTTGATGCAACTATTATTTTTCAATAATAGACATGTTTATATTATCTTTAAATTAACTAGAGACATCTTATCATAGGATAGCTAATTCTTTATTGATACAAATATATATTTTCAATGCAATCTCACACTTAAATATTAAGAAATCTTACGTTGTTTTCCATGGCAAGGCGGCGGACTGCAGGAGTGGCCAGTGTTTTATGGCCTTTTATCTCTTGGTGCGTGTGCTCATCATGGGACACAGCAGGGGTTTCAACGACATCTTCTTCTGAATCTGGTAACGAGATAAGATTTTATTCTTTAGTTGAAAACATAAAAGAAAAAAAGGCTTATTATATGTAAATAAATTCTACTTAAAAGTTTATAGTCAAAAGACATAGTTGGACTACTTCAGAAAGAAAAATATTGTGTGTGTGTTTGTAGTGTGTACAGGTATACTAGTTCATGGTCATTTTTAATGATTATTACATGGTACTTGCTTCAAGTTAAAAACTACAGTTTCAATATAAAAAATTGAGCACTTCCCTAAGTTTTAACACATGTTGTATTTTAAGCATTTTTCTAATAAAGTCCTCATCTATATGAGTAGTATGAAATAAGAATCAAATGTGAATCAGATGAATCATATAAAATCTTTGGCACTTTTAAAACACTTTCCTAAGATAATACAGCATTAAAATTTTTCTTCTATTTTAGATATGGCTTGAAAAGTACCATGGAAGATCATATTCTCATGGCTAACACTAATTTGATTGTTCTATTTTCTAACTCTAGAGTGTACTAGGTATTCATATGCCATCATTTCATTATAAGGATGAGGAAAAAAAAGATTCCTGGCCAGAATCACTCACTGTGTGGAGTCTGCACGTTCCCTTCACATCTTAAAAAATGAGTGAATGAATACACCAATACTGTTAAATATTAGAAGTGTTTTTAGTCTTCATTTAATCTGATGCTAGGAATCAATACTATGTAGCAGAATCTCAAAGAATTAGTAAGTTGGATACTAAACCTCTGAAAATCATCAAAAGCAACTGAGTTTGAGGAGATAAAACTTTTCTACTGCTGCAACCATGGAAAGACAGTCTATTTGTTCCTCATTAGTCCATGAATTTGCCCAGTGGAAAGCTCTTGTATTGTGTGTGAAGGGGTTTAGAATGTCATCCCCAAATATGTCACTTTGATATATTGATTATTTTGACTATATGCATTTCAAAAATAGCAAATACAGAGATTCCCTCTGAACTCTCCTCATAAACTTAAAGATAGTACCTCTAAAAGGAACCCATTGTCATAAGTCTCTTTCCCAGAGGAGTTTCACTGACAAAGGAAGATTAACTCTTATCACAAGAGATTAGAAATAGAAGTGGGGGGAGTCTCCCTGGTGGCCAGTGGATTAAGCACCGCCATGGCAGCATGAATTCAATCCCTGCCGCCTCCAGGGAGGGGACCCACATGGCACAGCAGACTTCTCCTGCCTGGCCCACTGCTCCCCTCAGCAGTGTTATTTCAGTCTGCCTGTTCTGCTCCCCACTCTGTCTCTGGTGGATCCTCTCACCTCCCATAACCCTGGCCTGTACCCCAGCTCTTGTATGCATAAACAAATAAATCTGTAAAAGCAAAAAAATAGAAGGCACCACACCCAAACTTTAGCACAAATTATCATAACAATCATCTTCTCAGGTACCACATACCTTTCCTGAAAACCATTTATTCTCCCCTAAGAGACCTACAGACTCCCTCACTTTTCCCTATGAAGATGGTACTTGTCTAATTCCATTTTTCTAGTGTTTCCCATGTTTACATCAGGTAAACATGTCAATAAACTTGCTTTTCTTGGGCCTCCCTGGTGGTGCATCGGGTTAAGCACTGCACTGTGGGGCGTCAGCAGCCAATGATGCATGAATTTGGTTCCCAGTCAGGGAGTGACCCACATGGTGACACAGACCTCTCCTTCTTTACCTGCTGCTCTGCTCAGCAGTGTGTTTCATAGATCTGCCTGTTCTGTGCCCACCTCTATCTCTGGTGAATCTTCTCACCCCCCCACACCTCTGACCTGTACCCCAGTTTTTGTATGCATAAATAAATCAATCTGAAAAAAAAAAAAAAAAAAAAAACAAACATNAGTTTTTGTATGCATAAATAAATCAATCTGAAAAAAAAAAAAAAAAAAAAAACAAACTTGCTTTTCTCTTACTGTTTTCATTACAGGGTCTCAAGTAAGAACTTAGAAGAAAAATCATATTTCTCCTCCCACGAGTATCTACCTTGTGTCAAACACTGTACTACGTACACAATATCTTGATTTAACCTTTTTTTCAACTATGTAAGATAGATGTTATTATGCCCACTTTATAAATTTTAAAAAAGTGAGACTTGAGCAATGATAGGATTGACCCAAGAGCTGGGAATCAGTCCTAGGGCTGACTTTGTATATTTCCATCAGTTAACTGTCCTAGTATATTTTCCTCCTGGTCAAATTCACTGTAACACAACTTCCATGATTTAAGGTATAATTTGACTTACAGAATCCCTGTGTATTGTCCATACCTGTTAGTTATTAGAAAAACTAATAAAATTAAAATAGGAACTAAAACCCAAAAGGAAACCAAAGGGATTCAATTGTAGGATTTCCAAATACTAACATGATGACTGCATATTTGCTGAAATAAGAGAAATGTGTAAGCACTCAAACATGCCATTTACAATAATTATGTATTTCCTAAAGTAAATTACTGCCATTCACCTTTCTGGCAAACAGTTTGATATTTTGCCAAATACTACTGCTTTTTAAGAAAAATGTGGGTATTAATATTGGTGGTAAAACAAACTTATCTGCATGAAGTCAAATATTATTTGTAGCAATCATATACTTGGAAGAAAGTTCTCATAAGTATTAAAGTACTACCTCAGTATAAAGTACTTTTACACTCATTTTCTTCTTTGATGGTAACATCTTCCAAGTATAAGAGCAGACTTCTCCACCTTACCAATGTGGAGATGACTCTAAGTAAAATCTGGAGTAAAGACTTAGAGTTATTTTATAACTCTTCCCCAATAGAGGGATTTTCAAGGTTTTAGCACTATAATATATGGGATTGTATTCTTTATAATTTATCTTCAGTAGTGGATTTGGGATATACCATATTAAAAGTTTTAACTAAATCTATTTTTTTAAATAAAGATTTATTTATTTATGCATACAAGAGCTGGGGTGTGTGTGTGTATTCACCAGAGACAGAGTGGGGAGCAGAACAGGCAGATAGACTGAAATACACTGCTGAGGGGAGCAGTGGGCAAGACAGGAAAGGTCTGCTGCGCCATGTGGGTCCCCTCCCTGGCCGGGATTGAACTCATTTTGCTGAGCTGTGATGCTTCACAGTGCAGAGCTCAACCTGCTGCACCACCAGGGAGGTTCCTAAACTAAATCTTAATAAAGAAGAAAAGAACTCTGGTAAAGAAGTTCTTTCATGAAAACTGTCAATTTAGTGTTGCTGAAAATCCTCATATGAAGGTAGACTTTTTTTTTTTTTTTAAAGATAAAGATCTACTGAAATAAACTGCTGAGGGAAGCAGGGAGAGGTCTGCTGCACCATGTGGGACAGCTCCTGGCTGGGGATCAACCAGTACTACAGTGGCTTCACAGTGCTGTGACTTAACTTCTTGCACCACCAGGAAGGCCTATGAAGGTAAACTTTTAGCAGTAAAGCCATATTATTTCAGATTAACTAAAAAGAGTAATTTGAATTAGTAAAAGTGTTGAACTGTGCAACTGCAATACTCTTAGGCATTTCAGTAACTATTTCTAAGAAATACACTAAGTAGTTTAATTAACTGCTTTCTTTGGAGAAAATATTTTGAAATGATAAAGAATTCGAGGGTGTTTGAAATAGTTTGCTTTCTTAAATTTTTAAAATTTTCCCTCTACAAAACTGAGAGGAAAACATTTCTTCATAGCGCAAATGTAAGCCTTAATTTATCTTGGCCCAAAGATCACATATTAAGAATTAAAGATTTATGAGATTATGAGATGAGATTTCACTGCATTTTTCTTTTTCACTGAAAATTACCAAAGTAGCTAATTCAATCAATTCTTAGGCGTAATTAGGTATAATAAATAACTTTCACCTAAGAGTAATTAGGGATAGTAAATTCCCACTTATCTAGTGGTCAAACATTCTGGCAACATTATCTTGCACACAGGTAAGGCCCAAAATACCTAAAATGCCACACAGCTTTAGCATTAAAACCATGCACTGCCTCTAGTTGGATTCTATTTCTCTTCAGCTGCTTCTTAACAACCTTGATTATCAGTCTTTCCAGAAAGTTACGAGGAAAATGATGACCCCGCGCAGTGACAATGCTAAGATGTAGGCTGCAAAACCAAAACTCAGGTTACAGATTGAGTTTTTTTAGAGTACCATGAGTGTTAATAACATGTCTTTGCATGATCAAAAAGTTTCCAGTTACACTCAATATCCTCACTTTAAGAAGGGATAAAATGTACAGGGTTTTAATAAATAAACAAGTAAAACTAATGATTTCTCTCAAATAAATGGTCTTGAAAAAAGTTTTGGCACTAAGAGCTTTAGTTTCAAAAAGTGAGGTCTTATCTTATTTTAAGTAGAAGCCAAGGAAAGCCTGATCAGCTGTAGAAAGAACTCAGGGCAATACTCTGAGTTTACCATAGATGGGGCACTGAGATATAGAAAAGCTTTGATATAATCCTGTTGATATAAAGTAAACAGAATCAACTTGTAAATTTTTTTAAATGGTTCATAACTTGTAAATGTCAATGATATAAGTCAGCATAAGTAATTCCAATGAGCTCTTTTCAAATAGACATCTGTCTGGAGTCAAAGTACATGCAGATAGGACCTGGAGGTCACAGAACAGTTTCCCTCATTCAAACTATCAGAACACTGTAGCCTTGAAAAGTAGACTGCAACACCATGTTACCAAAAATACCATGAAATATCATTTAAATAAGCATTAGAAGACAGGACTTAATTTCCAATACTACTATTAAGACATCTACTCTTGATCTCTTATACCCTTGATGTAAATAATGTATCTTATACTTTGAATAACCCTGTTAGGTAATTATTTATAATATAACTGGTTTTACTAGCTCCAAGACAAGGAACAATATAAACAAATTCAGTATTACTATAAAACCTTTCCAGCTTGCAGAGTTAAAGAGACATATATATATTCTCAGATGTCAAAATAGACTCTAAAAACAAAGCCAAGTACTAAAAACCCATAAATCCCAATGTTCACTTGTTCATGGAAATAATCTGCTCTTGTGGGTGGACTTGTAGCTATATCTAATCTAGTCCCCAATATCAAAGCTGTTTCCTAGATTTAACTTGATTGTGTCACAATAATGTGAGGAACTTCTAGTCACTGTGACTAGCCACTGCTTGGTCTTCCTATCACATTCTCATATTAAGTCCCGTTTTATCAGGATATCTATTGCATTTAAGTTTCCATGGTTGCTCCTTCTTCTAAGTGCTAGTCTCTCCACTTTTCATCCTGATTTTCTCCTTTTCTATTTCTCTTCAAAAAAGTTTGACTTTGTTAACTAGTGTCAACGAGAGTGTGGGGTTGTTTTCTTTGTTTTTGTACCAGAGGTAAGAAGAGCAATCCATTATGTTAGATTTGATCTTTGCATACTCCAATTTTCACTATTAGTGATCACTATTCAAAGTCTGGATTGTTAATTCCCTAGCTTCTTTCAACATCAAAGTTTCTAGAAAATAGGCCTCCATATAAATGTAGTGTTACTGTACATGCTATTAACATGGTACTAGTCAAAAGATAATCATGCATTACAGAGAAGCTTTTCTATTTTCCTGATTATAGCTTCTAAACCCCCAAATCAAATCCTGTAACTTTTAAAAAGTACGTTTCTTGTTTAACTGGTTACCCAATGACAAAAGGATAGCAGTAATTAATTTGGCAAAATAGATGAACACATTTACAGTACCTTTTAAAGCTTCTGTTTCTATGTCTACTAATGGCTTTCCCACATAGGCAATTTCGTCTAGATTATAATAAAGTTTTTTAATGACTCCATCATAACGACTAGTGATAGTAACAGAAGCTTTATCACTTTGAACTTCACAGATGCTATCAAACTGAGACACTGTATCTCCTTCTTTTACATACCTGAAAGAAAAAACACAAAATACTTACATGAACAATTACAAATACAGATCATCCTAACATTATAAATGCCACACTGAATTAGATCAGTGTCCATCTATCCAGCATTTTGTACCAGATGATGCACCAAAGAGTGCTCCAGAAAAGACTATAATTAGTTCCGGAGTCTTTCTGTTGTATCTCCAAGAAATTAAACATTTAATTAAACTTTCAGGTTTTCTGCCTCATACCATTTCATGGAAGAAGTTCTAAAAGCATGTTTTAAAAGTGCTTCTTCCGAGCACCAAAATATATTCGACAACTACTAACATCTTTGAAAACTGACATAAAAGAAAATACATATGTAGTGGGAGACTTCAACACACCGCTCTCACCA
>JAGFMF010011828.1:5433583-5460328 GCA_019455555.1 Galemys pyrenaicus | reverse complement strand
GGGACACCTGGTGGGGAGGGGAGGGGGAGGGTTGAGGGAAGATGGGAGCACAAGGGACTGAGGTGATGGTGCACTGGTGAGATGGTGATGGGGAATACAATTAATGGCAAGTATATGTAAATTTTAAAATATTTTAATAAAAAAAAAGTGCTTCTTCCTTTTATTGTTTTATAATAATCTTTCTTAATCTTTAAAGGATGCTTATTATTTCTAGAATTTAGTAAAAAAAAAAAAATTACCCCCCCAAACACATCCTTTGTAATTTTGTGCATTTTGGTTTGGGTTTTTTCAATCTGTCTTTCTAGAATTATTTTACCCTGCCCCCTGCATATCAGTTCCTTTACCACCTTAATCATTTAAGTAGAATATACAAGACTCTTCTAAATATTCTCAGCAAACAGAAGAAATGAGATCAAACCAAAATACTATATAATTTTGATCTAGTACCATTTTTGATGTCACAAGCACATTTTTTACTTATTACCATTAATTCTTTATTAGGATAATTGTGCAGTCATTCTTACTTCTTCTCTTCTAGTCTTAACCAGTACTCTGTTCATAATAAAACATTACTCATGACATAGAAACTAGGTTTAAAAACACATACAGATGTTCTAGAATGGCAGAGTAAAAACCTCCAGAATTCTGCTTCTTCAATAAAGCAACAAATACAATGGAAAAAGTTTTTAAAAATCAACTTTTTCAGAAACTTGGAAATTATAATAAAAAGGCCTATAATAGTCATGAAGTACTTATTCAAGAAAAATGGCTGAACTTCTTTATAATGAATTTGGAGTATTTTAATTTGCTCTTCCCTAGCCTCCTTTCTCCAGATCAGTATTAGCATTCGTTGAAAATTATCAAAATTACAGTCACAGGAAGTGGCAGAACAAGTATGTAGCTTCACTAAAGCTATTTTTCCCAAGAAAATTGTCACTATTGTCTAGAAATTCCCTGGAAAAATCCTTTCATAGGGCTTGGCATTATTAGATCTGAGTCAAAGTTCCCTCAGGGAATTTGATGAAAACAATCCACAGCAATGTTTCAAAATCATAGTTGGTTTGGACAATGATAAAAGCTGAGGCAAACAAAAGGTTGGTCATGGGAATTCCATGAGACTACAATTGATGTCAAATATATATAAATAAAGAAAAAAATGGGGGAAAAACAAACAAAAGGTTGGTCAAACATCTTGAAAGATTTGGAGAATAAGATGTCCCTGCATCTCAATACAGAATTACATATTATTTTAATCTCAATTTCCATTTTTCAACAAAATATCCTAAGACCTGCAAAGACATAGGAAAGTACTGCCCATCCATAGGGGAAATAGTCATCAAAAAAGCCATCTCTGAGGATGCGTGGATGTTGGATTTACTAGCCAAAGACTTGAATTCAATCAAATGAACAAAATAAATGTTCAAAAGGCTAAAAGATTCTCATGCCTGAAGTATCAGAGGGAAATAGGAGAAAATGATACCTAACCAAATAGAGAATATCAGTAATATAGAGAGAATATTTACAGAAATAATAGGTCAAAAACCTCATAAATTTGATGAAAAACATTAGTGTACATATGGAAGAAACTTACTGAAGTGCACAAAGGAGAAACCCTAACGAGCAACACCTACACACGTCATAATCAAATGGTTAAGAGAGAATCTTGACATTACCTAGAGAAAAACGCAGGGCCACATCAACTGACATCATTTAGAGATTGTCTTTTTGACTGAAGTAGGAGTGGGCAGTGAATGTGTAAAAGAAAAATGAATGTGTAAAAAGAAAAAAATTCCATAATAAGTTATATAGAATAAAATGTCATGATGTATGATGAACAGCGTCACCTGCATATTAGCATCACTAGTTTTACCTTAATGTTTTTTTAAAAAACATCACATATTACAAAAAGAAGTTTCTTGATTTAGATTTCTACCCATTTTTATATCTACTAAAAAAGTTTCCAGAATAACTTACCATTCTTTAACAGTTACTTCTCTAATTCCTTCTCCAATGTCCGAGAGTTTGAATTGAACAACCTGTCCCTGCAGAGCTTCCAAGACAAATGAAAAGTAAAGCCATTAAATATGTAACACATTGTGAATACTTTCACAACTAGCACTATAAAATATTCTCAGAGGCAGAAATTATCACATTTTACAAATGAAAAAAGCATTTTATAATTTTAAAAAGCATAACCATCAAAGATTTGATAAATTATTCAATGCCAGACTTACTAACACTGTCAACATCCAAAATAATGTTCCTTTACATGGATATAGAAGGCCCTTCTCACAAAAGAGATTTTGAAACAGTAATGAACAGAAAATAGCACACTATATTGTGCAATGGGAAAGACCCAATTACATCACCTTATTTTACATGATGAAACTATTCTTTTCTACATCTTTTTTGATTTCATATAACTGTTTTCATTCTTAATGAGTAAAGATCAGACAGATCCATGTCTAGAAAACTTGATGGAGAACTCTTATTTAACTAAAACTCTAGTCTGCCAACTTATCATTAAATTTAAGTTTTCTCTTTCCTCTTTTCATTTTTTTACTCCTTTTCAAATTCTACCCCTCTTTCATTACAGATGCCAGTGATGCTTTATGGTAGCTATTCCAAAGAAAGTATTTGTGGTCAACAGTAAGTACAGATACTCTCTCACTTTTCTGGTTTAACAAATGGCTCTCTAAAATGATTCAAGAATGCCCCTCTATTTTTAGAATGCTAATAATCAAAGTTCCTTATAAAATATACAAGCTGAGGGAGGTACTAGAATTTTTTTAATAAAGAGATAAGTTAGGTTTGTTTTGTTTTTTTTAAGATTTATTTTTCTATTCATACAAGAACTGAGGAACAGACCAGAAGTGCGGGGAGTGAGAGGATCCACTAGAGACAGAGTGGGGAACAGAACAGGCAGATTTTGACTGAAATACACTGCTGAGGGGAGCAGTGGGTGAGGCAGGAGTGGTCTGCCGTGCCATGTGGGTCACCTTCCTGGCTGGTGGCAGGGATTGACTCGTGCTGCGGTTTGCTTCACAGTGCATTGCTTAACCCACTGCGCCACCAGAGCGGGCCCCAAGAAGTAAGTTAGTAGTTAAGGAATGCAAAATGCAATTTTTATATGGAGGCATTATGTAGTTCTTGCTATCAAACAAGTGAGGCCCTCCCATAGCCTGCTGCCCAGTGCATTAAATGGAACCTTTCTAGAAAAGTTCGGTATTAGATATCAAAAACCTTTTAAAATGTCCAGATCTTTGACTCAACAAGCAATAATAGTTTTAAGACCTTTTCTCTGAGAAAACAGACAAGTATTGTGAAGATTTGTGCTCAACAACAGCTATTAAAGAGTCATAATGAAGAACTGGAAGTCAATCAAAAAATGACCTGTAAATCCATGACAGCTCTACAGAAAGCAATATTATATAAGGATCAGCATGTGCAAGAGCATGGATATTATACAGTGTACACAGCAGCATGGTTAGGGTATGACAAACAGGTATATATGGCTAAAGATAGGATATGTGGCAAGAAATCAGTCCATATTTAAAAAGCCTTTGTGTGCCATACTGAGTAAGGTCTTAGGAATTTATCACAAGAGTAATCAAGAGCCAGAGGTAAAGAAATATAGCCACAAATTTTCTACAGCTGTCCCCTTAAGTGGCAAAGGCTATTTCACCACTTAAATCTATTTATTTTTACCTGGGAGTTATTTTGACCCATAAGATAGAGCAAAGCTGTAACTGTACAAATTTGGAATCTAGGCCTCAAAGGAACTTATAGTTTCTTCCTTCTTCCTTCAGGAAAAATATGTAGAGGGAGGGAGATGGGCAAAGAAAATGAGAAAGAAATAGATATGGGGAGAGCAAGGAGGGCCAGGCTGGCAATAAAAGGTCAACTTTATTTTTTTTTTACTTTGAAAGTTTTCAGTTAATAAAAAGTACTGAATAAGATATAAGACATAATTTTGAGATCCTACTTACCAGCAGTTGTTTTCAGCATCTGATGTGGATGACTATACTTGAATGAAGGATAACCAAAGAAACACACATATTTTGGCTTCAAAACATGAGCATTACTACATGTTTGAAAGTAACGAATACAAATCTACAGAGGAGAAAAGAAAAATTTATAAATGATCTTAACGGCTTATCTCTGTAAATATATGTTGACTTTCAAGTCTATTCTAAGTGTAGAAAAATCGTCACAATGTAATCCATACAAAATTATCTAGTCCCAAACCAGAATAGTTAATATCAATGACAAATTTATTAAGACTGGTTATTTCCCAAGCATTTCTCTTCAAAAACAAATCAAAGAAATGCAAATCTAGCACATTCTATTATATATTTAGTAAAATTGCATCCCTAGAGTTAATATTTATTTAATGCTTATGATCTTTGCCTAAAATTCCCTGTGAAAGTAAACACATCAGCTTGTTGGTGCACTTGAGTCATTAAAGACTTCCTGAAATAAATTTATTGAAGAATTAAAAAGTGACTGTTAACATGTAAAGGCACTGAAAAAGTGTGTTGTATTGTACCTGAAATGTTTTCTTATTCTAATTTATAGATGACACTTTAGATTTATCTTATATGGCATCTTAATATAAAATAGTGTGGTATAGGAAAAAGTAGGCCTGAATGCATTTACTTAATATATCAAAATCCAAGTGTCTGAAAGGTGGCATATTTTGAAAATTAACATTTTAGTATTTTTAATACCCAATAATTACATCATCCTTTTAAACATAAGCTACGAGATTTTCTGACCTTAACATATCTGAAAATACTGTTTTGTATCTTAAATTTTTTCATTAGTGTATAATTACTTTTACCTAAGAACATTACTCTACCATCAATTATGTTATATTTTAGTGGCAATCAGGTCTTAAAAATTTAAGGTTATGTTATAATATTAATACATGTCATATATTATAGTCATGTTACAATATATAAACAAAATATAAATAATCTTAAATCAAGCATCTTAATTTTATTTCAGGAAATCACCCTAGAGCAACTAATCTTTACAATACTGATATTTTATTCTTATTAACATTAACGTTCAGGAAACATAAAGCCTAACTAAAATGAATCGCTTATAAGTTAGCAGACAGTGAAAAGAATTCTCTTTCCCAAACACCCCCATTTTCCTTGTCCTTTGTTTCTCCTTCAGCTCCCACAATCCTGGTCTTAGTCAACAACAGAATCAAAGAGTAAATCAACCTCTGCTCCATTATAAACATTATAAAATTTAGGGACAATAAATGGAAGTTTTGAATTATACAGTCACCTTAAGTTAAATAAAATTGTTCATAACTTAAAAGCTTTGAAAGAAAATTCAACAACACAACTTTTACCTTCAACAACACAACTTTTACCTTCAACAACACAACTTTTATTGAGGAACTATTAATGGGTCAAGGAAGGCAGAAAGTATCAAACGGAACATTTTTCAAGTCTACTATGTGCCAATAACTATAAAGATTTTACAAGCATCATCTTCTTGTCTCACAACTGCCATCTGTAGGCACTTTAGTCCTTTTTTTTTTTTTAAAGATTTATTTACTTATGCACACAAGCACTGGGGTACAGGCCAGAGGTGTGGGGGGTGAGAGGATTCACCACAGAGAGCGGGGAGTAGAACAGGCAGATCAACAGAAGTACACTGCTGAGGGGAGCAGCGGGCACAGCAGGAGAAGTCTGCTGCGCCATGTGGGTTTCCCCCCCATGGCCGACAGCAGGGATAGAACTCATGCTGTAGTGGCTGCGGTTTGTTTCATAGTGTGTTGCTTAACCCACTGCGCCACCAGGGAGGCCCCTTTAGTCCTTTTTAATATCTGAGAAGCTAAGGAAATAATTTGCCCAAGGTCACATAGCAAATGAATGGCAAAACTCAACTCTCAAGCCAAGTAAACTTGACTCCAAAGCCCAGGTTCTTTCTATCATATCACATTGCTGCAAGTAAAAGAAATAACCCGTTTTCCAGGACTGCATAACTTCACTGAGACCATAAACACACACACACACACACACACACACACTCTCTCTCTCTCTCTCTCTCTCTCTCTCTCTCTCTTTCTCTCATGAGTGAGATGTATGCACTAATTTTTTAAGGACAGACTCTAGGTGTTAAAGGAATCTAAACAGAGGGTTTTTTTTTCCTGTTTGTTTTTATGCTATCTTGACCTAGGAAGGCTTCCTGGAGGAAGATTAGAGTTGGGCATTGCCTAATAGATATCAATAAAAGTTCAGAAACAGCATAAAAAAAGGAACTGCAATAAGAAATTGGTTAGAGCATTAAGTAACTTGATAGGAATTCATCAAATGTATAAAGGTGAGCAGTAAAAAGAGCTCAAGGACCAAACTGGTTCCAACCATACTTTTTATTGAGTAACTATTAATGGGTCAAGGAAGGCAGAAAGTATCAAACGGAACATTTTTCAAGTCTATTAGGTGCCAATAACTTGGAACTCATACTTACAGGCTACTGAAGAAAAAAGAAATTAATTTAGTTGTAGCTTATTAATTAGATTACAACAGGTAGATGCTGAAAAGAAGAAATTAAGGAATCTTTGTAGTACTTGAAGCAGAAAATGACTCCTGACTATGGGGTGAGTTATAGCAGGGAAAGAAAAGAACAGGGCCCTCCCTGTTGGCGCAGTGGGTTAAGCAGCGCACTGTGAAGCAGACCGTGGCCACTGCAGCACGAGTTCCATCCCTGCTGCCAGCTGGGGAGGTGACCCACGTGGCACAGGCAGACCTCTCCTGCCTGGTCCGCTGCTCCCCTCAGCAGTGTGTTTCGGTCCATCTGTCTGTTCTGCCCCCTCCTCAGTCTGGTGGATTCTCTCACCTCCCCGCACCTCTGGCCTGTGCCCCAGTGCTTGTATGCATAAATAAATAAATCTTTAAAAAAGAAAGAAAAGAAGAAACACCATAGCAGTGAGCACTATGTGATAAATAGCATTTGAATGAAAAGCAACAGAAGGTTGAAAAGTATTAGTGATGCTGCTGGGTAGAAGGATAAAAAGGCAAATAGAAGATAACAGAAGAGGAAAAAATGTCTCACGCTAAGGGAAACATTTTTTTTCTAGAAACAACACAGACACACAAAAGATAGGAGAGGGAAAGGTTTAGCAGACTCATAGTAAAGGGATAAATAAAATTATTCACCAAGTAGGTAATAAGCATGCCTAATGATAGGAATCAGGGTGGGCTTGGGAATTTGAAGCTAAATAAGATACAGGAGATATAGTTCCTGAATTCAAGTTATTTACACTTTACTACAAAAGACAGACAAAACAGTACATTTCAATGTGATATGGTAAATGAATCAAGAGTCAAATGAATGATGCCCTAAGTATATAAAACACAAAGGCCTTCTTACTATAGGTGACAGAGGTTCTTGTTGCTTACAAATTTCTGTAACAGATTAAAAAGAAACATTTTTACCGAGTCATTCAACAAGTGTTTACTGAGTAGCTACTGTATGCTAGGCATTTGGGATTAGAGAATAGACACAATCCTTCCTTCATGGAAGGTGAAGTCCATACTGTGATCATCAGTGTAATGAGGGGGGGAGCAGAATATGCTGGGAACACAAAATGGGGGACCTACCTGAAGACAGCAAACTTGAAGTAAGAGATAGGGATGTGCAGGAGTAAACCTGGGGGTGTGTAGGAGTGCCCCAGATAAGGCAAGAGTCTCTGAATAGAGGAAATACATGTGCAAAGGTCTGGAGTGAAGAGAATACAGTGTATGTTCAATGAACTGAAGCTGTTAAGTAGTTCTAGTTTAGTGTTGGGTAACGGTGAGGGAAGTGTTGGAGTGGGGATCAGGATGGGGAGATTCTATCAAGGAATAAATTTGAAAGATTTGAAAGGCCCAGATTATAAATTGCTGCATAGTCTTGTGAATTTTGGATATTTTGCTGAGGGTAGTTTTAAGCAAGGAAATGACATTCTCAAATTTGTCTTGCAGTGGGTTGAGCGCTCTTCGGCGCAAGTTTGATCTGAGGCCAGGAAGGGGACCCATATGGCGCAGCAGACCCCTCCTGCCTCTCACCCACTGCTCTCTGCAGCAGTGTTTTTCAGTTGATCTGCCGGTTCTGCTCCCCACTCTGTCTCTGGTGAATCCTCTCATCTCCCGCGACTCTGGTCTGGACCTCAGCTTTTGTATGCATTAATAAATAAATCTTTAAGTAAAAAAGAAAGTGAATTAGGAAGAACCAAGATACCTGTAGTTGGGGAGAATAGTGACTAACTTTTGGAGAAATTCATAGGCTAGAATCAAAAGAAAAACCAGTTAGAGTTTAGTTCTATAGCCTGGAGTCTCATGTGCCTTTGAGGGATTATGGCACTCACTGAGATGGATAAAGCCTCCTTGTGAAAAGCAGTGGCCCTGTAACAAAGTCCTAGCCAAAGACTTTAGGCTGAGACTACTCCATACCCTTCCAGCATTCACCATGAAGATGTAGCAGCCCACTTAAGATCACAGGGACAGACCAAATGAACCACAGCCCTAAGAATAAGGTAGTACTGGCTGCCATCTAAAACTTTGGGATGCTTTGTATGCTCTTAGATACTTAATTTCTAACTAGTTGGCTGAGTTTTTATTTACTTGCATCTGAAAAACACCTTCATGCAAATGGATAGGTACTTAGACCTCTCAGGAAGACCTCCGAACTTTAAGATTCATTAACAGATGGCAACTCAATTTTGAAAGAAGCAAATGAGATCACCTAAGAAGTGCACAGGGCCAAAGTCAGAGCCCTTAATTGGGCAAGGAAATAAAGGGAGATTAGGATTGAATAGGCAATGACGTAGGAAGAATATTGGGAAAGTGGTGTCAGTGGCAGAAGGGAGGCCTGTAGTTACAGGCTATCCTCTGTGAATTCCTCTTTCACCTCCAAGAACCCTCGAAAGTGTTCTGACAACTCTGTGCATTTGTGCTATTATGGCACTTCTTATGCAAACAGTACTGTAATTGTGTGTTTAATTTCTCTCTCTGCCCTTCACAAAACTTTGATTAATCGCTAAAGGTATACAAGATGGTGTCTCCCCAACGTACAGCACCTGGTACATAGCAGACTCTTGAAAGGTTTAATAAAATCAGGGGTCAACCCTTGTAGAAAGGATCGAGGGAAAGGGGACCCAGGAAGAAAAATGTCATGCAAGCGAGAATAAAACATGAGTGCCGAAAGGTTAAGCATTTGGTGCAAAAAAAAAAAAAACCTGCAGGGGAGATGGTGGTGGGTAGTAGTCCTGGTCATAAAAAGCTCGGAAAGATTATGTGGTGCAAACAGGAGAGAGGTATCGGCCTAGGAATGACACTGAATCCTCAGCATCTCGGAGGCAAGGACTTGTGGCGTTCCGGTTGGTTCAACCGGTTTCTTCCTCTACACCGTAAATTCCCTGAGGGCAGGGGTCGTATTATCAAGGTGGCCCACGGCGGGTGCTCAAGGTGCCAATGGTGCCTAAGCGTCTATGACGGTGATGCTCAGTGAACAGCTAAAAAGGGCTTGCAGCGTACGTGCAACGGGAAGACGTTCCAGTAGCGGCGAAAGCGGGATCGGGTAAGGGGTGGCAGCGGGTTCCCAGACCCGTCAGCTGGCCACCTTCTCTGCCCTTCGTTTTGCAGACTCCCCCCCACCCCCACCCCTCTCCATCACACGAGTCCTGCAGCGTAGGAGGCAGAGACCGAGCAACACACCTCTCCCGGAAGACTCCGGGTAAATCCCTCCTTCCCGACCTCAGATTTGACCAAACCTGCTTACCAGCCGCCCTGCATTCTGGCTCCAGGTTCTCAGCACACGCACTGCGGCCATCTTACTCCGGAAATGACCGCCGCTCGGTGGTGGGTAGCGTGGCCTCCGCAGGGCGGCCAACCAGGAGCAGCAAATCGTACCTCCCCCTAAGCGGCCAATGGAGAGCGAAGGAACGAGCCTCCCACCATAGAGCCAACCAGGGAGCGGGGCGGGGCCTGCGCTAACCCCTCGGGGTGCAAAACCCGGGAGCAGAGCGCTAGCACGCGCGGGGGAAGGGCAAGGAGTGGGCAGGAGGGCAGTCCAAGTTTAATTTCAGGGTCAAAGTTGGACGAGACAGTGTTGTGTAAGTAGGTGTGCACCTACAACCATCTTTTTAGTCCATGCAACGAGGGAAATAGTGTTAAGGGAACACTAAAGCAGGCACTCCGGAGAAAATCATGTTCGGCCCGAGGGATGAGTAGGAGTACCAGCTCGTACTGTAACCGCTCTGATCACAGGAACGGGACGTTTCCATGCTTTGTAGCAAGAAAAGATACCACTGCTTGGCCCCCAAGTCCTTACTGGTATTCCCCCAAACTGGCATTTCTTTACTCGCTTGAGTGCTGAAATTACCTTTTCAATTTTTTGTTCATGGAAAATGAACAAGGTCATCCCATGTGTGTCATATATTATCAGTATTCTGTTCAAATGTCCGGTTTAACTGCCTAGCCACGCAATGTGTGTAACTGACATATACACTTGATGTACTTTCCTCTTAGAAAAAAGGCAAATTCAAGTCAAGTGGAAGAAGTAAGGAAAATATTAGAACTTTATTTAGTCAAATCTTCCTCAGAGCAACTAAGAAACCAATTTCTAATGATGTCCAGGATGACATTTGTCTGTTCTTGCCTTTTACATAGGAATGAAAATCTGCACCGATGTCTAAAGAATTACGGAAGGGGAAAAGACATTATGCTTAACCTCGAAGACTAGTCACTGTTGCATAAATCCTCAGGTATTTCACAGATTTACTAACATTATCTAAACTCATATTTTTTTGCTTGCTTTTCAGTGTATTTCACACATATATTTTGTAATCAAAATTTTCTTACCTATATAAGAAAATCTACGATAGTCCAAATAACTTTAATTTAACTTTCCCATCAGACAAACATTTTATAGGCATTATAAGTATGTCTAAAGATTTCACATGCATGTGTTTGTATACAAAGAAGATGTAGTAATTGTGTCTTTCCAGGAAGTTATTTTTCTTCCCAGGGAACCAATACCACCTTCTTCCTTTTACTTTTCCTTTAACTCTGCTTTCTCCAAAGAAAATAGCTAGTCTTTTGCCTTCTTATTCACTACTTTTACTTACAGTGGATTACTACCTCCAGATTCAGTTTTATGTGTATCCTTACCTTTCAGCTTCAAGAGATCTACTACCTATTCAATAATTAATTCTTTCACTGAAGTTTAGAAGAAGCAAAGGACTTATTTTTTTCCCACTTTCCGTATTAATAAAATGACAGATTTTTAACCAGCAATTCCATTCCTGCCTGTCTACACAAGAGAAATGAAAATAGACTAGTGGGAGTGTGATGGTAAAGGCTTGCTGTTAATAGCCAAAACTAGAAACATTCACCTACTGAAATATTCTCCAACGAGTGAATGGGTAAGCAAATCATCAGCACTGATGCATGCTTTATTTAACACCGAAGAAACTGCTAAGTAAAAAAAGTCAGAGCCAAAAGGTCAAATATTGCCTGATCCATTTATGTCAATGTCCAGAGGACTATCTATAGAGACAGAAAGCAGATTAGTGGTTGCCTGGGGCAAGGGAGCAGGGGTAGGGATTGACTACAAAGGGACCAAAGAAAAAACTCTGTGGTGATGGAAATTTCCTGTTACTGGATGCTTGCATAATTCTATGAATTTTCTCTTTTTTTAAATTTCCTAAAAAATTCTGTATGCTTAAAACAGGTGAATTTGATGGTGTGTATATATGCCTTGAGAAGCTGTTAAAATTGTATCATAATGTATACTTATAAAAAGAATAATGTAACAGAGAAGTCACACATAATAACAAAATCCCTGAACCTACCACTCAAATTAACAGAACACTTTCTATGCTAGTGAAGATAACCTCTTCTCTTTCAGACTTTCCTCTCTACCTGAGATAACCATTACCTTGAATGGTGCATGTTTATATTAATCGTTACTTTGTGTGTGTGTTTACTTTTGTTTTGAATCTTATAAAATTGTATCAAAGTATCTTTCGGGCACTTAGCTTTTATGATGAAAATCGTGTATTTATCTTTCCCTACGCAGTGGATATTTGTGTTGTTTCAAGTTCTTTGCTATTACTATCAGTGCTGTTAAACACATTTTTAATTTCTTCTGGTGTACCTACAAGAGTTTCTTTAGCATAGTGCTTCTCAGATTGTAATCAGCATTCATATCAACTGAATCCTGTAAAATTCAGATTCCAACTCAATAGTTCTGGGTAAGACCTAAAATTCTGTTTTTCCAACAATTACTGGCTGTTAAAGATGCTGTTAGTTAGCCAACTGCACTTTCATTACTATTTTTATTTTATTTTATTATTTTTTTTAATGTAGTCTTTTTTTTTTTTTAAGATTTATTTATTTATGCATATAAGCACTGGGGTACAGGCCAGAGGTGTGGGGAGGTGAGAGAATCCACCAGACAGAGCAGGGGGCAGAACAGGCAGATCAACTGAAACGCACTGCTGAGGGGAGTAGCGGGCCAGGCAGAGAGGTCTGCCTGTGCCATGTGGGTCACCTCCCCAGCGGGAGCAGGGATCGAACTCGTGTTTCAGTGGCTGCGGTTTGCTTCACAGTGCATTGCTTAACCCACTGCGCCACCAGGGAGGGCCCACTATTTTTATTTTAAAAAAAGATTTATTTTTGTTTATTTATGCATATAAGAACCGGGGTGTAGGTCAGAGGGGCAGATGGGTGTGTGTGTGAGACAGACAGAGAGGGGAGCAGAACGGGTAGAAGGACTGAAATACTCTGCTGAGGGAAACAGCTGCGAAGAGGAGCAGCAGGTCAGGGGGACAGGAGAGGTCTGCTGTGCCATGTGGGTCCCCTATTGTCTCTTAATATTAAATTGCTTCATTTTTTCCCCTCAGCTGGTTTATATATTATAGACACTGCTAATTTAGTGATTACCCTTGATATTTTAGCTTGCATACTTAAAATCTCAATCTAAATCTTAACTTTAATGTCCAAAGGGATAAAAGTTGCTTTTCCAACAAGTTCTGGCTGATAAAGATACTATTAGTTAGCATATTTAACTAAAGTTCTTTAATTTTAGACATCCACATCTTGATTTACATACCTTTGTTGATTGGTGTTATTTTTTCCAATGTTTGCTTAGATTCACTTATTTGCTCATCATTTCTTTTTTCTTTTTTTACATAAAATTGCTTATAGCTTTTTGCTCATCATTTCTTACACTTCTGACTTTCTTACTTGGGTGTTTTCTTTTTTAAGTGCATTCTTAGAAAGTATACATAGATTTTAAACTCAGTTCCTGTGTATTTGGAAATTATTTTATTTCATGCTCTTTTTTTAAAGATTTTATTTATTTATGTAAATAAGAGCTGGGGTACAGACTAGAGGCACAGGGGTTGAGAGGATTCACCAGAGGCAGGGTGGGGAGCAGAACCGGCAGATCAATTGAAATACACTGCTGAGGGGAGCAGAGGGCAATGCAGAAGGTCTGCAGCATCATGTGGGTTCTCTCCCTGGCTGGCGATCAAACTCATGCTGCAGTGGCTGTGGAAGCCCCACAGTGAGGCGCTCAACCCCTTGTGCCACCAGGGAGGCCCCTCATGCTCATTTTTTAAATAAAATTTTGCTGGGTATTCAATTCTATGGATGTGTTTATTTTCTGTCAGCAGTCTGAAGGTATGAGTCGCTGTCTTTTTTATTTCCATTGTTCTGTTGAGGAATTTATTGTCAGTCTAACAGTTCCTTCCTTGCAAGTAATTGGAAGACTCCAGGATCTAACCCAAGACTACCCCTTTCTATATGCTCCACATATAAAGCATGTTGCTTCAATCCTAAGTCTTGGAATGCCAGGAAAATACCTACCCATTGGCTCAATCAAAATAATAACACCAATCCTGAACAGTTAACACAGAAAATATATGTAATAGTATGTACTAATGCTTACTTTCTACTCTTATCTGGCCAGTTTCTCTATTAAAATAAGAACGGATACTACACTTGACCTCAACCAAAAGATTGAGAACTGTTAGTTTCTCTGTTAAATGGCTGTCTTGTTCCTTTCTGTCTATCACTGTAAGTAGCTGGAATGAGCATGATGAGGTCAGAACCAGGATATCATGACTGGTTAGAAATGAAGAAGACCAACATTTTCTGAGAAGGGTAAGTTTCTGTAATGAGAATGTGTCAGATAATTAGAAGTAGAGTTTTTATATTTTATCCCCACCAACACTACTCTGCTATCATCTTTTGCTTACATCATTGGTATTTTCCTCTTCAGGCCCTTAGGACATTTTTACCCTGCACATACTACCAAAGTCAACATTCTAACATGCAAATATGATTGCTGTCCTGATTAATATGTTATATCAAGTCCCAGAGACAATATTGAGATATTCCAGGCTGGGTTGAGTAAACAGTATGTTCATTTCCAGAACATTCTGTCACACAAGTGACAGAACGTTGGCATTAGGAGGCAAAGGCATTCACATCAGAACTGTAGTCTTGTAGCAAATTATTTAATATATGCAGCTGTAAAACTGGTACTTGTAAATGCATGCAGTGCATGACTCCTGTTAGAAAAGAAAGGAGACCAAGTGTATCAGACTGAAGCAGGCTTTATTGACGATTGCTTGTGAGGGGTGATTCTGGGCTACTGCAGAGTGAGACTCACAATCTAAAATAGGGAGAGTGGAACTTTACAGGGTTGGGCTACCCTGGGTATTTTTGGAGCCGAGGGCAGAAGGCCAGGAGGTCTTTCCTGCAGGGAAGGGCTCTGTTGGAGTAATTCACTTCCCTGGGGCAGAGGTTTGTCCTGGGAGAGAGGGTCCGCTGGAGTTCTTTACAGTTACAGGATTTATCTCCAATTCAGCTTCTCTCAGGTTCCCTGGTGCCTGGTTGCAAGGGTTTTAAGAGGGCGCCTGTTTGTGGACTCATCAGCACCCAGTAAATAATGGCTATTATTTATGACTTATCATATTCTTTTTTTAAAAGATTTTAATTTTATCTTTATGCATACATGAGCTGGGGTACAAGCCAGAGTCACGGGAGGTGAGAGGATTCACCAGAGAAAGAGTGGGGAGAAGAACAGGCAGATCAACTGAAATCTACTGCTGAGGGGAGCAGCCGGAGAGGCAGGAGAGGTTTGCTGTGCCATGTGGGTCCCCTCCCTGGCCGGGGATCAAACTCGCACTGCTGTGCAGCGGATGCGTCACAGTGTGGCACTCAACCTGTTGCGCCACCACGGAGGCCCGACTTATCATATTCTAACTGCTATTCCCCCTTACTCATTAACTGTAAGGTAAGTGCACATTAATTATTTTTAATTTTATTGTGGGTGACATCGTAATCGACTACTTCTCAGTCTTTCCAATATACCTCCAATGACTTAGAGGGAAAAACTGCCTTACTTTTTGCTCATCTTGAGACTTGCATAGTACTTGCTAATTCAAGTAAGGTTGGAATTGAGCCACAAGCAAGAGTCAGATGGCCTGACTGTTGTTTCTGCACTGGTTGGAGGGAAATTGGGTTAGTTGCTTTAGTCCCTGGCGTCATGAGCTTGCACTCATTCTTAGACAGACAAGGTGGCACAACATTGGCTTATTAGGGTTTCAAATTATTGATTCTAATCTTGCCCCTTCCCCATCTACAAATCGCCTGTCACTAGAGAGAGATTAATACACAAACACACCAGGCGAGGAACTCGAAGTTTACGGGTGTCAATACAACAAAGCGCACAAATTTCAAGGTACAGGCTGCACAGAAGGTGAAAAAAACGAAAAGGGAGTTGATGCATTGCAGGGTCTGGCGCTTTCTCACATCTTCAACTCTAAGTGTTCCTAGTTCAGAGAAAACAAAGATGAACAGATATTTGCAGCGGCCTGCCAGACAACTGGGGAATACGGTTACAGCTGAAACGGAGGGTTTTTGTAATTTGCGAGTTTTCTTGTGTCCAGATTCACATTTCCTAGGGTGCAGCAGAGCGACCCCCTACCCGACGTGCCTTTACCCGGAGTTTCCGATTCCGGAGCAGAAATTCTCTCCGCGCCGCCCCCTGGAGCGGCCGAGCGACGCGCGTGCGCACTGGCTCTGGGCAGTGCCAAGCTGGGATCTGGGCGCTGAGTGTTGGGGTTCGTTTCTGTTGAATCCAGTTTCCGGAACCGCGACTCCTTCCACCTTCCCTAAGGCTCCGCTGTCTTGAGCGAGCACTGACGTTTCGGAGCTGCGGAACCGGCTTCAGGGTCTCCTCTTTCTCCTGCTCCGACGGCGGCTTTGTCGCAGCGGGCCAGGCCCCGGGGCGCCCCCCATGGCGGGGCAGCTGGTGGAGGTCGATGGCGGGATCATGGAAGGGGTGAGTGTGCAGCCCCTTGGAAAGCGCGTTGCTTCTTGCAGCCCAGACGCGAGAAGCGCTTTTAGCGCTGATGATCTCTTTTCTCTCCGCACCCGCACCCTGGGCAGGGCGGTCAGATCCTGAGGGTCTCCACGGCCCTGAGCAGTCTCCTGGGCCTCCCCTTGCGGGTGCAGAAAATTCGAGCCGGTCGCAGCACGCCGGGCTTGAGGTACCTCGGGGCTCTGGGGCGGGAGGGCGAGGAGGAAATGTCTCGGGGCTGAGGCCTGGGACAGTGGGGGTGGGACGTGGCATATGGGATAGGAGCTGGAGATGAGTCTGGGGTGCGGGAGGTGGGGCAGGGATCCGGTCCCAGGTTTGGGGTATCTGAAGGCTGGGTGGCAGGGTCCTGGGGGACGGTGCTCCTGCTTAGGCGGTTGGAAGCCTCAAGAGGCAGGTTTAGAAAATAGGATCGTGTATGTGTTTTGTGAGAATAGGACCCTGTTGTCTCCTTTCCTAAAGAGTTAATCTTTAGTGTGTCTCCCCCGCCTCATCCAACATACCTAGTCGGCAGAAGTGCGTATAGGGAGAGGATCAACACTTTTTAACCAGTGTATTCTCTGCTACCGCACATTTTAGAATCTAGGAACAGGAAATGACCCCGATTCCAGTTTCCATTCAGACCTCTAGGGAAAAAAGCTGAGAAAAGGACAGAGGAGAAAATGTTGACACTTTGACCTCATTTTTCCTGTCGAGTAGTTAGGCGTGCCTCTAGATAAGCTCCAGGTGTGTGCCCCTGTTAGAAGAGCACCTACATTGAAGCCGGACTGATCCCTTTGTATGTACTTTATGTAGTTATATTCTATTGTAATAGGTCATTTATCTATTAGTTTTTAATTTTATCATAATCCATTTTGAAATGATTAAAAGCTAGTTATTGTAATGGAGGAATATTAATTCCCTTTGTCACGGCAGCTGTTTGCATCATTTACTAAAAGGGAAATATTCATTAAGACTGTGTAGAGATTTTATTATTAGTTTTCTAGGGCTGCCATAAGTAAATACCACAGACTGGGTGGCCTGAACAACAGAAGTTTATTTTCTCACAGTTCTGAAAGATAGAAGACCATGATCAAAGTGCCAGCAGAGTTGATTTCCTTTGAGGATAAAAAATCTTTTTAAAAAAAGAAAAAAAGGGAGATCTTGCTCCAGGCCTCTGTCCTTGAGTTGGAGACATTCTCTTGCTGCTTCTTTACATGGGTATCCCTTTTTGCCTGTGCATCCTTGATGTCTATCTGCCCTAGTCTCTTTATAAAAACACCAGTGAGAATTTAGGGCCCACCATAAATGCCTCTTTTTAATTTAATTACCCCTTCAAGATCTGTCTCCAAATACAGTCACATTCCTGGCTAAGAGAGTTAAGTCTTCAACATAGGAATTTTCAGGGAACACAGTTCTGCCCATAACAGATACCAAAGATTATTTATTTATTTTTAAAGATTTATTTATTTATGCATACAAGCACTGGGGTACAGGCCAGAGGGGTGGAGGGGTGAGAGGATTCACCACAGAGAAAGGGAGCAGAACAGGCAGATCAATGGAAGTACACTGCTGAGGGGAGCAATGGGCACAGCAGGAGAGGTCCGCTGCCCCATATGGGTCCCCTCCCTGGGTAGCAGCAGGGATCGAACTCATGCTACAGTGGCTGTGGTCTGCTTCACAGTGCGTTGCTTAACCCACTGTGCCACCAGGGAGGCCCACCATAGATTATTTAATAGCGTGAAACTGGTGGCTCTTAGGAAGTTTTTTTTTTTTTTCCCTTAGGAAGTTTTATCTTCTTTTGCAAACTTTTCATTTGCAACAATATATCAGTGTATGTGTTTGTAGAACTAACTGGTCTGGAAGGAACCCTTAAAATGATGAACGTTAACAGGTAGCCCATAGTCTTCGTGCATAAAATCCAGAATGAAACTCTTAACACTGAAGATATGACACTTACTGTGGTTAGAGCTTGCTGTTTTCTTGCCATTGCAGTTTTATAAATGTGTCATAAAATGTGGGGATGTAGGCACTCTGAATGCACACGTTTTGATGCAGTATTATGACCTGAAGGCCTCAACATTTATCTGGACTGGAAATGGTTCGAGATTTGTGTGATGGGCAACTGGAAGGGGCAGAAATCGGCTCAACAGAAATAACGTTTATACCAGGGAAGATCAAAGGTGGAATCCACACAGCAGATACCAAAACAGCAGGGTATGTGTCACTTATATCTCTCTTAAGTATGGACTTCGGTGGTAGACTCACAGTCAAATCCAGGTACTGGACAAATTGCTTAACCTCTTTGAACTTTAGTTTTCTCATTTTTAAAATGGAGGTAAAACATCTTTCAGGATTAGAGTCCATAAAGTTTAGGGTACAGCTCTTTGTTTTTTAATTATAGTTATGTCTGGAATGTTCACGTGTGTAATATAGTATGTTTCTTTAGCTTTTGTTTCGAAATTAAATATCTGAAAATGACTTAATTTTTCATGAGCTGTAGTCTTCGCACTGGAATAGATTTAGTTCTTGGCGTCCAGCTAGTTCTAAACCATATTCTACCACTTTTAGTCTAGGTATTTTGTGGTCTTTTATTTATTTTTTTAAGATTATTTATGCATACAAGAACTGGGGTACGGGTCAGAGGTGTGGGAGTGAGAAGATTCACCAGAGACAAAGTGGGGAGCAGAACAGGTGGATCTACTGAAATACACTGCTGAGGGGAGCAGCAGGTGAGAGAGGAGAGGTCTTCTGTGCCATGTGGGTCAGCTTCCTGGCCTCCTGGGGATTGAACTCTTGCTGCAGAGGCTGTGGTTAGATTCATAGTGCTGAGACTTAAAGCCATGCACCCCGAGGGACGCCCACTGAAGTGATTTTTAACTTTAAACTTGAAGGCAGATACCTGCCTTCTTAGTTATCTCTGTTTCAGCGAATGTGGTATATAGCGATAGTGCTTTTTTGAGACTTCAAAAGGAAAGTGTAACTAAGGCTGTTCTGCCTTCTCCTTAGGAGCGTGTGCCTCTTGATGCAGGTCTCCATGCCCTGTGTTCTCTTTGCTGCTTCTCCATCAGAGCTTCATTTGAAAGGTGGCACGAATGCTGAAATGGCACCACAGATTGATTACACAGCAATGGTAAGAGCTTTTGATTTTGTTGGTGAACTAAGATTATCTTGTACGTCCTTCTAAAGCACCATTCTCTATTTAAATATATCCTGAGTGGTTTGCTATATATTTGTTCCTGGTGTCTAGTTCTGTTATAGGAGAGACTAAGAGATAATGCTTGCTTTAGATGTCATGATTTATCTTTGAACAGTGCTGATTATGAATTCTTTAAAAACCTTCAGTATAATTATTGAAGTGTTAACATTTACTGTATAAGTCAGTACTTTTATAAATACTGTAATTATAATTTGGAAGAAAAAACTCAAAACAATAAATACTGTGTTTGGCACTTGTTGGTGAGGATATAGAGCGATTGGAATCCTTGCATACTGTAGCTGGGACTCCAATATGGTATAACCTATATGGAAAACTGTATAAAGGTTCCTCAACAAATTAAAAATAGAAGTACCATATCATCCAGCAGTTCTACTTTTGGGTATTCAGAAGAGTTCGTGTCAGAGTCTCAAAGATATTTTAGAATTCCCATGTTCATTGCAACACTGTTCATTATTGCAAGATGTGGAAACAACCTAAATGTCCATTACTAGATGAATGGGTAAAGAAAATGTGGTATCTACCTTGGAATACCGTTCAGCCTTTAAAAAGAAAAATTCTGAAATGTGACTACACGTGTGGACCTTGAGTGCATTATGCTAAGTGAAATCAGCCAGTCACGTAAAGACCAGTACTGGCATGATTCTATTTATATGAGGTTACTCTAAAGTAGTCAGGTTCATAGAATGAAAGAGTGGAATGGTAACTGGGAAGAGCAATGAGTTGCTAATCAGTGTACATGTTTCAAGATAAATAAGCTGTAGATATTTGCTCTATAATGTTATATCAATAGCCAACAATAATTTTTGTATATGTAAAATATTAGAAGGGTAGAAGTCATCTTAAATGTTCTTACTACCATAACGTAATAGTAAAGAATTAAATACGTTGTGACTATAAGTTTTTAAAAAAATATTTATGCATACAAGAGCTTGGGTATAGGACAGAGGTGTGGGGGGTGAGAGGATTCACCAGAGACAGAGTGGGGAGCAGACCAGGCAGATCTACTGAAATACATTGCTGAGGGGAGCATCAGGGAAGGCAGAGTCTGCTGTGCCATGTGGGTTAGTTCCCTGGTCGGGGATCAAACTCATGCTGCAATAGCTGGCGATAGATTGATTGTGCTGAGACTTAACCACTTGTGCCATCAGGAAGATGCTGGAACTGTAAGTTTTTGAAATGATAAAACCATATTTGTATGCCTATATAACTAGTAAGAGAGAAAAGTGATACCTTTTGTTTCCTCCACATTAATTTTGGTATAATTATTCACTTTAGTGTAAGTTCTATGATTTTTGATACATGTTTGTGAACCAGCCACTATAATAAAGATTACTGTGAAAAATTCCATACACCTTTGTACTCATTCCTACACCTCCATTTTCCCCCCAGCCTTTTGCAACTAGTGATCTGTTCTTTATCTTAGTTTTGCCTTTTTACCCAGAATGTCATTAAAGAAATGGAATATGTGGCATTTATTCCATATAAATGGAAAATATTATATATATAATATTTTTGAGATTCATCTTTTTGCTTGTATCAGCAACAAAAGTGAAGCAGTGTTCTGTTACCTGGATATCCTATACGGTTGACTCATCCATTCATCTGCTAACATTTGGGATGTTTGGGATCTGGGCATTTGGGATATTTCCAGTTGGGGCAGTTATGAATAAAACTATTATAAACACGTACAGGTGTTTTTGTGTGTGAACACAGGTTTTCATTACTCTTGGGTAAGTACTTACCACCCAAATTGTTTTGATAGCCAATGTGGCAACATTATTTTGTATTTTTTTAGTACCCTATATGAAAATTGCAGCTCTTCTGCTTCTTCCCAGTACTTGATATTCTCCACTTTTAATGAGAAAGCTGGGTTTTTTAAAACCATTTTAATAGATGGTATAATCTTTAATTCATTTTGATAGGACAGTGAAAATTGAAGTTTATCTCCCTTTATGTAGTAATTCCACTTCAAGGAAATAACCCTAATTAAATAGTACAAGTTGTAACAAAAGACAAATGTTAAAAGTATTGGCCTAGAGCATTATATGCTATAATTTTCATTATATAATATATATTACTATCCAGTAAAGAAAATTTGGGAAGGACCTCTCTCTGCCTGTCCTGGGAATCTTTATTCTCTATCTCTTTTCTTTCCTAAATAAACTTTTCTTTTCAAGACAGAAAAAAAAAAAAAAAGAAAATTTGGAGAATGGTTAAGGAAATCGTGCTGGAATGTCATGCAGTCATTCAGATATTGTTTAGGAAGAATTTTATCATATTGGAAAAGTCCCTTTGTTTGTATACTTTTTTTTTTTTTAAAGATTTATTTCTGCATACAAGATCTGGAGTACAGGCCAGAGTGCGGGGTGGGGGGGGGGATGAGAAGATTCACCAGACACAGTGGGGAACAGGACAGGAACAGAACAGGCAGATTAACCGAAATACACTGCTGAGGGGAGCAGTGGGCGAGGTAGGAGAGGTCTGCTGCTCCATGTGGGTCCCCTCCCTGGCTGGGGATTGAACTAGCACTGCTGTGCCATGGATACTTCACAGTGCGGCGCTCAACCCGCTGCACCACCAAGGAGGCTCTGTTTGTATACTTTTTAAATGGAAAAATAATAAAAAATTGTATATCCAGTGAGAATTCAAATGTGTAAGACAAAATGAGAAGGTAGGATGGAATGCCGTTCATCAACATCCTAATTTCGTATGGTATACTATTCTGGGAAGACTTAGAAAGTATTAGCTTCTGTAGTAAAATAATGACTGAGTTCAAGTATTCTGAATTTCGATTCCTTTTTCATCTGATAAGATTTGCACAGCCTGACAAACTGTTGAATTTTCAATTTCAATTACATGTCAGTTATTTTGTTTGAAAATAGAACTAGCTTAAACATATATTGCTGTCTATTTATACTATATCATTACTAACTCAGTGCTTTTGTTTAACAGATATACTTGTTGAATCAATGAGTATTGGTGGTTAAAGTATTAAACTTATTTTTCAGGTTTTCAAGCCGATTGTTGAAAAATTTGGTTTCAAATTTAATTGTGACATTAAAACGAGGTAAGTTGCTTGTTTCTCAGTCTTTTGACTCACTATTTGTGTGAAAACTAGTAGAAAACTTAGATCTTAGGAAAGTACCATTTTGTTTTTTGTTTTTTCTAAAGATTTATTTATTTATGCATGCAAGAGCTGGGGTACAGGCCAGAGTCACAGGAGGTGAGAAGGACTCACCAGAGACAGAATGGGGAGCAGAACAGGAAGATAGATTGAAATACACTGCTGAGGGGAGCAGCGGGCGAGGCAGGAGAGGTCTATCTGGCCATGTGGGACCCTCCCTGGCTGGGGATTGAACTTGTACTGCTGTGCTGCGGATCCTTCACAGTGTTGCGCTTAACCTGCTGCGCCACAAGGGAAGCCCCAAAACTACCATTTTGGCACCCATTTAATACATCAGATTTCTTGTAGGAGATAATTATACTTTGTGATTTTGAAACATTCACCAGTAGGGGTGTGGAAACTTGAAAGCAGCTTACCTATATTATACACTTGTTTCTTGGGAGAAATATTTCCACTGAGACACCTTCATCTTTAGTGTTACCCATACTCAGCGCAGACTGAAGGCTCACTGTGTGCAGACAAGTGGAGTAGGCAGGGTCATAAAAGGGATTTTCTTCCACAATGTAATCATAATTGTTTTCTTGACAAACATACAGGCATGTAAGCCTTCCCTTAAGTTTTGATTTCTCAGTGAGAAGTGTACGTGCTTTGTAGTATTGTTCCCAATATAACCCTCTCCCTTTATTGTCCTTCTTCTCCTTTCAACACACTATATTCTAACTGCTATTAGATTTCTTGCTTTTCCTTAAACAGACTTTTTGTCTTATGACTTTCATGTCTTTGTTCATGTTTTTTCTCCCCTAAAAATTGGAAAGCCTTTATTGTTTTAAAATGAAACTTGTAATATCTAGTGCAAACTGTCCTTAAGTGTGCCTCACTTGGAGTTACTATTTACACTTCTGTTGTAATTCTCTGTACAACCCAACTTGTGTTCTACTAGCTAGTACATGGGGCCAGCCGATGACCAGATGGGGAGCTGCTGTGAATCAGGAGCCTTGTCATTTCTGTGTATTTTCAACATCTTCTCTAACATAAATGGAACTAAGTATTTCAGTAAAAATCTTGTTAGTGTTTAGTTACTTAAATATTCATCATTTATTGAACCCTACTATGTTCCACTGTTTTCAGAATTTGGCAGGAACGAAGTAAAGGTCTGCCAGTAGGGAGCTATTATTTTTTTTAAAGATTTATTTATTTATGCATACAAGAACCTGGGGTACAGGCCAGAGGCATGGGGGTGAGAGGATTCACCAGAGACAGATTGAGGAACAGAACAGGCAGATCTACTGAAATACACTGCTGCGGGGAGCAGCAGGCAAGACAGGAGAGGTCTGCTGTGCCATGTGGGTCCCTTCTCTGGCTGGGGATTGAACTCATGCTGCAGTGGGTGTAGAAGCCCCACAGTACGACCTCAAAAATCTTGCGCCACCAGGGAGGCCCGTAGGGCCTGTTATTCTAAATGACACCATCAAATAGAGCTTTCTACATTGACAGCAATACTGCCTGTCTGTGCTGTCCAAATGGTAGTCCTAGCCACACGTGACTGTTGAGCACCTGAAATGAGGCTAGTGTGATGGAAGCTGAAGTTTAACTTTTTTGTCATTGAAATTTAAATAGTCAGGTATAACTTGAGGCTAACATTAGAAACACAAATCTAAAATATTTTAGTTTCAAACATGAATTATATGTTTGGATATCAGTCATGTTACTGTAAATACTGAGGTTTATTTTCAGGATGCAGTTTATGTGAGTGTTTGTCATTCTTTTCATAGGGGCTACTACCCAAAAGGGGGTGGTGAAGTGATTGTTCGGATGTCACCAATTAAACAGTTGAACGCAATAAATTTAACTGACCGTGGCTCTGTGACTAAGATATATGGAAGAGCGTTTGTCGCTGGTGTTTTGCCATTTAAAGTAAGTTGTCTCGATGGTATGTCTATCTTGAGAGTATGATGTCGTTAAAATTTTGAATTTGTTAAAAATTTAATGTTTTGATAAATCTTTTCAGTACTTTTTTTCCTTAAAATTCAGTGTTCTCTACTTATTCTCCCTCCTCCAACTTTCACTTTCATTTGCATTTATTTTGTACTGAATTTTCCCTAGACCATGTGTTTCCGCTTTGGTTCTTCTGGGATATCTCTTTCTTCCGTGCAGCAGTCTGCTCTCTCTCAGTAAGGATCCTCTCAGTGTGGCAGGAGAGCTCGTGTGTGGGTTAATCCCTCCATGAGCTCCCTACCTTGTAACACACTGCTTCTTGGGGGCTTTGTTCATCTGACGTGCTCAATGACCAGAGACTCTGCATTGAATTTAAGTCCAGCATTACTATCTGCATTTTGAAACATGTACAGTAAAAATTAGGTACCTTGTGTGTCCAGCTCCAGTGTTTGACCTGGACGAACCTGTCAGTGCCACTGTTGTAACTATGGGATGCATGTCTTGCTTCTAGAAAGCTGCATCTTTCCACCACTTGGAGGTTTTTTTGCATAAACATACCCTGATGGCCCCAGGCAGTTTCACAAGTGTTCTTACAATGAATATGAAAATTTGAATATCTTGATTTGCATGATTTTATAAGGTTTTGTGATTAAGTGAGCTATTTTCAGAGAGCACCTAAGGCCTCTTATAGAAAGAGCAGTGATCTTTACTCTTGAAAATCAGATTTTTAGGTAATGCATGTAAAAGTTTGTGATTCTTTTATATGTCTTTAAGGACTGGAACTCAATTGTCAAAATAATCATTCATTTTATTCTATTTTTCTGTCTTGCCAAAATAGGTAGCAAAAGATATGGCAGCGGCAGCTGTGAGGTGCATCAGAAAGGAGATTAGGGATCTGTATGTTAACATTCAGCCCATTCAGGAACCTAAAGACCAAGCTTTTGGCAACGGAAGTGGAATAATGTGAGATAATATGCTTTTTCCAAGACATTGGTGGAGAGACCTGCAATACTTGCCCTATTTAAATTAAAACTATTTTGTTTAAATTTGTACTATTTTTTTAAAAAAAGATTTATTTATTTATGCATACAAGAGCTGGGGTACAGGCCAGAGTCGCAGGAGGTGAGAGGATTCACCAGACAGAGCAGGGAGGAGAACAGGCAGACTGACTGAAACACACTGCTGAGGGGAGCAGCAGGCCAGGCAGGAGAGGTCTGCCGCGCCATGTGGGTCCGCTCCCTGGCCCGGGATCCAACTCAGGCTGCTGAGGTGTGGGCCTTCATGGTGACAGTGCTGAGACTTAACGCCTAGGCCACCAGGGAGGCCCTGGATTTTTCTTTTATTATATTGTAAGAGACCTTTTGTTTATACAGTGAACTTAAATGTTTGTTAATGAGAAGTTAGCCTTTGAAGATGATTCTAAGAGAACTATTTCCAGTTGTTTTTCTTTACCTCATGTGTGAAGTCAGTTTACAAATAAACATTAACATGGCAAAGATCACTGAGGAAATATAACTACTATTAATCCAATTAGGAATTACTGATATAAGAAGTATTATACAGATTCCGTATCATGGTAACTTGTAGATGTTTTAATTTTAAAATCTCTTCAGAGTTCTACTAAAGGGCTTAAAAGTGAATATATATATATATATATCAAGACTATCAAGCAAAACCAAAGATCTCTGTAGAAAGTCCTGTTCATTCAAGATTATCTTAAAATACTGGTACACTGGAATGGTACCATAAGAATTATGATGTGATAACTTTTGAAAGAACCATTTCTTACCTGTGAGTGGATTTGAATCTAATGTCAGAAGTGTTGAAGGACACTAATGCCCTGATGAAGATAGATTGCGCGGGCAATAATACTTTTTTCTATTCCTGTATAGCATTGTTGCTGAGACATCCACAGGCTGTTTGTTTGCTGGATCATCACTTGGTAAACGAGGTATAGCTTGAGCCCTTAGTTCGCAATACTAATGTCAAATTCTTTATTTTTTTTTTTAAAGATTTATTTATTTATGCATACAAGCACTGGGGTACAGGCCAGAGGTGTGGGGGGGTGAGAGGATTCACCACAGAGAGC